>JAFIDM010000001.1:136522512-136583152 GCA_023159025.1 Thereuonema tuberculata
CTGCAGGTTTTAATTGGTCAGAACTGCTGACTTTTGATTACTGAAAAAGTTAAATCTCCTGGGAATTTCTACCCGTAAACAACTTGAACGACCTTGAAGGAAATGCACGCGCAAGCTGATCGACTTGGCATTCAACAGAATTTAGACCATTTTTCTTTTCTTTCTTTTCGTTTTTTTTCTGTGCATATCCTTTCTTCGTCTTTTTTTATTACGACGGTGGCGGTTTGTGAAACCCCCTACGAAAAAGGAATAGAGGAGTAATGGGGAAAATAACGGGACGGGAAATGACCGGAGAACAGATGAAGAATGGAGGCATATGGAAACAAAAGTATAGAATAGAAGATTGGACAAAAAAATAAAGATGATGATGATGATCTCAACATCATCATCATCTCGACAAACTGGAAGATACATTGGGAATCATTTGAGAGGAAGGAAATATAACTGCAATTTTCTGCAATGGTCATTCAAAAACAAAAAAGATAATCTTAAGATAAATGATGGTATTTTGTAGGCTTTAACTGAAGTTTAAACTCTGAGCAAAAAGCAAATACTACAAATCATTAAATAGTGGTTATTACGGTAGTTTTATAATGTTAATAGTAATTACAAATAATGACAACATATGAGTAAAATTTAATAGTAGTAGTTTAGTAATAATTTCGGAAGACCTAATATTTTTAATAGATATAGTTTTGAAATTAGTAAATTTAAAGCACCTGTGTTATTTTAAAATTGGTTTCCAAAAATTTCGCATAAAAGAGAAACAATGAAATTCGAGGAGAACTGAAACTTTGATATTAAAATTAATGAGGAAATTTTCCGACAAGAATAAATGAGGTAAAATAAAATATATTAAAAAAAAAAAAAAAAAAAAAAAAAAAGGTTACGTGTTTTGCCTGATTTATTCTTGCCGGAAAATTCACAAATGTTTGTAAATTATTGTGTAATTATTTATACAAAACAAAATATGTGCTGAGAAATTAAGAATATTGAATAAAAATAAAACAGGCTGTTACAGGTTATTGATTCCAAAGACGAACTTTATATATGAATTAGGAACAAGAACTTTATATCTGAATCTTCAGGCATAATGATTGCAATAGAACATGTTAATCTAACAGAAAGTTTACTTTAAACTCGTCGAATACTTATAGTTCTTCAAATAGTTTTTAATTTTTGGAGATTTTGCGTTATGGTTGGGAATATAATTTTCAATGTATTACTTTTACTACAACAATTAAATACTACTTCAATTCCGTTAAGATCATGGCTGATCTGAACAGTTACATCCAAACAGCAGCATTACGAAATCACTGTAAACTATAAGGTATCATTTGTTAATATATTTTTAGGAATTTTCACTGACTGAAGCTGTTAGAAATAATTATGTATTGGTTTTCTTGATTAAAGTCCTTTTGGTTTTAGGGCTTAATTAAGAATGAAAAAAAATCCTGACAATTTTGTATTTACTTTTTTGTCTTTATTAATGAATAAAGAACAATTGTTACAATAGGAAAATTTAACGTGCGTGAAACATATGTAGGCATAAAAAGGAATAAAAGCAATTGTTATAAGTTAACAACTTATTTGTAAGTACTGCCCATGAGAGAAATATTACCAACTGCTATCTTTGCAGATTCTCAGCAACTAAAAACAACAAAATTCAATATTTTTCAGCATAGCCTACTGACATATTTTGGCTTTTGAAATGAAATTATTCAAGTCTCCATACTATGATATAATTATAAGTTATAAGCTTGCATACTATGATATAATTATAAGTTATTATAACATTATAATGATATGTTTAAGATCGAATTCTAAAAATAAAAGCAATGCTGCCTAATAATATACCAGATATTATTTAGATACAGTTTTTTAAAAAAAAATCTTCCATAATAGAAAATATTTGTTGAAATCATTGTTAAAACATTTGTTAACATGGCTTTGGCTGGATCGTTTCAATTTGATGTTTGCTTTAGGCTTCGATGCAGTGCATAGGTCATAGCAGAAGCCTTATATCCCTGCTTTGTCTGTCCATCCGTCTCGAGAAAATCATATCTCAGGAACGATATATACTAGAGACATAATCTATACCTCGTTAGAAAGGTCTTACCAAGACTAGCTCATAGTCGTTGAGAACTCGTTTGTGGCTTATCTCAAGTCATAGGTCGCCTTTTCAATTTGATCTTCATTTATAAGTTTTATTAAAATCGGGTTTATTGGCAAAATTTATTTCTTCATTTTTTATATTGACTTCGATTAGAATTATTAGATGAATTAGTTATTGTCCTCCAAATGAGAGATGGCCGCCCTGTTTTTGAGAGATCTGCGCATGTATGATCGATTAGTCTGGTCAGGCACTTCCGTCTGATTTTATGACAGGACGCCGCCATTACGGTAATCGCTTGTTACTTTGCAAAAGAGCATTGTATTTATAAATATATATTTATTTATATAAATACTTATTGTTAGCAACTGGTATTGAAATAATGCTAAATAGTCGAGAGAAGTTTTAATTTGGCGTTATCAACATGTCTTTCTCAGTGAAAATATACGCCATCGTCCATTGTGACAGGAAAACATAATTGATCAGCTACCGGAAGGGCTGCGCAGTTCAAACTTCTGCCGCCAACTTTCATTCGGAGGATAGTATATGAAGCCAATTTTGCTTTTCTCTTCTCCAAATAAATATTACAATGATTGATCTATTTTTATTATAATGGGATCTCCCAAATCTATGGAGAGTTTCTATATTTTCTGTGGGATTTGAAAGTTTTAATTTTGTGTTAACTTTTCATTTATATACGTATATTCTTTGGTTGTTATCATCTTGAAAGATATCCTTAATGATTAAATATTGCTTTGCTTGAAAGCTAAAAGTCAATTTTCCTTTTCTCTTCTTGAAATAAATCTTAAAATGATTAGTCTACTTTCATTATAATGGGATCTCCCAAATCTTATATATTTTTTTTCTGTGGGGTTTTGATGTTGTAAAGTTTCCGAGATTTTCACATTCGCTCTGTATAGAAGTCGTGGGGCATTATGCGATCCTACTGGGATTGCTGCTCCTAAGATGTATAAGATAAAGACAAGGTTGGTTGGAAACTTAAGAAGAATGGGAATCGTTGTTTTTATTTGCTAGAGAAGTTAGTAAAATTTTTCATTTGATCAAAAGTGCACTTTTCTCCCGTGATCCAGAGGGACTCCATTATTTCTGGTTGTAGTTTACTCCATTCATTGGTTTCCCCAAGGGCTTGTATACAGCAGAAACATTGCTTTTTGCGGAAGAAGCGACATCAGAGTAGTGTTGTCGTCAAAACCAAGCATCGGTCAACAACATCAATGTGGTTGGTCCTTCTTCTGCAGCAGGGAAACCAGTGCTTGTGGTTTGTTCTTTCTTGTCCTTAGGAGAGACAAAACCTTGAAGAAAGTTAGCTTTCTTTTGTTTTATTCCTATTTGGTTTTACCTGCAGATTTGGTTGTGGAAATATGTTTTAATAATATTAAGATATAGAATGTTTATTTTTATTTCTTTTTATATAATAGAAATTTTCCTATCAGAAGTTACCTACAATATTGGGGACTTGGATCTAGGCAAATAAAACTATTTCAACCTGATAATTTTTAAAGAAATTCAGATATTGTTGTCTGGTTGTGATTTTTTTCTCTTTATATATCTGATCTATAAAGGAGATAACATTGCAGTTGACGAAATGGCTTAACTCTACATAAATTATTTTGTTCATGTATTGTAGTCTGTTTAAATTGTGCAATTGTTTATTTTAAGCATTCTTCCTCATCAATAATTAATAAATTACGATATATGTTATTTATATTGGTTGTACTAAGAAAAATTTATAAAATATCAGTTACACAATATATATTTTTAAAATTAAAATTAATTTTAAAACATATATATCTAATAAATAATTTATTTAATAAACGAGTACTTCCTATTATCATTATGTATGGTTATTATAATAGTAAATTACTATCTGAACAAGAATACAATGAAATATGGACAAAAGTACTGAATTTTAAAGCAAATCAATCTATTCTGATCCTACATTTTCTTTAAGATTATTTGAGAAAAAAAAGTCTTCAGTCAACCATTACTTAAAGTATGGCATGATAGTTACCATTACTCAAATTGGGAAGATATAAGAGAAAATAATATAAATTCATCAGTAACTATTAATGAAATAAAATAATGTTTCTTATCTCCGACTTTCTTTAAAAGCCATATCGAGAAAGTTTTAGGCATTTGGAAAAGAAATATTCTCCTGCAGTTTTGGTGACAGGGGAATACAATTTATTCTTGTTGTAACCAGCTACTAGTACAGCAGAATATAATAACTTAGACATATTACTAGGAAAAATAATGAAAAGTGGATTTTAAAAATAATTACTCTTACATGTTAGAGAAGAATCAAAAGATTTAAATTTGGAAGATAGTAAAACGAAAATTATCAAATCTGAAGAGTTTATAAATTTGGGAGTAAAAATGAAAGTTAGGAAAAAGATATTTTTGGAAGAATTTAATAAAAGGTAGAGCTGTTAAAAATTAATCGAGTTTTGTGGGATAAACATTTAAAACAAAAATATACATTTGTAACGCAATTATTGAGTGTACATTAACATATAAAGCAGAAGAATGACACTTGGACTTTTGGCGGAAATGGATTACTGGTAGCGCTCTGCAATAGTCAATAGAACAAAAACTAGAAATGTTTTGATAGGGAAAAGCAAATGTATATTATATTAAAATTGTATGGATATGTAAAGCGAATGACAAATGAAAATACTCGAGGGCTGACCGAAAATAAATATAAATGAAAAGAATATCAAGGTTAAAACGAAAGAAACTGATGACAATTGAAAGACAGAAGAATTGAAAGAGGCAATGATAAGGCATAGGCAAATACTATTGTAAAGCCTGACAATCGATAAAATTGGTTTAAAAGTTCTTATAAATTCAGACATGCATAATTAATGCACATGATTTTCTTTACATTCTTTACATTATCCGATATTATTACTTTACGTATACTTTTCGATTCATATTGAAAATTCAGTAATTGTCAGCTTCAGTAACAGTGACAGTATAACTGTACTGTCTTATATTTTGTAGGTGGATTGTCTCTGTTTGAAATTTGTAGAAACATAATCGATTGTATAAAAAAATGTCCTAATAATTTGAGATAAAATTTCAAATGAGAATCAGTCTTTTGTTAATCTTTTTAAAAGCACAACCTTACTTAGATATAAGGAATGCATTAATTGTCATTTCGATCCCTTCTAAAGATCTAAATTTATATAATTAATATAAAAAGCTGAAGCGATGACAATAAAATAAACGGATGGTTAACAATCTCAAAGCGTAGAGTTTTGTTTTCTTAATTTCTTTGCGAATGCATTGCTACAAGAACCCTTAAACAAAGATCCAAAAGTGAATTTAGCTTGATCCAAATTTCTTACGATATTTGAAAAAAATTAAATCCTCAAGTATCTTAAGTAATAACTGAATTTTCATCCTTTCTACGATATTCTGTGACTAAAATGTAGATGGTAGTTATTGATTTTCTGTTTTCTTTCCAGAATAATGTTTTCCTCTAAGAGACATCACCAACACGAAATTCAGAAGCGGTTTGAAATTGTTGATATAAATTTTGAAAAAGAAAGTTAACAGTCAAGAATATCAGCACTACTTTTTTATCTGAACCTTTAATTATCTACAGTCGAATTCGGTAATAATTACTATATTGCTGAGAAATAGTCTTAATGTTAAAGAAGTTAAAAATCAATGAATGTATAAATTAAAATGGATGTAAATTAAAATTTTGTAATACTTCATATTTCGAAAAATAATTGTAATAACCTTGTGCACAAAAATTTAATTCTGCATAGTTCCCATTTGTTTCGTGCAAACTGGGTACTACTATATGTTTGATTATCAACTACTTTCATTAACAAAACCAATATTTCTAGCTAATAGTTCGGATAATTGACGTTCTACTATACTTTCACGTCAGACAACGTTGACAAAGTTTTGTGTTTTCTGTTGTGAATTTTGTAAATTACAAATAAGTTTTTTTTTTTTTTCTTCCCTCAATTTATTTTTTTTTTCCATGTGTAAAATAGTAAAGATCATAGATGTGAAATTATTGTAAGGTTTTTATTCAATAGCGTTTTAGTTTGGACTTTGTGGAAATCGGCTACAGATGTCGCATTATACATCTCCCATGGCGTCGGTTGCTTAGCAACGATTAGTGTAGTCGTTTTGGAGCTTTCCAAGGAGAAGCATCACAAAATAATGGGTCCTGTCAGCCATCCCTCGGAGAGGCGGTAAATTCGAACGAAAACAAACATTCGATTTTGCACCATTTTGTTTTGGGGCGATTATCAATTGCCTAGCGTTTAGAAGAATACCGATAATCATTTGAAAGCCGTGGAGAATTTCAACCAACAAGTTTTTCCTTCAGAGAAGCGATGAGTTACGAGATGGTTGTTAAGGAAAATTGGGCACACGAATTCCGATCAAACCCAGAAGCATATCAGATTTCATAGCAAGGATTTGAAGTCTGTGTAGTTCCCGATCCATAAAACAAATCCAGAGAATTTTGCGTTTGCGGGGAAATCCTATGAAGATAGCATTTACCCTAGGATAAGATGGATAGGCCTAAGCGATTGGAATGCCGTCTTCAAAGTTACCGATGAGAAGTGATCTCTGCAAGAGTTTCAACGTAATTTGAAGATAAGGTAGGAACTATCTTTTTGTGTTTTTGTCAAGGCATTTTTCCGAGAAGACTTCGAAAGAAAGAAGTAATTTATTCCGACGAAGAGAAGAATTCTAGAACTCTGTCTGCGGACTCATAGTACTAAATTCTCGTGTTCGAGATAGAACTTTTATATTTAGTTGTAGTTTAAAACTCATGTGATGTATCTAGATTATCGATTCTGGAATTTCTAATAAGAGTTTAGAAAGATAATTTTATTTCGAGTATTTAAGAGAATTGGAATTATTCAATTTTAGTTTGATAAATTTTAGTAACCAGGGGTTACGTAATTTAAGTGTTATTCCATGTGTGTGATTAATGCAAGTTAGGTTAATCATTTAGTGACACAGGTTTAAATTGTTCTCAAATGGAAATATGAGTCATTAATATATCTTGAATAAGAATAAGATATTAAATGTTATTGTAAAGTTTACATTTCCATGATATTCGAGATAAATGAATGCATTAGAATTTATGATGTTGTACTTGATTCATGATGACTGAATTGAAAGACTGTTTTCAGTAGTTTTAATAATTCTATAATGCACGAGCTGTAAACTAGTTGTTTTATTTATTGAACATATTTTGATTTAAATGCGTAAATGAATGCATTAGAATACCATTTAAGATTCTAGATAATTGTTACCTGTATTAAATCTTATTTGATGAATATAAAGTTTTTCCATGTTCTAGTATTTGAGTGTCATTTGGTAAATTCTAATAATACTCTGCCAAATCATTTAAATTTCTCTTTACTGTTGTGATGGGTACTTTTCAGATTCTTTACTGACATTATAGATTAGAACAACAGTAACAGATTCTATAAAAAAAACATTCGAATTACAGAAGGCTTTTTTTTTTAAGTGCTGCTTGATAAATAATTGGTTTTCTGCTGATCATCTTCTTATTCATTCTTCTGGATCGAGTTCATATAACTGAAATAATTTTTTTTTTTTTAATATCGCTACTGATCAGTTTGGACAAAGGCTACACACAAAAGCTGAATAACAATATTTGTAGTGTAATGATTTAAATAATACAAGTTGTACATGTTCTCTTTTCATTGTTGACTACATCGAACTACTAATTTATTAGCTACGCCATACCCTTTAACAAAAGTGACATCTGTATGCAAAAAATTCAGAAATCCAATGTACATTTTGTTACAGAATAAAAAAAACAACCATATACTATAAAAAATAAATTCAAACCTTACATAAATATTATATAAATCTTCTGTTGATAAATGGAACACAGCAAAAAGATAAACCGAATTCTTCACTGAATTTAACACTTATGGAAAGCAAGTATTAATTAGTAATATAATTAATTAGTAACAATTTTATTTCATTAAACAATGCTAAATTTTGCTGTTGAATAACAAACCATATATCCGATCACATTCTTTTGATTACGATCAGTAATTCTAAAATTCTACTTGCTTTGTTTTGTTTTGCAATTTATTTATGAAAAGAATACAGATGTTTAAAATTTAGGATGCTTATCAAAGGAGTAGAGACGAACTAAGTTCTGTATTTGAAATCTCTCCAAGTGGGTCTCGTCGAAAAACTGCTACAAATAGACGATAAGGAAAAAGCATTGAAATATTTCGCAGGGTAATAATCTTTCCCTGCTTCTTCAGGCTACATTTTGAAAAAAAATTTAAAACCAAGGCAGTTATAACAAAGAATAAGGTTCCTAGTGTATCAAAGAATAAATTCTATACAATTACAATAAAAAGTAAGGTATCAAATTATTATTCAACGCGGTTAAAACATAAGAGTATCAAATTACAACAAAAAGTAAGTTATGTGGTGAGTGTGGGTGGCAGGGAATCCGAGCACCACGACCGTTGGTCTATTCAACAAAAAGTGAGTTATCAAATTATTATTCAAAGTGCTTAAAACGAAAATACAAAATAGACTCATTATTTAACAATTATCCTAATAAAAATACAAATAAAAGGTTATGTAGTTTTATAATATTTTTTGAAATTTTCTATTTCAAATTTATTAAATTAATTTTATTTCTGTTTATTAATACAATCACAGTTACTAACACATGCTTCCAGAATGAATCTGGAGATAGTTTCTGTTTCTTGGAAAAGGTATTTGACTTCTGGGTCTGGGTTATAGTTATTAACCAAACAATGTAGCCTGAAGAAGCAGAGAAAGATTTTTACCCTGCGAAATATCGCTGGTTAAGTTTGGAGTTTTTTAATAATAAACAAGTTTTGTAACAAAGCAGTGAATTAGATTATTTTCGGAAGAAATACAGGGTTTGTTTGTTGGTTTTACGATTGTAAAGAAAAAAAAAGCTTAAAGGAACGTAGGGTTGAAGCGCTTCCAAACTACTCGATGTTGTTTGAATTTCGCTATTTATAATAATCAGTTATTGTAAGATTAACAAAAAAATTAGTTATTATAAAATTGCTGCCTAAATTTCATAAATTTCTTCAAATTTTTCATATTACATTACAAAGGGAACGTTGGAAGTAAAGTAACGGAAAAAAAAAATATTGCGAAGGTTTTCAAATTAAGTTCAGCAAATAAATCAATTCAATTAATTTCGTTTCGCGTTTTCAACATGAGAACTTCATTTTGTTTTCTTCAGAATTTTCTGATTAACAAGCTGTTTACTAGAAAATAGAAAACATTGTCTTTGAGAGATGATGTCGTGGATTTTCGCTTTTTCGATGCAGTCTTGGTTCAAAAAAATTCTTAATTTACTTTTTTTCCCCGAGTTAATCAATTAGCTTCAATTAGATACTCCTAAGATTCGTACTGATAAAAATTCACCACTGCCGAGTAAAATTCGGAAGGACATTAAGAGTGGAAACGACAAATTCGAATTATGCAATTAGAATTTATATGAAGTCTTGTTCTTCAATTCCTGTATTGCTGAGAGCTAACATAGGTTGTTGACGCTAGGAATTAATTAAACTGTTCCCTTTTTTTAATTAACACAGACAATTAAAAAAAAAGGAGAAATAAAAAACATACAAAAGAACAGCATAACACCCCGAAAGAAAAGAATTGCTGATAGCGATTAAATTAAATTAATGCAAAAGGAAAGAAAAGAAAACCTACGAATGAGAATAAACATACTTATCTGATTATTGATGTTTATCAAATTTTCGCATTTACTAAAATTTATTACATAGGTACAAAAGAAAACGGAATTAAAAAAGGAAATCTAAGCAACAGAAGTCAGAGAACATTTTAAAAACGAATTCTATTATCTCAAAGAAACAGCTTATGTATCAAATTAGTTGGAATGTGTGCCTTTCAATACACATGGTAAAGCAAAACTCTGTATAGATTTGAATGGTAGATGGGGAACACCAAGATAAACTTTTTGTATTGATTTGTCAGCGCTAGAATGTGCTTACTGGTGAGATGTGTAGACTATAATGCTCCAGGGAACAAGCAGAACGTCGTGATGCAATCATAATAATACATACATTCGATAAATAAATAATATGTTCGCTGTCAATGATTGGCCGACTATCGTCTATGACATGTTGATTGATCCGTACGTGCTGCTGCTCGGACTCAAGGGACAGCTACCGAGGGTTTCTTGAAGAAATGTTGCCGGAACTGCTCCCTTGAAGATGTTCCCTTGGTTGTCCGGAGACATGTGGTTTCAACGCGCCTGCACACTCCAGTCATATTGTGAAGGATTATCGTAGTGACATGTTTGGGGATCGATGGATATGCTGGGGTGGACTCGTCGTCTGACCACCAAGATCACCCGATTTAACATGCCTCGATTTTTCTTCGAGGGTTATATGAAGAATATCGTGTATGAGACTCAAACTGAAGAAGATGTCGTTGCTTGAATAGCTGTCGCCGATACAAATGTTCGGGAAATATCAGGAATCTTTGAGCATGTGCGACAATCTATGATTCGACGTTGTCATCTATGCAGTGATGTTGTTGGTCGCCACTGTGAACACCTTTTGTAACTGAACATTTTATTAACAGAGTTTTGCAACATCCTGTACATATGTTTAAGGCAGAGAGTGTAACTCAATAATGGTGTTTTAGAATATTCTAAGGTTATTTGCAAAGTATAAAATGCGACCTACTGACAATGTAGGTCATTGAGGAAATTATAGTTTAAGATAAGGTGTCGTTTGTTTGAGGAATGAAGTGCAGAAATCAAAAATAATCATATTCATGCTTTAAGTTGTGTTGGCACATTTGAGATCCTTAGAATATTGCATGTAAAAATCTGTCCAGCTGTTTTGTAATGAGAAAGAGAAAGATACTTTTGGTGGGAGATGGAGAATATAAATAATCGAGGTCATGCTAAAAGTCGTACCAAATTCAAACAAAAGAAAAATGAGACGTTGAATAGTAAGAGTTACCAAGTCAGATTTCTTGCGCATAATTCATCAATACATAGCCTTTTTTTTATTTGATTTTAAAAAGGTGCTTCATTAGTACAATATACTTGTTGATGAGTATTGAAAAATCATCGGAATTAAAGTAAATCAAATTTCTAACACGTTTTATTCGTAGCATTTGAATTCGGAAAGCCCACAGCCCTTATCATCACATAGAAACTATATAAAATAAGCTATTCTAGTAAGTTTATGAATAGAAATATATTCTTTATGTATATAAGAATAAGTAATATGAAAATACTATTAATAAAATAATTTTAAATTCCAAACACAATCAAATTAAAATGTAATGACAAATAGTTTGGGTCTTTTCATTTAGTTAGTTATTGGGACGAAGTTATGCTTGAAGGAGTTCGTAATTAAATTGAAGATAAAGTCTTTCCCCTTTAGAATTGTATTTCCACTTTCTAGTGAAATAATTTGAAACGAGAGGAAAAGGGCATTCGAAATACCCTCATCAAAACAAGCTACTATAACGCCCACGTTCGAGAGATAATCGGATGATTTGGTCAGTTGTTAGAGGCGATTCCGACACGAACGAAAGAATTAGTGTGCATCATGTTGCCCGGAGAGGAGCAGTCCGAATGAGCCATTTAAATTTCATGCTTCTTTCTTAACGACTGAATAAGATCTGTCTTAGCTGAGCACAGCTGGTTGTGCGTGGACAAGGCGACTCCTTCGTAGGACCAACTCCACAACAACCGTGGGAGAATAGAGGCAGACCGGCTGCCGTATATTCAAATCGCACGGGTGAAATGACCGGCTTCAGCGACTTGCAGGCGTTATCTCTTGATTGGGATCCTCAGGGGCCTGCTCCTCCCCCGCTCAGTGTTCCCAGACGGCCAGTTTACACCGAGGAGCGGCCGAGCAATGATTAACAGGAAACGCCAAGGCGGTACTAGCCCTAGCCCGAGGTCATTAAACAAGACAGAGAACCTGAAACAAAGCAGATCTCGTTATTTTAAATGTACAGTACCATTACTCCCAGTTTATATTGAGGCAGTAACCTAAAAGAGAAAGATGTATAGATGATGCGATAACTATGTAATGAAATCGTACCCTTACATCACAATTATTCTAGCCATCTTGTCAAAAAGTCGTAAATGTTTACGGATATCAGTTTAATTCGAATTCATTAGAGAACAATGATAAATAAATAATTTTTGCCTTGACAGTTTATTTCAACTATCAAGAAATTCACTTTTTGTCTAAACAAATATTTACATTTCAAAAACTTTTTTTCCATTCTTGGTTTTTTTTTTGTTTTTTGTTTTTTTAGTTAAACATCTAAAAAATGATGTATGTATTATGTCAACGTTTTCTGGCTAATATTAAGAAATTTATAAATACAATAACTTAATCTATAATAAATAAGCAAAAAAAAATTTTTTTTTTAAATCAAAACGAACATTTATTATTTTAAATGTGTGATTCGTCGATTTTAATAAATAAACAATTCATTTAAAAATAAAAAAGCAATAAATTTCATTTTTTTAGTGGTAGGATTTCTCGAGAGGAGTTTCGTAGTTTATTCATTCAACTCTAGTAAGAATGATCTAATGTAAAATATATTTTCAAAGCAAACAAATCAGCAAAGAGATGATTATTCCAACTTACATAAAACGTCTAAAGAAAATTTATTATATTAAATTCTTCAACAAAACCTATATGATAATTAAAATCTAAAATATTACATTAGCAAACAAAAAAACCATACAAAACATGTATCAAAGTTAGAGAAATATTGATTAGTCAAACTGAATTGAAATCGGCGAATTTTCTACAATTTTGGTTTCACTTAATTAAAATAATAGTAGTTTGATTAAGCTTGAAGCACAACTACAAATTATTCACTAAAATTAACAATGTAGCAAACTAACCAGACCCTGAAATAGATTAACAACACTATTGCAACTTCCACGTTGGTGCATATTAATAAACACTTGCAAATAATTTAAACCAAGAAGTTAAAATTATTTAATACAAAGCATTAAAATTCATGTAAGACCTAATTCAAAAAATTAAGTATGGTACAGAAAAAAAAGCTCATAAAGTCGTAATGACAGATGGATTAAGCCTTTCTTAATCTGAAGACAATATTAAAATTATGATTTTAAAATGAAAGATATTGATGGTAATTAACATCCAATACCAGTAAATTACGGTTATAAAGATGATAAAAGGAGCTAATTAAAAATATTTGATGATTAAATGAGATTCCAGTATTCGCTTATTAAAAAAGGAAAGAAGAAATGAATTATGAAACTACATAAAGTCGATTTGAAACGACACATTAAAAGATTATAAACAGAAATAGAAAGTCAGTAGTTAATTAATTAATGATATTAATAAATTCTGAAATGCATTGAAGGACGAGATTGTTGCGAAGACTTCTTATTTGGAGATAGTTTTGAACGATAACATTTTTATTAAGAAACTCCTCATACATCCCGTATTTCATACTGTAAAGTTTTTCAAGAAATTAACACACATTAACTAGAGGGAAAACTTCTAAAGAAACTAAAGTACAGTCCTTAAGCTTATTTAGGACAATGAGCAAATGAGTTTCATCAAAAAAAAGTTTTTTTCTTTTCCAAAATGAAGGATAAAATAAAACGTTTTGCTTTGGCAAAAAAATATTTCTATTGTTACACTGAAAAGTTAAGGCATGAACATCTTACTATTCGAAAAAAATGATTTAGATGTAATACTAATCTTTATCTTAAATATCTTTAAACTGAATTCATTGTTCACGATTCGTAAAACTGACTTCGCAACAGTCTTTTGTTTTATATTGAAATAAAAAAACTATTTAACATATCACTTAAAGTTATTCCTATTTAATAAAACTTGCAAACCCACAATCAATTAAAATTGATTGACTATAATGTATTAGAAATATAAAACACATTACATAAAATAGGAGCTTTTAAGCCCTTTTCGCAGGAGGCTCATCGTCAACATAATATAATAATTAATTTTATTTTTTATATACATAATTTTAGCCATGTCATGTGGTCTTCCAACTTCTCACGTGTAGTCGCTTTTTATTGGTCAAATATTTAGAGAATTGCAGATAAAAGGAGAAAATTGCAAAAACAAATATGAAAAATAATAAGGAAATCGTCCAAGGAGTGTAGTAGTTCATCAATGGATGACACCATCTAAGCTGATCCTATCAAATATTGATGTAACGTAGGAAGACATATTCCGGTGAACAATAAAAACCGACTAGCCTATGCGTTAGAAGTTGGAAGACCACAAGAATCTATTGCAATTAGGTAAAATAATGTATATTTACAAGTAAAATCATTTGTAATCTAATATGAGCCTCCTGCGAAAAGGATTCGAAAGCTCCCATTTATAATGTTTTTTTTTATATTTCTAGTACAATAATTTTAATGGATTGTGTGTTTGCAAGTTTAATTTAATTGAAGTTTTTATATTGATATGCTGTAATACCAAACATCTTAAAGAATTGCAAGTACATGGTACTATTCAATAAAAAATGAAACATTTTTCTCCTGTTATTTAAAGAAAATGTTGGGCAGAATTTGTTGAAATCACTCTTTGATATAGAAAAGAAACACGCTCATTTCAAATTTAGTATGAAAACATTTTTTGACCGAGTACCAAACATTTACTGTTGAAGCAAAATGCTCTATGTTGGCCACAACTTATGTACTGTAGAAGCGCTTTCATCTTTACGAATCCAAACATGGCAGTGTGGTAATGCTGACAAAATCGCATGTGAAGTTAGTTATTTACCTGGAAAGTGCTAAGATTATGACAAGACAGACTGTCGAGTAAGATTGATCTCGACAGAATTGTTGAAGAATCAATGAATGTTACAGCTCATCCTTCCATCATCCACAAAGAAATACCATCTCTTATGAGTTTATGAGTCGTTCTGCATAAACAGGCACCATTTTTCTCGGCGATTTTTAGAACTGCGACTCAACTCACACTTGTACATTGTTTACTTTAGCCTTGTTCAGGAGGAAGTAAAGCGGAAATGGTATAGTCAAGGCGCAGTAATTGAAAATTGTTTTAAATTCGGTGCAGGACCTCATATGACGATAATTCTCCCCCAATAGCAATTAATGGGACTTTAATCGATACATCGATGCGATATATATACTATAAGTTGTTATGATTCGCCATAATGTAACATACAATTTTTTATTAGGATATGTCTGCCCACATTCAGTTATAAGTTTCAGGAATTCCTTCATGGCATCGAAACTCAATTAACCCGGCACTTCACCAGATCTCTATCCACTCTAGGAAAGATTGTGACTCCAAGTAAAGATTGAGACTACAAGTAAATGCTGAAATAATTAGCCAAAAATTATATGTACATGAATGATGATTCGCAGATTGAAGTCTTATTTCAAGTGATAACAACTCAACTAATTTCGAAGATGCTGTATTTTTATAATTCTTATTATTCTTATAATTAATTTTTATTTTGATAATAAATTAGAGTAATTCGTTTTTGAAATTTTTAAAAGATGGAAAATGTTTCCAGTGATTAATTTATAGTAAAATAAAAATGATAGCCCAGTAGCAGAAGTACGAGGGTGCCGTGCTGGCGTGGTCGTGTGGTCTCGGCGGCGGCCAGCCGTGGCGTCCAATGCGCCAGTACCTGGGTTCGAATCCCGGCAGTGGCATGGGTGTTACTTTCTCCTTCTGTGTCTTGTCCATTTCCTGCGGGTATAGCGTGAGCTGCCTCCTATGGCGTACCCTGGGCAACGTTTCATCGGCGAAATGCTCACGTTTCTCGCCCCTTGTTGAGGCCAATAGTTTAAGTACTAAGAGCCAGGGCGTTGGCAAAAAAAAAAAAAAAAAAAAAAAGAAGTACTAGGGTACCTAACTGCGGATTGGAGGAGATGGGTTTGATCACCAATCTGGGCGGAAGGCTGAGATTTCTGCCCGCTCCATCCTCCTCCAAACGGGTCCTACGGTCTATCCAACCCTTTATAGAATGGGTTCCGGATTTCTATCCCGGGAGTATCGGCGGACAAGCTCGTGGCTCACCATCCGTCCCCAACTCAGTCCCGTTGGTCTAAGAAAAGTTGTGGCCTACCTTCAGTGCCCCATGGGCTGTGAGCCTTGGAACAAACTTAATCTAATCCTAAAATAAAAATGTTAAAATATAATTTAGTATTGTGAATATAAATTAAAGTCAGAATAACTCAAGTAAAATAATAAGAAATCAAAAACTTGCCCTATTGCAGAAATTTCGTACATCCAACTTTAACGAAATGTTAAGTATTTAATATGCAGAATTTGAAATATTAAATACAATATAAGTCAATAATGCTTTAAATTAAGAATCAGAGATTTTGCTAAAAATACATCAACAGTTATTTATTTTTGTAGGGGTAATAATGATGATGCAGAGCTAATTATATTTTTTTTTATTATGAGGAATAAAATTATTTACAAAATGAATTTCTTCTTCTTGGCATTTAATGAAAAATCAGTGATAATTTCTGTTCACTGTTCTTCCTTAGGAAAATAATCTTAACTCAGTTCTATAATAATTTCTTCTAAGACGCACTGTATTCACTCACTTAATTTCTAGTGATTTCACTATTATAATATTTTTTTTTAACTGATAAGAGAAAAAAAAATATTCACAAGGCAGTTAAATAGCTCCTTGATTTTAGTTTCCACTTATGACTTTAAAGCACAATAAAAATAATAATAATAATATTGACTTTAGAGTATCTCACCTAAATGATATTTAATCGATGCACATAATTTCTCTTAAACAAATAATAAACTTCATTCTCACTTTGAATCGAATAAATAATAATATTCACTAATATAATTTCAAAATTCCTTTACTTAGAAAAATTTGTTCCTGGAGCCCTAATTTTAATTTTAATTTCTTCTCCTTAGAAATTAAATTATCACTGTTGCACTAAAATAATCTCAATTCCTTTATTTAAAGAATTTTATTCCTGTAGCACTAATCCTCTTCTCATAGTATAATTGACAATATTTTAATCCCGTTGTCTTCTAATTTCTTCTAACACGAAATAATAAATATAAATAGTTTACTTACAGTTCGTTGATTGTTTTCTAATGGTGACTTCTTGTTCTATAAAGAATCTTTACTTGCATTCATCGCTGATTCAAACTTCCCTCTCATGCAATGGTTTAACCTCCGGCTTCTTCTTATAGACGTTGTGGATTAATGTTTCGCTTTTCGTCTCGTCAGGGGAATTATGCCTTTTTACTTTGTTGCTTCTTCTTTGCTTCAGTTTGATAACTTCTATCTTCCACATAATTTGACTTAGTTCTTTGAAGCTTACATCTCATAGCCTTCTACTTGCTCACCCCTTTCAATCTTCGTTCGATGGATCGTTTCAAATTTCCCGGTCTTCACACGTTTTTTAGTTGCCTCTCGCAGTTGCCAACCACCGTGTTTGATTTGCGTCATTGTTCATCATATACTCTGGAACCGGCATGTCACCCTAGGTCATACCATTGACACTCAAATACTGTCCAAAACGAGGCACTCGCTCGTTCTTAAATACTTCATATGACGTAATATATAAAATATTAATTTATTATTTCCTTTTTACAAATTTACTATTTGAATTATGCTTGAAGCAGTAAAATAATTCCTCTAATTTTAAATATAAAATTATCCACAATTTTTATCTGTAATAATGGACTTTTGAAGATGATAAAGATGGGTGGTATAAAATTGATTTAGTTTCTATTTAGTTAAGTGTATTTCATAATCTTCTTGAATAAATACGTGTGTGCTTGCGTGTTAAGAATAAAGATTTTGATGAATTTCGTTGCAGATACCAACATGCACCTTAACTATTATAAGATGAAATAATGATTTCAGCTTATAAAAACAATAAACTTAACACCATGTAAAATTTGAGCCGTTTTCTTTGTAAATGGTGTAAGTCCATTTTATATTACAATGCAACTTGGATAATTCGAAGCTGAAGGGACCACTACAAAACTTCGAATTATCCAAGACTTCGAATTAAACAAATTACATCTTTTAACTTTAATTTCAGGTCCACTGAATGCTTGAAAAGATTATTCTGTCAATAAGTAAACATTTATTCAGAAAGATCATGGTATGAAAGACTTAAACACTATATGTATGTAAACAAAATAAGATTTACATTACGTAAGCTACAGTATATATTACATTCAATATAGAAAATTATAGATTTTCAAAAAATTGTGCAATGTCTGATTGTTTTGTAGAATTCAGTCGCTTAAGGTTAGCAAAATCATCAAGCATGTTTAGTGAACGGAAAACAGATTCACTTACGTTGGTTTGTCCTTCAATGTACCGACGAAATTCGGCGCTATCCCGTACTCGTTGGCGATTTCTTCTTCAAACCCTTTTCCACCTCGTGAATGACGGCGACCTTTTCAGCGAACGTTAAATTCTTGTATACGCGTGGTTTACTGAAAGACATGGGGACACTGACAGCAGGAAGCTCGAATGGCGTCTGAAGCGTCACGTGTCGAATGGGTCACGTGTCGAACGGTGGCGGGAAGGGGATATCAATTGTCACATGTCGAATTTCTTAACGATGGAACGCCGAAAAATCGTTATAGTTCGAAATTTTTTATAAAAAACTTCTAATTAAGGAAGTTGAACTTCGAATTATCCACGATTTTTTAACATTGATTTAATAAGAAATTCAAGGGACTAAGAGAAATCTTCGCATTAACCACGATTTCGAATTAAAGACGTTCGAATTATCCAAGTTGCACTGTATATGGAGACATTTAAGGGTTTGTATTTGAATTATATTTGTAATTTCATTAACTACGAAAATGTATATTGACAAAATGATGGAAATTTATCAGGTTTTTTTTTTTAACTGTTTACAGATAAAACATCATAGCAGATTGCATTCATTGTTATGATTAACTAACTTTTTGTCAAAAATGGACTTACACCACTTTCAAAGAAAACGGCTCATTTATATTAGTTACATTAACATCCTATTTAGCACTAGAAGTTTTTCGCTTATCAAAAAATATATTTACTTATTATGTATAGTAAATGTGAACGACTAATTCACAATGAGGGCGTAACTTAAGAAAACCTCTCATAGGAAGTAATTCATTTTGTGCTAATGAGAACAATACCACAATCCATTTAGCAGTAGTAGATTACTCCATTTCCTTGTACTGCCCTCTATTAGCGTTAATCAGACAAATCATAAAAAAAAAATAGCGGGGTGGAGTAACTTACCAAGTAAACAATGCCTACATTTCGTGGATTAGCTTTTAAATTGCAGAGCAATTCATGAATTAGTTGAGAGCAACTACAATTAATGGTGGGTGGGTTTGTTATTTTTGTGACCGTTTCCAAGTTTCTAAGAAACTTCCTTCGTTGTTTCCTCATTTATACTGCTAAGTAATTATTTGATATGTTCAAAAGTTAATTACAATGTCCCTATAGATACGAATCAATAAATATTTAATAAAGTTACAGGAGGTCAAATGATCTACACTTTCACTTCTTCGAGAGTGTAAAGAATAGTGTTTATATTAGTTTGTTTGCTTGGGCACCATTAATATTGAGAAAAGGAATAAATACCATTCCTCAATTTTATAATTTTATAAATATTTAATAATTTATATTTTCAAATTTGAGATGTATAAATATATATTTTGATAGGCTTAGAAACTGATTTTCAACTTTAAAAAAATCTTAGTCATTTTTATTTTATTATTATAACTTTTTACAGTATTTTCCTTCCCTTCTCCTCCCAACCTCAAAAGTTTCAGCGGTAAATATTTCTCTAGTTCTCTTCTGTAAATATTTACAGATCGTTGAATGCCATCAATAGGTTATTACAATTCATACAGAATTTAATCTCCTATCATCACAGTCTAAATTTGGTACAACAGAAATTATTGATAACTACTTTGAATGTTTGTACTAAATAATAAAAACTTTGTATGGTAACAAAGTATTTTTAGTTTTCAAAAACAATACTTTTTTAAAAAATAAGCGTTAATCTATAAAATTATACAGTTGTAACGTAATATATTTACAAAATAAATAGGCAAACTTACAATATATTTAAGTTACTCTACACGAAAACTACTCACTAACAACACTGATCTTTAACTAATTCAGCAGCACTGTTTGTAAATACATTTTAAATTAGACAGAAAGATATCTTTATCTTTTTCAATAGTGCTGTAAATAGGTAAAAAAAATGTTTAAATGTTTGTCCATAAGCGATTCGTATTCAATTGTAGTCTCTTAGAAATGTCTGCTGAATTTTTCTAAACTCAACTGAAGTGTAGACGGCGATCTGTCATGCTGGGATGTGTCGGAACCCGGGTTCGAATCCCAGCTTGTTCATGCTGTTTCTTTCTTTTTCTGTGTTTCGTCCGTTTCTCCCTGGGACTTACAATCTCAGGGTTATTTCTGGACGAGATGTGAATTTCGCCCCACCCCCTTCTTTAATTTCCTAGCCTCAGTCTGACGTTGTCAGGTAGGGCCAGATCGTGGTCCAAAGTTGACCGTTGTCGATCAAAGAAGAATATTGAAAACCATTAATAACAGTCAGAAATTTGTTGCCCTGCAATGCACATGCTTAATTACATTGTTACGTACAGGGTTTACCCAGCAAAAATACTCTGTTGACAGGAAATCCGCATCCGAAATTCCATTGTTGTGGCTAGCGTCGACCATGCAACAATATTTCTGTTGGCAGGCAGCCAGCGTGCAAAATGTTGCGAAATTAAATTATTGTTGGACGTACGCAGAAACGCTAGCACACAATGTTTTTAATAATATAAATCTAGTATTTGCCGAAATCTTTCTCTTTTAAAGATGTGAAGAAAATAGTTGCAATGATCGTTAGGGAAAGTGATTTTTGTAACAGATAGAAAAAAATATGTCAATTGTATTTTTTCCATTATTAGTCGTGTTGTAACCCTTCAATTGCATCTAAAAATGGAAAAAAATATAGCAATTTGGATCTGTTTTTTTTTTTTTTGCTTTTTTGGGGATGTCAAGCCATCGTTTTCTTTGTAAACCACATCCCCCCCACCATACGGAAACCGACAATAACTTTTCTTTTTTTTATCTTGATTGAGCACCAAAGATCATTGTAAACCCTCCCATCCCAAATTCTTAATTACAAAGTCCCTATAGATACGAATAAATTAATATTTAATAAAGTCACAGGAAGTCGAATGACATTTCGAATGTTATTTCGACAGTCGAAATAACATTCACATCTTCGAGAGCGTAAAGGATAGCGTTTATATTCGTTTGTTTGCTTGGGCAATATTGAGAAAAGGAATAAATGCCATTCCTCAATTTTACAATTTTTATAAATTTTATATAAAAATTTATATTTTCAAATTTGAGATGTATAAATGTATATTTTGAATCTGCTTTTCAACTTTAAAAAAATTCTTTTAGTCATTTTTTATTTTATTATTGTAACGTTTTACAGGATGAGTATTTTCCTTCCCTTCAAAAGTTTCAGCGGTAAATATTTCTCTAGTTCTCTTCTGTAAATATTTACAGATCGTTGAATGCCATCAATAGGTTATTACAATTCGTATAGAATTTAATCTCCTATCATCACAGTCTAAATTTGATACAACAGAAATTATTCGTAACTACTTTGAAATGTTTGTACTAAATAATAAGAATTTTGTATGATAACAAAGAATTCTTAGTTTTTAAAAGTTATATAGTTGTAACGTAATATATTAACAAAATAAATAAGCAAATCTACAATATATTTATGTTACTCTACACGAAAACTACTTACAAACAAGACTGATCTTCAACTAAGTCAGCAGCACTGTTTGTAAATACATTTTAAATTAGACAAAGATATTTTTATCTTTTTCAATCGTTTTGTAAATAGGTAAATAAATGTTAATTTGCTTAAAAATAACATTTCAATAGTAGTAAGAATAATATTGCTTACAATGACTATTATGCAAGATGCCTGGCATATTCCCAACAAAGCATTGTCTAAACAAAATCATTCACTTTTTTTAGGAAACAAATATTTCCACTCAATCATTGATGTAAAACTTACTATATAATGAATATAAATATTCATTTTAAGTAAATTAATGAATTTATAGTAAAAAGTAAACGATTTTCTTACGAATGACAACTTGATTTTAAAACGAAAATGTTGTCGATAAGCGATTCGTATTCAATCGTCGTCTCTTAGAAACGTTTGCTGAATTTTTCTAAACTCAACTGTTACTTTTTCAGAACACAAAAGCAGGTAGTTTCCAACTCCACATACGTATGGATTCTTCCACTGTAGAAATCCTGTAAATAGTATCCATAAAACGTTAAAATCTGGTCAATAACATTCGAGTAAATTAAGTTCGGTCAACTCCACATTGAGTTTATTTAAGAACTCAAGAACGATTTGGAGAAATCGTGCTGAAAGCGTATACCTTCTTATCTATCTTGAAACTTTGGAGCAACCTGATCTCCTAAAGAGTATCTTTAAGCGCCAAGCAGTAATTCTCAATTAAGATCTAGTCGACATTTCGATCTGATGACATAGAGCACCACGCCATGTATTTTTCAGTAGGCAACGGCGCTTCACTGACTGCATGGGAATTGTCAGTTCCCCAGATACTGATGTTCTTTTTATTAACATATCCGTTGACATAATAATTAAGTTTCTGGAAAAAATATATCCGCAGAAACTACTTGGAAAATAGAAATCAGAAAATAGAATCACAACATATGATTCACATTGTCGTCATTACCGTTACTCGATACACTTAAAGTTCATATGAAATTTATTTAAATATAAATTCGAACAATGAAGAAAATAGAAATTCATTTTAATAAGTTATTGTGAATTTTATTGTTGAGTAAGCCCGTCCAAATTGAAAATGTATCAAAGTCTCTTATACTAACAATTATGTGTGAGTTATATCTATGATTTATTATATTTTATAAATTGTTTGTGTGAAGATTTTAGGACAAGTTATTGTTAAACAATTATTTATTTTATAAAAGAAAGAATATTTATATTAATACACTCCAGTTTTTAAATATTCAAATAAGATATAATATTTGCTATAATGATTAATAAAATGAACAATAATGATAATTAAATTTTTAAAGTTCATAATTTTAGTCATCTGATCTCGATCAGCAGACTAATATTCCCGTTTTGTCTGTCCGTCTATGAACAAGTATCATTAAAATCTCATTAAATTTCATTAAAAATCTAATTAAATTTTAATGATTAAATTGTTATGCACAACAACAATCGCAACAATTGCATCTTTTACATTCCCAACAATCTCATTTATAGTGATTGTTGTGATTGTCAAAAGACGATAATTGTTGAGTTTATTGGAAATAAACACAAGGAAATTAAAGCAATATCAATGATCAGAAGACGTTACGAAGCATTGTGATTGGTTTACTAATCGCTTTCCCTACGTTGTTTATCTGTAGTATGAATTCTTTCTTCTCTTAAAATGTAATAGCATTGAAATCAGGTGAAAAGAAATTCTAATGACTGACGTTTACTATCGTAAGGGAAAATAGATGGTAACCCCCCCCCCAAAAAAAAAATAGCCTAAATGACTTCATCTTGGTTAACTACAAAGTGAAAAAATTTTAAAAGCTACAATGCCTCTATAAATGCACTGAGCCCTTGCAATCAGAATCGTCAGTAGAAACAAGCATTTAATATCAACAAGGAACTTGAAGTAAAAGATATACAACATACTCTGTTCACAGTGTTAGTTGGAATTTAACGATATTGCTTCCCAGAATCTTTAATCAAGAAAGCAACATGAAAGCAAATGCAACGATATCTACTATCTATATGAACAGTTTTTGGACACTGGCTGCACAAAGGAGTAGAATCAAAGAAGTTTTGTTCCTTAGACCTACCGATTAAAGAAACTGAAACGCGTAGTATCCTTCTCTAATGCAATAGTAGAAATAAAAAAAAAAAAAAAAACAATCATCATCACCAATCAGATGTTGAAATCATCTTCCTTTTACTTGAGTGTTATATTTAAGCCGGAGATTCCGATTTCAGGAGCTGTTACCTTACAGCCAAAAGTATAAGACTTAAGCTACTTGCAATCTGTGAAGATTAATCTGTGTGTCTGTTTGTGTGACTTATTTTCTTTGTTTAAATGTGCGAGATCACATTTTGGAAATACTTCTAAATTTTATTTTTGTTAACGACTCCTCCAATTGCTTGCTAACTTTCACATGATTTCAAAAATAAACTATTTCATTAAAAGGAAGTTCATTAGCCTTCCAATAATTTTGTAATATTCTATATTAGGAGGCTTGGTCCTAATAGTATTATATTAGAATTAATTGCAGAGTAATACTAAGGTTTTGAGATAAAATTATTGAGTGGATTTATTTTTTTTTTCTCTTTAACAACTGTGATGCTGATACAGAAAAACCTGTAATAAGGGTTCGGGTTATTTCTATAGTTCCATCAGCTTCATAAAACTTGTCTTAGGATTAAAATATTAAAAGTATCGAAGACTATCATAAGTTGTTCTATAACCACTAACTTGCTTCACTTCAGTAAATTTTCTCTGTATTGCTCCAATACAGTTGGTAACAATTATATTAGAATAATGGCCGTTCACTTGTGTGAAATATTTTAATTGGCTTTAATTGGTAATTTAATATTATCTGGTTTTTCACTCGCGTGAATTATTTAAGCTGCACTCTGTTAAATATTACGATTCACGTCACAATTCTATATTACGTCATTCAACATTAACGTATCTCCTAACATTAATATCTTGTAGTACAGAAATTATTAACAGTTCTCTTTCACCATTATTTAATTCTTCTTTAAGAATTCTATAATCACAACTCGCACCAGTTCACTTTATTAAAGCGCAAATAATAATTGAATCATTTCACGCTACTTGCGGAAGATTCTATTATGACAAATCTCACTAATCTGTTCCCTCTACTACACTTTAATAGTTCCGACAAATTAAATAAAGCTTCGAATAATTCTTCTAATAAATAAATGAGAATTAATACTTTGTACAATAGTTTTAAATCAAACAGATAATTGCAATTCTCTTCGCACTTCAAAAGTCTTGTGATTATGTCTTCCCGTGACTTTCTTCACTTTCACAACTCTGTTTGCAGAATTTAATATCCAACGCTCAATAGTCCCTCAATGAAATATTTTGAATAAGATTTCTACTTACAGTTTATTTGAGTACGTTGATATTAAAATTCTCAGTAGCTCGAAGTCTAACTGCATAGCACATTTTAAACATCCCGCCAGAACTTTGATGAACCCTTCGCAACGCCATTTGGTGAAGTCGCTTCCCCATCTGGAACCTCACTGCTTTCCAATGGTGACGTAACACGCTTTAGTCTCGATCGCTGCGCCTTCTGGCTGTCTATCAACATAACTTTAATTCTCACTAATAATATTAACTACTGTTCTCTTAATGTCGTCATCTCAACTGAAATCGATGCAGTGTTGCCTTTGTTATTCATTTTCTTCGCTGACGAAATTATTACGCTTCGTTATTCAAATTTATTTCATATTAATTTACTTAAATACATTTTAAAGCTTTCAAAAATAATAATAATATTTATTTACTCCAAATAAATAAAATAAAATCTCCTACAAATTTTAATTCGTACAAAATATAACAGCATCCAGAAGTGGAAAGTGAGTGAATACGTAATAATAACACATATTTTCTATCTGAGCAGCCTACATCATTAAGGCAGAACAATGGCAATTGTTTGCTTATGATAATCATTTTATTTAATTTATTTATTTATTTACTTATTTATTTATTAAATCTTCTTGTAACCTGCGAGAAACAGTTATGACCTCTATGCAGGATACAATATATAATGAAAGTGTGAAATACAATGAATTAATTAACAAATAATATGGTTGTATTGTTCATTTCTTCAAAAACAATTTAATTATTAATATTAGAAACGAAAGAAAAATAGATGTTCCGACCTCCCTTAAGCAGATATTTTGGAAACTTTTCGAATCTCGGTGATGGCATGAATTCTTTGCACTCACCAACCTTAAGGTTAAAGAAAGAAAAAAAGTAAAAAAAATAAAATTATCAAAATAAGATTAAAATAACTAATTAATCAGCAGTCCCCACAATCAGAAAAAAAGAGTAAATCGAATTAGAACTTGAGAGCTATATATAAATTGTAAATTTCACTTTTATTGGGTAAAAGACTTATTGCTTAGTTTTCTATATAATTTACTAGATTGCTGTCCATAGCTTCACTGCGGAAGCCTCGGAGAAATACATTTTATTTATTCAAGAAAAACGAAATACACTCACTTCCAAAAGTTAAGCATGGAGCGGTAAAATGCGAAAAAATGGACAAGTACTGCTTTGATTGACATGAAATGCTGCAAGAAAGTAGCTGTATGTTTATTCATGAGACAAAACAAAGAATTACGTACAAAGATAAACAGAATATTGAATTTTCATAAATTTTAAGATGACGTCAAATTTGCGTCATTAACAAAATGATGTTTAAATTCAAAACAAACAATAAAAACCGACATTAATAGGGTATGTGAGCACCCCTCACCTGCATACAAAGTTTACAGCATGTGATCATGCTTGTTAGGAGGTGATCAACCATCGCAAAGTCCAGTAATCGCCATTCCTCCTGTAGGGCAGTTTCTAAAGCTCTGAGAGTGGCTGGAGGTGGGAAACGTCGAACATATAGCACGCAAGGGCATCCCAAAGATTTTCAATTGGATTAAGGTCCGGCGAGTAAGCCGGCCACTCCATACTCGCAATCCCCTCACTCTGCAGAAAGTCGTCAACGATGGCAGCTCTAAGTGGACGCGCATTATCGTCCATTAAAACGAAAGAAGGACCAACTGGTGCAGCATACAGTTTCAGAGTGGGGTTAGGACTTCATCTCGATACCGTACAACCGTCACAAAACCTCGCCTGTAGATGTGCAGGTCTGTGCGATATCCCAATGAAATCCCTGCCCAAACCATGATGCTTCCACCGCGGAATGCGTGATGTTAGGTGATGTTCAGGGACCGATTGCGTGTGCCTTGTTCCCTCCAGACCCTTACACGGTTATCATCGGGTGTAGGGCAAATGTGGACTCATCTGTGAACATAACGTTACCCAAATCAGATATAGTCCAATTCACATGCTGGCGGAACCACTGGAAACGTACCTTTTTGGATTGGACGGATAAAGGAACACAAACTCATGGCACCCGGGCGTACAGAACATTCATGTGTAGCCCTCGACGAACAGTAGTGGCAGATATCGTCTTACCAATGGCTGCTACAACCATAGATGTCACACGTGTGGAGGTCGATCTTTGATTCCGCTTGGCTACAACAGCAATATATCGATCTTCCGCGGGGGTCGTAACCCTTGGACGACCGGCTACATGTCTTCGGACAACTGTTTGGCTGGATTGGAATTGTTTCCATAATCGCGAAATGACGGAATGATGAACTCTGAAGAAACGAGCAACATCTGTTATAGACTGTCCTGCTTCAATGCGTCCGACAGTCCGCCAGTGCTCAGAATCATCCATTCGTCTTCTGGAAGCCATAGAAACACGTCTAGCTTCAAAACAAATCGTAGGAATGTTCTAAACATCTTTCATCAGCACTTATACGCAACTCCTGTAACCCTTCACAATGTCCGCTTCTTATGCGCTGTTTTGCATATTTCTCGACGCGAAACCATGATTGGCTGTTACCTATCTAATTTGCAAACTTCCTTCTACCTTTGCAGCAAATTTCAACTTCTTTAATTCAAATCTCTTACGGAAATTAACATTTTTCCTCTCGGTGCTGAACTTTTGGAAGTGAGTGTACATCAAATAAACTAAAACGCAAGCTTCAAACGAAAAATAAATAAATAAATTTAAGTGTAAATTCTGAATAAATACACAGAATAGAATATTGAAATCCATTTGTACAATCATAAATTTATTCACAAAAACAAATTACATCAAGTACACTAAAACATTAACCTTAAAATTAAAATTAAAAATTAAAGTAAAGGTTAGATTCGGAAAAATGCATACCGGTACAATACAATATTGAAATCCATTTGTAACAGTCGGAAATTTGTGCTTGCAATGTACATGCTTAATTACATTGTTGATACAGGGTTGACCCAATAAAAATACTCTGTTCACAGGAAATGCGCATCCGAAATTCCATTGTTGGGGCTAGCGTCGACAATGCAATAATACTTCTGTTGTCAGGCAACTCGCTTGCAAAATGTGCGAAATTCAATTGCTGTTGGACGCTGCAGGAACGCTAGCACAGAATGTTTTTAATAACATAGATTTAGTATCTGCCGAAATCTTTCTCTTTTAAAGACATGAAAAAATAGTTGTAATGATCGTTAGGGAAAGTGATTTTTGCAACAGGTAGAAAAAAATATGTCAATTTTATTTTTTTCCATTATTAGTCGTGTTGTAACCCTCCAATTGCATCTGAAAAAGGAAAAAAATGTAGCAATTTGATCTGTTTTTTGTTATTTTTTTTTTGGGATGTCAAGCCATCGTTTTCTTTGTAAACCCCATCCCTCCACCATACGGAAAACGACAATAACTTTTCTTCTTTTGATTGAGCACCAAAGATGCTCCCATCCCAAACCCTCCCATCCCAAATTCTTGGGAACCAGAATGTTTGAAGGAAACCTTTGTTGCCGACATTATGAATTATGTAATTAAAATTATATTAGTTAGTAAATGAAAGTATTCAAATTATTCTACAATTAATTGCGTTGGATCAATTACAACAAGGGATATAATTTTGTGCTAACGCGTATATTTAAGGGCAACCCATAATAATAATAAAAAACAATGTATATTACTAAAATCTTTTATTTCTCTGTCTGTCTGTGTGTCTGTCTTTCTGGCGCAATTTTCTGTGCGAATAAAAAATAGAAATAATTTTTACAATGAAATTTCCGCGATGGGAATTGAACCTGCAACCTTCTGATCCGAAGTCGGATGTGTTATCCATTTGGCCATAGGGACTACAACTCTTTTCATATTGTTTTTTGACTTATATCTCCGCAATTGTTGTGTTGTTGTTGTTGTGCCCCAATGTTAGTGCAACAATGGAAAACGGTTTTCATTTTTTATTGTCACGAGGAAGTCGACAAATTCAAAATGAGCATTATTGAACTTCAAAATAATGCGTTAACTTGGAATCGAGTTTTTTAGATTATCTTAAGTTTTATTTTCTTCTTATTATTACTTTTAATAATTGAATTGTACCTTATTAATATATTTTTGTAAAAACAATTAAACTTGTTGATTCACTTGTTTTTGAAATTTGTTTAAGCTTCCAACTATTTTGTTTTGTTGTACTTATTCCAATTTTATTATGCTTTAAAAAAAGATGGCTTGAAAAGAATCTTCAAACTTCAAAATGTTGCTTTTACCCCTTTCATTGGAAACGATTATTCTTGGATTATCTCATATAAACCATCGTCTTATCATCGATAATCAATTAGTATCGAAATGGACAACGAGAGAAAGGCTGAGATCTTTTCAAAGAACTGTTAATAATGTCGTAATCTCGGCCATTCTTGACTACAGGTAAAATTTGTCTGAAGTCTCCGCCAAAGAGGAAAATTTGTCTAGATTCACAAGTCATCAGAATTTGCTTATCTTCACTCGAAAGAATAGTCAAATCAATTCGTCGCCAGGAGTATCGTATATAAGCTATGATCTTCATTTAACATCTATATCAACCAACGTCCATCTAAATAAATCTCTTCTTCAAATATCTATAATGAACAATCTGTACACGGGAGATCGCCTAGTAATAATAAAAAATTACAGCATACTAAAGTAACGTAAGTAAAAATTTAAAAAAAAGTTAGAAGAAAAAATAAAAATCACGTTAAAAAATAAGAAAAACAAAAAAAAAAGTGGAGAAAAAAAGAAAAGAAAGTAAAAACAAAAACAACAGTAGATATACGGATTCCAACCGACAACATTAATCATATGAGCATTGACAACTGAAATGAGATCAAATGGTTGCATTTCTGACATTTAAGCTAATAACGGAAATCCAATGAAAACAATGCCAAATATCTTCAACGTGGAGGGGGGGGGGTCTTGGCCCCTACATAAAACACATTCCAACTGTGTTTGGCCATCTGAACACGATGATGGAATTCGTTTGTCGATCCTATATTCCGTTCGGGAGTTGTTAGGGGTGAACAGATGGACGGAAGGACAGGACAAACGCAATAGCTATCGATCTTGGTCATTATCACAATAGGTCCCAAATAGGTCGCTAAACAGCGCTATATGCTCTTAAAACTTTGGGACGGTGATAAATTTCAATCGAAAGATGTAATAAATATGTGAATTTTGTAACGCGGGTTCCATAAAACTACTCCTCCCCCCTCTCCCTGTAACACAATTCAATCGAAATCGGCAGCCACTGGAAGAAAAAATGGTGGAAGTACTGTAGGGAAAATCATAAAACCTGCCCAGTAAGGATTGTCCAACACGAAACTCACATAAGAACGGATTCAAACCCCGATACACAGAGGTAAGAGGCCAATGTTTTAGCAACACGCCTTCGAACTTAAGTGAGTTCAATTAAAGCCGTGCATTAATGAGAAGGCACCGTAATTTTATTGGAGAATAATAATAACTACAAACGCCTTACTACAATAAGTAATCAATGTAATACCATTTTGAAAAAAAATTCTTATCTCGTAAAATGTTTGATTTCAACGACCAACTTTTCTGATATTATGCTATACTTTCTAATAAAGACAGTGCGATTGACTGTGCGATGAAAACCTTCTTATACAGCATACAATATTTTCTTAAAAATAGAAAAAAAAACTCACATTACATGCACATTTACGTGTCAAAACAGTCAAACAAATGCTTTCAATTTGTTTATACAAGCTTTCCTTAAGTTTACATCAAAAACTAGAACTCTCGTGTAATGAACAATATCGAAAACTGAAAGCATGACGTTAAAATTTCAAAATTAAAACTGCTAGGTTGTTATTAAGTAAATTCATCATTCTAGCTGCTACTAACATTTAATCTTTCTTTCCGTTGAATGTTTTTATCCTCGGGGTTTCCTGATTACAGTTGTAATTTTCATTTTGTTATGATAGGGATATCAGCTATACTATTACAGTATTGAATTTGACAATCTTTCCAATCTGTTGAATGAAAGAGCTGTTGCTGAACGTGAATGCCATTCTGACTGCAGAAAAAGATGATCACAAAACCTTCGAGAATCAAGAAAATTCCCGTTCTGACAATTTACTTTCCTTAATGTGGTCCAGGAATTATTTTTCTTTGTAGTTACGAAGACAGTCATAATTAGATATTCTTTTATTGCGGTACATTAAATCCGGGCACATCCCACCATCGTACGGAATTACATCCATCTGCCCATACCAATTAGATTCCTATTTGGCTTCCCCGTTTTTATTATTTTTCTTGTAATGGTTGCGAAGCCATTTTCACGGTTGTGTTTTAATTTGTTGCCCCGTAGTAAACACAGTGGCATCCTCTTGTCTTTTGTCGAGGCGCGAGACCAGCGCCTCCGTGTCCTCCTCAATTTATTAATTCCCCCAAAGAGTCGTTTGTGAGCCGTGTCGAAAGTGCAAAGACCAATTTCCCGTGCACAAGCGCTTCCGAGCTGCCCCGGGGTGAACATTAGGTGGGCGGCAAGATTGAATGGCAGTTGCGCCAGATAGGGTGGGGGTTCAGAGAGGCCTGCGAAGGACTGGCTAACAAAATGAAGGGCAATTGAAGCAGCGAGATCAACAGGAATGTAGAGGATTGCTTGCAAGAGGAAACAGGCATCTGCACTTCTGGCAGAAATCAAAAACAGGAGAGAGCTTAAAGAAGAAGGATAGAAACACTGTCGAAATCGATAAAACTGATTGGTAGAAACTAAAGAAATATTCAATACCCAACAGATGGTAGTCATTTGACGAAGCGTAAGAATTTAATTTCCCGTTTTATTAGTAAAATATTTAGTCATATCTTGTTTATCCAGTAACTAATTAATTTTCCCATATTTGAAAGGAGATTTTATTCTAAATCATATTTTGTTTCATTGATAATTGAATAGAGCTTGGTTTAATAAAAGAAAACAAACAAAATTTTAATCACATAAAATCGTATCTACTGCGATTTTTTTAATTTTTTTATATTAAACTTAAATGTCTATTAACCGTTACTTTTCCATTCTCAAAAAATTACAAAAAGTTTCGACAATTTGTACAGGGTATTACAATATTATAAAGAGAATTCAAAGACTTTTACCAAGTTTGGAAGAAAAACAAAAACGAAATTGACAGAAAACTTTATTCAATTTCACTTAAACCATACATTCCTTTAATAAATAAATAAAATTTTGAATTTTAATAATGAAGGGACGACATTATATCTAATTCAACACTGATTTTAGACATACAGTATAGGCACTGAAATCGTTAAATAATAAATGCAAGGATCATATTTCTATCTTCTTTATTATTTTTTTGTAAAATTTGCTTAAGATCTACCCATAAATTAAATATTGGGTGAATGCAAAAGTTCTAACCGTTTTTGGATATGAAAATTTGCAATGGAATAGCCCTCATACATGACATTGTAATAACCCAAATCGTCTGCCAATCAAACGTGTGGATGCCTCACACATAAATACATCGTGTCTCACAAAGTTAATCATCTGAAAAAAAAATATCAAAGGGTGTAGCATGGAAAGCGAGAAGGAGCATATAAGACATTGTTTGTTATACGAGTTCGATAAAAAGAGTACGGCAGCCGCAGCATGTCGCAATGTTTGTCAAGCTTATGGGGAAGATGCAATAGACGAAAGCACATGTCGTCGATGGTTTCGTTAATTTAGGGAAGGAGACAGAAGCCGACAAAATCAGGCTAGGAGTGGACAGCCATCACACGTTGGAGAGGACAATATTGACCAAGCCATAAGGAACAGCCCAAACCCAATATCGCAAGAATTAGCGGAGACCTTCAACGTACACCGGACAACGGTCGAGAGACGGCTGGTTAAGTGGGTTTTACGAGAAAGTTGGATCGTTGGGTTTGATTTAACCTGACAGCTAATCAACAGGATGACCGAATCGCCACCTGTGTTTCCTTGCTTTCCCGGTACAAAAAATTACCCATTCTTGACACGAATTGTGACAAAGAGATGAGAAGTGGGTTATGTACCGTAACGTAAAGCGTCGTAGGACTGTATCGCCCTTCTGAACCGCCTGCATCGACTTCGAAAGCCGAACTTCATCCCAAGAAGGTGTTATTGAGTGTGTGATGGGATGGGCAGGGAATAATTCACTGGGAGGTCCTGACACTCAACCAAACCATCAGTGCTCCCTTCTACTGTCTACAGTTAGACAGGCTGCATTCAAATTTAATAGAAAAGCGGCCAGATCTAATCAATCGTCACTTCTTCACGATAACGCCAGGCCACATGTTGCTGTCATCACTTGCCAAAAGTTACTGGGCTTTGGTTGGGAGGTTTTATCCCACCCTCCCTATTCTCCTGACTTGGCATCAATTGACTATCACCTATTTCGTGCGTTGAACAATTCCTTCAGTCAGAAAATCTTTGATGATCTTGATGCTGTGAAAACTGCCATCCAAGAAAGACTTTTTTGACTCGAAACCGCCGGAATTTTACCGCCGTGGAATTCATCTCCTACCAGAAAGATGGCAAGAGGTCTTAGATAGCAATGGGGATTATGCACAATAATAGGTACTGTTCATTTTGCATTTATTTTCTCTTCTTTATGGGTAATAAAAACGGGTAGAAAGCACTCACCAATATTTTAAATGAAAACAGTTTTAAAAAAAAATATTTTGTAACATCCAATTAATTAAGAATAAAACTAACTAGAAATTTGTAATTTTAAGTAAATTTAGTAAATTTCAAGAGATTTTAATAATTTGAACTAGTACAATTTTAATGTGGAACTTACTACATTAGTGTATCCATAATACTATAAATATACTATATATCAATCCAAAAGAATCTAACTCGATTAATTTCGAAGCATCTACATATTGTGATCGTTTTTATGGAAGCTTCATTAGATTTCTATTTATGTATGCAAAGCAATTCGTTCAATACTTGTTGATTTAGAAAAAAAACGATAAATTCCTCATATTTCCTCATTTGTGGACTTTTACATCTCCGCAATAAATTTCAAAATTATGCATAAGTTACCCGAGTAATTGAATCACCGAAAGAAATGTACTTTTAATCAAAAATTAGAAGTTTCTAAAATTAATTAATTTAACAAAAAAATAAAAATATTATGTACTAATAAAAGATATGAATATTTGATATTTTTTGTGTGAAAGAAATGAAATTCGATTTCAAAATTAAACAAAAGGTTTCATTGACCAAATACCCTATTTTCACCAAAAATCCATGATTGTTGTCGATGTCGAAATTGACAAATAAAAAATCGCTTGGTGTTGTTCAGCGTGTATTTTTCGAAAATAAATGGAAGATGATTGCTATTTTTTATGAAATGATTATGTTATGGATGATGTTTTGAAACATTACTGGTAATAAATGATTATTCATTTTAGATATTGAGCAAACTAAGAAAACAGCAAAATCAGGAATATACAATGAGAAAAACCATGAAACATCAGTTAAAGACAGTAATATGTATCTACCACAAGCGCAATAGACCCTTGCCGAGATAAATATACAGAAATATGAGTGATATTCTCGATTCTTTAAATGCTTGATATCAATTAAGATTGGCAAGGAAGTTAAAACAATATTATGCAAACCAAAATTGATACCTGTCCTGATAACTGAAGCAATTTTTGAACAGTTACTAATACAACTAAGGTAAAATTAAAACATTGCTCTAAAATTCATTCACTACTCAAAATACTTGTAAGTTGTACTTACTGTTTACTTAAATCCTTTTAGTTCATGATGTATCAAGTATTTGGTGCTAGTTGTAAATTGGTTCTGTTGTCAGGAATGGGACCAAAATTAAAGAGTTTCAGACATCACTATTAAACAAAACGCACAGCATAACTTTAATTGGTCTTCTATGTGTTTTTCCAGATTTTATTTCAATTGACTACCAAAGTTTTAATTGAATACAGATAGATGATTTGATAAAAGATTGCATATCATTTCAAAGATTGAAGCTGGCCATGCGAATATAACCTTTAGAGAATGTGTCGTTCAATTTAAACTTTTTTTATGTTAAAGATAATGAGACTAGCAATTTGTCTATCCTTTCCTCTAAACCTTGCAAAAAAAACTAAAAAGAGTTTTGTTTAAAAGTTTAAAAAGATCTGTGATAAGTAATCTATTATTAAGTGAAATATCAAATAAGTGAAATATGTAAAACATTTTACAGGATAGCCCCTGTTATGTTTGACTTTTGCAAATTCTTTTTCTTAACATAAAAAATATTTTCTTAATTTACAAAAACAAATAACAAATAGTAAAATTACCATAACTTACTAAGACTATCATTATATTCTTCATCCTTGATTTCTGCAGTGAGATAAATAATACATTATAATATATATCCTTGAAAACCTTCTTTTATATCAGACGATATTTCGCAAAATTTTATCATTTTGCTTTTTCATTTTTGCTTTTAACAATAACATGAGTTTATCATAACACAATCACGTTTCCATTATATAACGTAATATATCATTCCCAATTATACAACATAATAATAATAATAATAATAAAGTTTATCACCATAACAATGTCTTATCAACATCTTAATAATACTTCCTAATTAAATTTTGTTTCCTTGTCAATAACAATAATTCCAATTTAGCTTCTTTCCATCTAATTATATCTTGGAAATATGAGAAAGTTAACTACGTACCCTCAAAAGTATTAATAGTACATGCTTCTACTACATATCTATTGTGTTTGTCCATTACGGACAAAAATTAAAAATTATGAACAAAATTATGGTTCATTAATTATGAACAAAGTATTATTAAGATGTTGATAAGACATTGTTATGGTGATAAACTTTATTATTATTATTATGTTGTATAATTGGGAATGATAAACTCATGTTATTATTAAGTTATATAATGGAAATGTGATTGTGTTATTATATTATTGAAAATGATTAACTCATGTTATTATTGAAAATGATAAACTCATGTTATTGTTGAAAAGAAGGCTAGAAAAAGCAAAATGATAAAATTTTGCGAAAAATCGTCTAGTATAAGACAAGGTTTTCAAAGCTATATATTGTAATATATTATTTACTAAGACTATTATCATTATTAATAGTTTTGAAATTTTTGCAAAAACTTTTATTATTTGACATTTTTAGAAAAACGATGAAGACAAAAATTCAAAATTTAGATTTACTGCTGTAAATAAAATGTATTCAGTAAGTACCATCATCACTCTCTTGTAATTCCTGTAAGTCTCTGCTAAGATGGAGAATTCCTGTGAAGAAATTTACTGATTAAGAAATTGAATGTGAAGCTAACATGAGACAACGATCAGCAACGATATCTTATTCATCAGAAAAACCGTTTATTATTTACAGAGGGGTCCTTCGGGATTTGGCGCGTGATACCGCTGGTCTGCTCTATTGAAGGTGAACTTAGGCACTTTCTGATGATGAATCTAAGTCTTTCGGATCTAATGAAATTAGAGCTTCCGGGAATGGGTTTAATTGTGACCGTCATTTCTCGTAGGAATACAAAGATAAACACATGGAAGTTTCACAATAGGATAGAGCACATTTGCCCATTAAGCGATTGTTTCAACAAAAGCCGATTGCGAAGTTAATGCTCGTTGGTAAAGTTAAGGTTTTAAGTTTGTTTGGTCTTTCAAAGCGATAGCCCACTTATCACGGAAAATCACAGCAGAAGGAACAATGCCTTCCAAGATAAGATGGTCTTTGATGTTGTTGGAAGATGCGGGTGATAAATCACCAGGCTTTATCGTGAGTTGTAACTGTGGAAAGTTTCTTAAGCAGAAGTGGGAAATAGATGTTCAAGATTTAGCAACAGCTCTCTTCACACAGGTGAGATCAGTTTTAAAAGAAATTTGAGCATGCTCTAACAATTTCTTCCCTTATTATTTTTCATTGTATGTATCACAGCTGTGTTCTTCTTACCATTTACATTTCTTAAGTTACTCCTAATAATGAAATTATGATTATCTTGATTTGTACCAAAACAAATATTTAAGAGATTTGATTTTAATTTTATTTAATTAAGGAAAATAATTTCTTATTTAAATTCTTCCTTTACTAATTATTCTCAAAAATTTGTACTAAATTGTTTGTTATCGACAAATGAAGTTTTCTTTCTTTTTGAACCCCCTTCTTTTTTCAGCGATCAGAAACGGACCAGGACTGTAATTTTAATATAATATTTTTTAAGATTCTTTTACAAAAATATATATTGCACTTGTGAAATTTTGCTTCTGTTCAGCACCGCAGCAAAGAAGGAGCCTTCGAGACCTTATCTCTGTAAATCATGGAAATCGATATGTGTTGGAATTTGCTTGCTTTGTGTTTTTATAAAATAATAATAATACTAATATGTATTATATGTTCATAACATTTATAAATTGGAAAAGAGGTTCAATGAAAACTACTTCGTATCAGAAACAAAAAGGAAACAATAATTGCTTTGCTTCTGCTAAATAGACCTGACAAATTTCATGAAAACCAGGATAGCTTACTTTGATCTCTTTACGAGGGTGTGATGAGGGTGTGATTATTTAGATTCTGGTCGATTTCTCCTAACTGAAGTAGGAAATCAATGCATTTTCTGAATCTTCAAAAACTTAATAAATTCCTTTTTCTGAATGTACGTACTGTAATTCCTATTTCATCCATTTATAGTTGTTTTAAGCGTATTACAAAGGGTTTTCTTCCAATTTTTTATCTAGATCTCTACTTAACCTAAGCGTAGCTGTAGTCTAAATGGAAGACAAGAGTGATTTTTGTCTTCTATATAAAACAGGAGTATTTAAGAAAGAACAAATGAAAACAATAACATTTGCCAATCAGCTTTCAAGACTTCATGTTACTGAAAGATAGTATATTGCAAGTTATCGATTCGAAGTTGGGGATTATTTGAGTTCAGGATTCAAGTTATTCTGAAATGAATGATACAAATTCAGCTCTAATCATTGGCGATCTAACTGAAGTGAAGAAAAAAAAACCCTGACATTTGATTCCATCCATTAGTTTATTCGACAAGCTGGAATAATTTGGTATTCCGCAAAAATCTGAAAAGCCATCAAAAGTTCCACGCTATTGATTTGAGCATCGCGGTTTCAGTTAATGGAAAACTGATTTTATTACCCAACAATAAAAGATTTATTTTGTATTGATCGCAATATTGAATTGGTCAAAAAACAAACAATAGAACGTAATTACCCGCTGAATAGAATAAAATCTCGAAGTATTTTACTATCAGATCGAATATGAGAACAAAGTTCAACTGCAATCAAAATTTTCGGCGATCTGTAGATTTTAATGAAAGTTTACACAAGAACGTAATGAGATGAAATATGACTTCACCAATCCTAATGAGTCAAACACGAAGTTTTACAATTTATGAAACTTCAGATTCTGTTCTGTTTTGAATTGATGAATTAGATCAAACAATTGATCTAACCAAAAACTAGATCTTCAAAAGAGAAAAAATACAACTCACAGATATCTTACACTTCTTTATTTCTGAAACTTAAAGAGATCAATATAAAAACTTAATTAATCATAAAAGCAAACAAGAGAATATAATTTTGTGCTAAAGCATACATTTAAGAGCGATCCATAATAATAATAATAATAAAAACAGAAAGTACATTAACTTAAAGAAAAGTATAAAAATAATAGGAAATTAAGAAAAAAAAAGTAGATGTGCGAATTACAACCGACAACCTCCAGCTTATGAATCCGAGATCATAACCATCATGCAATAGCTTACAACTTAAATGAAATGTTTGCATTTCTAACATTTAAGCTAATAGCGGAAATCCAATGAAAAGAATGCCAAATATCTCAAACAAGGTAAGAGGGGGCGTTGAACCCTAAAATGCTCCATTGTTACTGAAATTGTTGTCGCTGAACACGATGGTGAAGTACGTTTCCCGATCTGTCCTTCCGTTCGGAAATTCTTAGGGGAGAACGGACCACGGACGGACGGACAGGACAAAAAGCAAAAGCTGCCATATTTGATCGCTACCCCGATAGCTCCGAAATGGGTCGCTAAAAAGAAATAATTGGAAAATTGTAAAGAAAATAAAGAAAACCAGAATGCCATCCTATCGTCTGAATTTCGTTTGACTTGTGGCAAAGCACTTCAAATGGAAACCTACTTGTCTAAAGCTGGATTAGTTTCGCTTTATCCCCGTAGGAGGTTGGAATTTCCCCTGCTTACATCTACAAATGTGCGTCCTTTGTCAAATTTGTATCGGATTTCTTTCCCGAGTGGTAAAGTGGAGAACAATTATTGGATAAAGAGCCTGCAAGATCTTCAAAATTTCATAGGATTGTATTATTTCTTTTAAAGCAAGTATGTATTTCAATTTATTTGTCGTAACGTGACTGACTGGCAATCCAACGTCCTGATCATAGGAGCAAAGACTTCTGCTAACCCTAGACAAACAAGATTGTCCAGAGTTGAATGTGTAATTTTTATCTTTAGTTTAATAAATTAAGGAAATAGCAGTAATTACATACTGTCGGAAACAGTGATCACAAACACGAATTCACCATCATTGTTTGAGGGATAATGAATAATTTTCAATACCGTTAAAAAGAAGTCAACGTTTCAGCATTCGGCTGCATTTGTCAATGGTCCAGTAGTAGGTTTGCTTATTCGAGTTATTTTTATTTACGATATTCTATGAGTGGATAATATAGACTTTGATACATCAATCAATATACCCTATCTTTAAGTTATAAGGAGAATACTAGAAACTAAGAAAAATCAAATCAATCCATTTCTCAATAAAAAGGATCAGATAATTGGCAATTACGAAACAAATCATTAATATTTTGTTTGAATTCTATTTATGATTTTTTTTTCTCTCTTTCTCTCAGTCATATGCTATTATCGTCAAGAATTGCCATATCAATGATTTTGTCTTTTGTCCAATAACAAAAGAATGGAGCTCTAAATATTAGATACTTGTTTTTTTTTTTTTTGAATTTCCACATTCCCTACAAACTTTCCTGTATCACCTTAAACGGTTTTTCAATATTATATTCTCAATTTTTTGGAAATTGGAATTAATGTAAAAAAAAAATATTGAGTATTGAATTTTGGTCAGTTTCATGATGCTGTTCGCGATTTGTTTCTGCAAGTACTAAGCAGATGACCACTTTACTATCATTGACATTGCTAATTTTCGTAATATTTGCTTTTTAGATCGTTTGCATGCCTTTATTATTACTAGTAGATATTATTACTGTCACTTTTTTACTATTAATTTTATTGTTTAGCGATATAAGTGTTTCACTAAGAATTATAGTTCAGTTGAAGTAACTCTTCCTGCGGCTTTCGTTATTGAATTTATCATTACGTACATATTTAAATTTGATGTAACTTGACAGTTCCTGAATGCTTTCTGGAACAGATTATGTTCCATGATAAAATTATTCCATGACATACTTGTTATTAGCTTTTAAGTGATGTGCTTTACGTAGGAAAAGTCGTTTTCAATTTGTCTCCAAAGGGATACACAGCTTTTGATGCTATGATGTAGATAACTGTTTAACTGAAAGCAATTTTAATCATTTTATTGAATGCATTTCACGTTATTAGTATCCCCAGTGAATCTCTACGTTCAGCGCCGGCTTCAAATATTATCGCCCTGAGGCAGTAATGCTTCCATCATCCCCTCCACACCTCTTCCATGCTCTCTAGGTCTCGCTTTCAATTCTTGATTATTACTAAATAATCACGAAGATCATTAATCATTAACTAAATTAAAATTGAATCCACATTTTTTACAAAGTATTGCATTAATCGTATGATTCTGGTTTGCAACAACAGCACGTTACATTCTCGTTTAACAAAATTATAATAGAATTAAATTCACGATTTACGAGTTCCTCAAAATTTTGGAACTGGAAAGCATAAATGCACTTAATGATAAAATGTTTCCTCAATTTTTGCCCGTGTAAAATAGTTTGTTTACTAATTTACGAGTACTTATGATTTTTCGAGTGTCTGTATAATAATGGAGGCTTGTCCTTAGAAAGACACATTATGGTAAAAAAATTTGATATATAAAGAAATTATGATAATTTAACTGTGTCGTCAAATATAAAATAAAACAAGATTTTAAGTGATGTCCTGTTTGGTATGAGATTCCAGCGATTCTGACGGAAAAGACTCTGTATTTGTTTATAAATATAGATCTCCTTACAAAAATTTCAGTAACAGTTGCATCAAGAACAGATGTAATAATTAGAACTATTATTTCAGTTTCGTCTTCCTCCATAGATAGCGGTTCCGTTACATTCGATAAAACTTTTTCGAATCGAGTGGATGCCAGGAAGGCTTATCTGTAGCAACAGGAGATTTATTTTGTTAATAGAACGTGAAAAGTATACATTCCTTAAGAGTAATAAAGGGATGCGGCATTTTAGCATCAAAGGACAAAGTCGATCATAGAAATGTGTGAGTCACCTGATCTGAGAGAAAACGTTCTGTAGTACATCTGAATCTAGTAGTCAAAATTAATCTGGCCGACATTTAGTGATTTTTAAATCTGTTGTGAAAGTTCCATCAGCGATCCGATGAAGATAATAAATCTTTTCTGGAATGGTACCAAATGTTTTGCTTTTCCTACAATGTTCTGTTCACCAACAGCTACAAATTCTCGTAGAACTTTTTTCTTATAGTTCTTTGGAGACAACAGCAAAAGCGGACAGACAAAAATTTTCATAAGACATTGCAGGCAGACATAGCAGGAAATTAGTCCAGTTAAGTGTAAAAAAATGGCCAATGACTTCATTTCATGGTGATTTGGGTAACCAAGAATTATATAGTGAAACCTCGCTTATTCTGACGGAGCCACAGCCGACTTCTGAATAAAGTTATTAACTTTGAAATTGGTTCTTCTAGATTGAAACATATTCGCCATATCAATAATACAGTATTTATTGATATGGCTAATATGTTTCAATCCGGATTAAGAAGACGCTCTGACAATCTTCAGGCAAAAGTTTGAAAGACTGGTGAATTATTATAAAAGTCAAGAGTATTACTCAAGCCCATAGCCCATAGTTTTGTGCGTGTATGTTTTATACTTTGATGTTACAATAAAAGCATATTTATAACTAAGGTGGATAAAGGGGGGGGGGTTGCTGAATATAGAAATACAGTGAAAACTCTATTAACCGTCACCGTGGGAACCGGGACCGTGGCGGTTAACCGAATAGACGGATAACAGAAATTTCGCAATAAAAATATACAATAACGAAATTTCAATGCTGGTTTGGGACGAAAGGCAAACAATAAATTAATACAAAGAAAAATCTATTGGTAGCAAATAGATATCGTCAAACACCAAACAAATAATAATAATAATAACAGAAACTAGATAATAAGGTTTACATGTTAGAGCTGTAATCAGTCATCTTCTTCTGTTTCTTCGAGGCTCGAGCTTTTTTCGCGCCAATTTCCCATATTTTACGGCGAAGTAGGTTTAGAGAACGATGACGGATAACGGAAAGTGACGGTTAATCGAGTTTTCACTCTATGTAAAAAAATGCACGAATACTTTTTTAAATTCTACCGAAGCGATTTCAAAATTTCATGAATGTAAGAATACTCAAAATTATAAGTATTACGCCTAAATTTATGGAGGAAAGATTAATAATGATTTTATGCCTTACGGCCGATTATTAGTTTTCAAAATATTGTCATTTCGATTATCTCTTAGTTCATTGAAAAGAAACTTAGATTAACGATTCCATCCTTTCCGCGATCTACTCAAAACAATATTTCTTCTATTAAGAGCCTTAAAGAAGTTTAGATTGATTATGACACATTTATGATATCGTTGTATACAGTATTACTTTTTACTATCATCGCTTGTGAATTATTTGAGAAAGCCTTCGGATTTATGGTTCTAAGTAATCACAACGTTACTAAAAATGATGTTGAGATTATCCAATGTTTATTTGATATTCATTTTTTTAAGTAGGTGTAGCTTATTTAGGCAAACACACACTCTTCATGGGTTCACCATCATCGGCACTAGTAACCGAATTACTAATGCCCATATAGAAAGACAGGTCTTTAAACGGAATGATGTTTGTCAGCCTATTATTTACAGAAGATAAGTAAATAATTTGCTTTTTATTTTAAAGAAAGACAGCAGTGATGATATTAGCAACACTTTTAATGCGATTACCAAGAATATTGCTTTTATTGTTGCAAAGGAAGGGCAAGACAATTTTGACATTTTTAGATATTAAGGTTTCAAAGCAAGAGTTGACTTTGGTTACTTCTGTATTTAGAAAGCCTAATTGTACCTAATAACTCTATATAGGGCGTTTCATATTTCTTTCCAACAAGATATTTTTGTTTTTGTGAGACCAAGTTGTTTACTAAAAGACATGTTAGTACAGCTTTTTCACGCTAATATGGCTCTATCAGCTAGGAGGAGTCATCAGTAAACAACCAGGTCTCGATATACGGGCCTATATGAAATATCGTCGTGATCACTGTAGAGCTTGAAAAGCTAAAATAAACAATAAAAAACTCGCCAAAAGGATAACTGACGAGATAATGATCTAGCTGATGATCGCTATACTAGAGAGAAGCAACTGTTCAATGACGTCATTTAGTAAACAACTTGATTTCACCCTGTATTATTTATAAAAACTATTGTATTTACGATATTAAATGTCAACATAATAAATGCTTGTACATTGGAGAATTCCGACGTCCTTTGGGACTCTGTAAAGAGCATGGTAAAGCTATAAGTGAAGAGAATGTGAGTTTTACTAGTCACATTTGACTTCATTTTAAAATTGTATTATTTTATTATTTTTTTTATTTTTTCTTCTTTACATCTGATTTAAATTAGGACTTGACCGAATTCTATTAATTTAAACTAGTTGCGACCCGTGAAATATTCACGGAAGTAAAACAATTCCACATTTTTGAAAAACACATTAAAAAATATGTTCTAAGCTAATTTTTTTAGAAACCATGACTTCCACAACAGCCCATATGTTATTTGAATATCGGCTTATTTGTTAAAATAATATTATAATATTGTTAAAATAAAAAAAAAAAAAATCGATTTACCACTTTCATAGTAGCCAGCGCTGCGGTTTCTCACTATGAAACATAATGGCAACCTGCTACCCTAAAAGAATAGGTTCGTCGAAATTGAGGCAATATTAACGGAAGTAAAACAAATGCCAATTTTTTGAAATACCCTGAAAGATTGAAAAAGATACACAAGATTGAAAAAGATGTTGTAAGCTCATTTTTTAAAAGCCATGACTTCCGCAACAGCCCATATATAATTTCAATGACTAAGCCAAATTTGTTAAAATAAAAGAAAGTAAAAAATTGATTTACTAGTTTCAATAACAATAACGAATGTCCAACAGCCAATAGCAATAATCCTGTCTGGACAACAACGACGGCACGTGCATCGTCATTATCTCCTACTTGTTGATTAGTGAGTGAGTGACTACACATATGAAATTATGTAAAAACCGAGGTTTTACAAACTCTCTGATAAATTTTGACGCATGAACTTAATGCATTTCAATGTAAACTTCATTTATGTGGGAAAGAAAATTTCAATACGCTGATAATTGTGTAATGGCGATCCTTCGCCGTAAAGTGAGACGAATATTAGAGACGCCATCTTTAAATATGGCCGTGACGTCATGCCTGACGTGTTCTAACGCTGCACTATGATTAGTTATTTCAAATTACAAATTTATAAATTTACAAAGATCGTACAACTTTTGCCTATTAATAGGATGATTTACATTTTTGTCTTAATCAATTTTTTTTTTAACTTGAACGAGGCTTAGATCATTTTACAGTTTCATTTATATATTTTTGTTTTGTATTTAAATAATAAAAGTGAACAGAAAAAAAATTGATATAAAAAAAAAGTTCAAAAAATGATAAAATAGCAGAGTATCAAGACACTCTTTATAGTTTATTCTTAATCTTTGTAACATAAATTTTCTCAAAAATAAAGCATATCGTATTAAGAATAATGTCAAGAAACTATGTTAGTAATGTTTATGAAAATTCACAAAGCCTTCTTAAGAAGACAATCTTAAAATTAACCAAAAGCAAGGGAACTTTGCACTTTTTCATATTGAAGTTACTTTGGCAGAATGAAAACGATCAAATTATGCTCGTATAGTTTTTAAGTAATTGAATTTCGCATTTCATTTGCAGTTAAGTTTTCTAAGCATTTCGATCATCATTATCAACTTCGAAAATTAAATTTTCGTAAATATTTTTATCTAATACTTCTTACCACCAATAAATGGAATTATGTTTATCCCTTCTACACACGTATAATTACTCAAAGCTTTATTTCATCATCCATTCTGTTACACGTCAGTTAGACGTTTTGATGTAAGATTTATACTAAAACCTTCTAACATTCTAAGGCTAAAGGGCGAGGTTGAATAGGAAGGGCAAAATTATGAGGTCCAGGACTATATGGTAGGCTATATCAGCCCACCTTTGTTGATGTTGAATATCATCACAAGTTACGAATAGATTTAGTTATCATTCAGTTTAACAAACGATGATTTAATCGGTTGTATAGAGATAGTAAGAAAGAATTCTCTTTATTTTAACTTACATTTTTTCTGTCTTTTTTTGTTTTTTAGAAGTATTCGGAAACCAATCAATATTATGACATTCTAATGGTGTTTGTGGGAGAGTCCTTTAGGAGCGAAGAAACAACGAGTCAAGTTTGGAACTGAACTGAATTGATTTATTAAACGAAAAACATGGGTTTTTATTGATTTTACGAAGTTTAATTTCATTGGATAAGTAATTAAAAATATATACAGTGCTTGGACAAGAACATAATGAATTTAAATTAAGTAACTAATTAAACTACTGCAACAGAAAAGAATTTAAAAAATAAACAGAATATCAATAATTAGGAAATAGAAAACGAATAATTTAAAATAAATAACGATAAAGATTAAAATGAATAATATATATATATAATATATATATAAAATCATATAACATACATATACATATATATAAATACATAACATTAACAATATATAAATACATAACATTAACAATATATAACATACATATAAATCTAAAAACATTTACTTATAAACTGTTCTCTCTCTCATCCATTACAGCTTCCAACCTCAGGCTGGGTCTGTTGGGAACATAAGCCTCTCCACCTAGTTCTTATCTCCCACCATCTTTCCGCTGTCACCCTGTTCCAGTCCTCCCCCCCTCTTTCGGACACATTCCTCCACTCCTCTAATCCATTTATCTCTTGGTCTTCCCCTTGGTCTTTTCTTCTGTATTCTCATCTCATGCATCCTCCTGGGAATCCTCTTCTCCTCCATTCTCTTTAAGTGCCCATACCACCTCAATCTAGATGCCTCAATCCTTTCCTGCAGGGGCTCCTCTTTCACTATCTCCCTAATCCTTTCGTTCCTCACTCTATCTCTTCTAGTAACTCCTAACCTACCCCGCAGGAATTTCATCTCACAAGCCGTCAATCTGCTAACCTCTCTTTTCTTCATTACCCAAGTTTCCGATGCGTATGTCAGTATAGGGACGTAATAGCATCGGTACAACACTTCTTTACTTTTTTGCGGGACATCCTTACTCCACACCAAACTCCTGACGCATCTTAGGAAAGCTTCTGCCTGTCTGCCACGTTCTGTGATCTCTCTGTCATTTCTTCCATTCTCCTCCACCACACTTCCCAAGTACTTGAAACTTTCCACCCTCTTCAGCAGTCCTCCTCCAAGAGTAATCCCACTCACCGGTCTATTTCTTTTCCTGGTCGTCAACAGAATCTCACATTTACCCGTGTTGAATCTCATCCCATATTCTCCCACCGTTTCCTCCCAAGCCTCCAGTTGCTCCTGAATCTCCTCCTCCTTGTTTCCCCAGACCATCAGATCATCTGCAAACACCATTGCCTTCATCTTATCCTCCCCAACTCTTTCCGCCACCCGCGTCAAAATTTCATTCATGACCACAATGAAGAGCAGGGGTGACAGTGCACTACCCTGTTTCAGACCACTCTTTTGTTTGAACCAGTCAGTTCTTTCCCCTCCCACTTTCACACAACTCACACTTCCACACATCTCCTTCACTCTACTAACAGTCCCTTTATCCACCCCCATACTCTCCATTACTTCCCACACCTTTTTCCTACACACACTATCATATGCCTTTTCTATGTCTAGAAAGGCCATCCAAATATCCTCCCCAAATTCATAGTGATGTTCTTGGAGTTGTCTCACTGCAAAAATGAGATCCACTGTAGATCTCCCAGGTCTGAAACCATACTGCTCTTCTCTCAAATCCTTCTCAACTTTTGCTCGGATTCTACTTTCCAAAATCTTTTCATATATCTTGGCACAGTGTGATATTAGTGTGATTCCCCTATAATTCCTGCACTCCTTTCTGCTCCCTTTCTTGAAAATTGGGACAATTAGTCCTTTTTTCCAATCCTCAGGGGTCTTTTTATCATTCCACACCACTCTCATCACCCTATACAACCACTGTATCCCAATCTCCCCGGCAGCCTTTACCATATCAATACTCACTTCGTCCACCCCTGGTGCCCTTCCTCCTTTCATTCTGTTTATAGCCATTTCTATTTCTCTCCATGTCAGGTCCTTTTCTATTCCCGTGTAGTCATCTCCATCTTCCGATACATTGTCTTCCTCTCCTTGACCCTTGGGATTCAGCAAATCCTCAAAGTACTCTTTCCACACTGTCTTAAGTGTCTCCCTGTTGTGTACCTCCTTTCCGTTTTTATCCACCATTACCCCATCCTCCCTCAAACCTCTTCTTTTACTTTTGACCATCCCGTAAAGTACGTTTCTATTTCCTTTGCTATCCTCCTCCATCATATCAGTCCACTTAACCATCCACTTCTTCCTCTCCTCTGCAACAACTTTATAGTCCTTATACTCTTCTCTTGCTACATCCGTTCTTTCCTGAAACCACACTCTGAAAGCCTTGTTCTTCCTTCCCACTGCTTCTTTCACTCTCTCATTCCACCATGGCGTTTCCTTACATCTCTTTTTGTTACCTGTTCTTCCACAAACCTCCACTGCAGCATCCACCGTTGTACTTTTAAATCGGATCCATTCCTCTTCCCCTGTTTTAGGGTTATCTTTAGGTAACTTTTCCCTAATTATCCTTTGGAATTCCTCCTTGACTTCCTTTTCCTTCAGTTTCCATACTTTGATTCTTTTTTCCTGGAACCCTGTCCTCCTGCTATCCTTCACTACTCCCAGGTTCATTACTAATAGTCGGTGATCGCTATCTAAGGCCTCCGATGGTATTACCTTTACCTCCTTGACGCTTCTCTTCATTTCCCAGTCATACAGCATGTAATCCACCACAGATTTCTTTGTCAAATCACTACTGTTACAATTGCTTATTCCAGAAAGCGCACTGTAAGCACATAAGCTTGAAAAATGGTGTTCAAAAATTGATCTGACCATCACAAAATCCTGGTCTTATACCACAGAACATTTCTGAGACAAACAGAAACGTGTTAGATCCTGTTCACGAGTTTCTCAAAAAACTGAGTTGAAAATAACACATTAAACTTACATAAATTCCATTTTATTACTTAACTCCTCAAATCCAAACTGCAATATTTCGAATTTCTGAACGGAAATTCTATTTCAAGCATTTTACAAAGGGAAAAGAAACCATCTTCCTTCTTCCCAAATTAAAAATTTTATTAGGACGTAATAATTTATAATAAAGCTTCGTGCTTCATATGGCACGGAGCATGTGACGTTTTTTGTTATTGTTTAGTTTAGAATTCATGGATGTTATTTAAAATATTTTTAATTTGAGAAGAAGGAAGATGGTTTCTTTTCCCTTTGTAAAATGCTTGAAAAAGAATTTCTGTTCAGAAATTCGAAATATCGCAGTTTGGATTTGAGGAGTTAAGTAATAAAACTGAGTTGAAGACAAAAATGAGATGAAATGAAGTTTCTAGTTATTTGCACTGATGGAGGTGTTACACGAAAGTAAAATCAAACTTAGATACAAATGTTGCTGAACATAAGTTTTCATGCATGTACAATATTTGGCAGAATTTGACTTTTTGAACGGTATATTATGATGATGATATAACAAAATCTTTTCTTTTTCATAATCCTTTCTTTTTTCGAATAATTAGACCAGCATCCTATTTAGCTACTTTATTTTCACACCATTTGTACTGTAAAGGAATATGGGCAGATCTGCCCCATTCCTGTATAGCGATAAGATATATATATACATAAGGAAAGATCTCCATCAATAGAACATTTTTTATCATTGTCTCAATTATTAGTCCGTTCGGAGTTAGATTGGTCTAGATATGACGTTTGAGTCATTGATTTGTGGTGAAAGTTGGTGCCGGAAGCCAACCATCTACAGGCAGGGGGTGCTTGGCTGTGGGTGGTTGGCTTCCCTGCACCCACATTCAATCAATCACGCTGGTAATAATTATTATACATAATTAATATTATCATTTATTTCAAGTAAATAATAATTATTTACATATAATAAATGAAAATAATATTTACTGTTACTGAAAATAATTATTAAATGATAATTAATTAATACATCGGGAAGTAAGATGTCAACGAGATAAGTCATATCTAGACGTATATAACCCCGAACGGACTAATAATTGTGACGAGTTGTAATAAAAACATATGTTCTATGTAACGAGATCTTTCTATAAGTATACTTATCACTACAATGGGTGGGGCAAATTCTCGTAGAGTTTGCCTTTCAAATTTAAAGTCCAATGACACTAACATGTAATTACTTTTGTATAATATCAGAATATAGTGGTAACTAATCAATACATTTTGTCGTTGAAGATATATGAAAAAATATGAAATGTATAATATTTGTATTATAAATAATACACTTTTTATTTTATTTAAATAAATACATAAGAATATATATTACAAAAATATTTATATAAATAATACATTTTTTAGTACATAAAACTATATAAAAAGTATTTAACCACATTATTATTTATATGAAAACAATATATAGAGTAGACAAATTTAGTCTGATGGAAAATATAGCTTTTTAAATTATTCTTATTCATCAATATAGTATTAATGAATATCCAATTGCACCAAATTACATTTCTGTGGATAACTTATATTATAGCCAATATAGTTTGATTTTTAATATAGATTTTGAGTTATTATTATTTACAGTAAATATTACAAAAAATGCTCTCATTCTGAATAGTTTTTTGCCAGTTTGTTTCATGTTTGATGTATTTATTAGCTTTGTTGAAAGCAAAATATAATGACAAGCTAATAGAGTTCAGTATAATAAAGAATGACTATAAACAAAATTATATTAGTAATCAGCAGACGTTTTGACAGGAAAGTTAACTTTATATTAATAAGTTTCGTTAATTATGTACACCAGTTAAGATAGTAGAAATCAATGGCATAGATGGAAGAGGAATTATTGACGCACTCGTTCGTAGCGACGGACGGTGTAAAAAAATGGACAAACTTAATTTTGAATTCCGGGAGTAAAATTAAACGATTTTTTTTTGAGGTTGGAAGATAACGCCGTCGGATCTTGGGGTGATATTTTGATCAATCGCCAGAGGCACCAGATAAAGTTAGTTACTCCATAAAAGTACAAAGTAAGTAAAGTGCAAAGTACAGTAAAGTAGGATTAACAGATCCTAATGCTTTTTATGAGAACAATTAAAGACAAGTTATTTTGTCGTCTCATGGGTGTGAAATAAATAATTCCTTTAAGAAATCTGTCGACATTCTCACAACATGTTTCAATAACACACGGCTTCAATAAGGTTTGTTTTGTTCGTTTGCAAAGAAAAGAATTTTAATTATTTACTTCTTTATACAATTCATATATATTCTTAACGACATAAAGTAGTTAATATTGTACATAATTTGATATAGTACATAGGGAATAGTGTATATTTTATTTTGCTTCCTGGTTATAAGAAAAGCTAAAAAACCAAAAACAGATTTTTAACATAATTAAAAGCCGGTGCACCTGAATAGTTTGAGAATTATTCAATACACAAATTTAAATACTTAAATTCTCCAGTACCAGATGTTTTTAAAGTTTTATGTTTTTAATTTAACACTTGAAAATGGACCTTAAATAGTAGAATGGTCGGAAACGTTGTGTATTTTTTTTTCTTCTTTTTTTAATCCACACATCACTCGTGCTTATATAAGGTAGGCAATTTTTAATTTGTATTCAGCGCGGTTTTCAGCAAAAAGAATTTGAAATATTGCTTGCTTATGAAACTCTTTGGCATACTTCTTTTCCTTTATTTCGTTTTTTTTTGGTTTCTTTTCAAAAAATCTAAAATATCTGTGTTAATTCGTCATAACACAATCAGACATTTAGATAGATGGAAACTAAATATATATTTTTTCGAATTTCAAGTTATTATTTGATGCATTGGTGACATTTTTATTTTTAAGTTAATGATGTCAGAAAACTTATTCCTATCTGAATTACAGTCCATAGTTGAGATATTAATCATTCTTGACAGCTTCGTAAACTTAAAAGAAAACTCTACCGATGCATTTTATTTAAAAGAAAATATTCTTCTTTTTTTGAGATGAATATATTGATGGAATGGTAAATTATATCTTGTTTATCTTTGGTCTTAGGAGCGAAAATAAATTCTTAATCTTTAACTCCAATATCTCTAGAGTTCACTGATACTCCTTTTTTTTTTATTCAAAATTAAAAACTGTTCTCCGTTCAAATATAAAAATGAAAATATTGTTATTTCCTTGCCTTCTTGATACAGATGAAATTACATTAAAGAACATATCAATGACGATAACAACAGAGACGCTTACTTGCTAAAAACATAAAAGTTATCTTTCAAAATAATTATTTTGCGGACTTAGATCAATCAAAAGAGTAGACTGCCGTTTTCTCCACAGGATAGTAATGGGAAGTGACTTCCAAATACAACGTTTTTGTAATATTCCTAATCAATTTTAGTTTACATTTTAAAACATATAAAAGACTATCCAAGTCGCCACTTGAACGAAAATTCACGTCACTTACTACCTAACAAGTTTAGATATTTTTCTTGTGAGATTTTTGTGTTGTGTGTATGTGTCTGTGTGTCCATTAGTGAAAAGTTCGTGGGTGCGATAACTGGAAATCCGGAGTATACTAATCGTCATATTTTAGAATGCTATGTTCTGGAATATACCGGTCCATTGAAGGCCCACTTTACATCAGGGCAGAAATAGAAAAAAAAATGCACTTGTCAGTATCAAATATTTTATAATTAAATGTTAAAATTAATCCATGATTAGAGTTTGATTTTCTAGATACTTATGGGCACCAGACTACAAGAATCGTCTACTGCGCCGTTTATCTATTCAAAGAAAAATATAGTAATTTACCTGGAATTTCATATTTGGATGATTAGGATTATTGTATAGATCTTATCAATTTCTTATGTGTCAAATTCAATTAAGAGAGAAAATATGTTAGACATATTTGCCATAACAAGTATATGAGTATCATGAAGTAAACCATACATACATACATACACAGTAATTCAATCCGAAGATTGGTTGAAAGTTCACGGACTCTAGTGACCCACAAAGGGCGACCGCTAGGAGAAACCGTAACTTATTCTTGGGAACAGATACTAGAGTGGTTTCCCGTTGCCTTCTCTAGGACGCCATTACGGAATGACGTCAGACCGAAGAGAAAGTGAAGAAGAGGCTTTACAACATAGAAAAGGAAATTGAAACATCCATGCTCACAACCGGGATTTGAACCCGGACGCCAGCATACTCGCCTTACGGCAGACAGACGCCCGAGACCGCTCGACCATGCCGGCGCGGCAAAATAAGAAAAGTAAACCATAAGATTTAATTAAGTTTGATTTTTGAAGAATAAGTATAAACAAGTAATAACAAAATAACGAGAAATATATTTATATTTTCATCACAATTTACAGTAAAAGAGATAATTTGACCAAAATATAAATAGAAGAAATACCTTTTAAGTAGGTATAAAAATTTGCTTACGCATATATATATATATATATATATATATATATACAGTCGTAAAATATTTCTAGTTGAGTAGAGCTTTTTAATGAATCAAAAATTAGTCAGTTCTTGGTCTTGAAAATAAATATTACTTAATCATGTTCAATCAGCTTAATAAAGTTTCTTTTATCAACAATTTATCAGTAACATAATAAATAGTTCTTTATCATTCGATGTGTGGAATGTAGGTTTAATTTCTTTTTGTTTCCTAAATTCACAGAATGACGTATCCTATGCTAATTCTGCCGAAAATAAGAAGGGCTGGACCACTTTATAACAACAAATTTTCTAATATGAAAAGTCTAAGAAAAGCCGCGATTCCATCTTCAATTGTGTTCTATTTGTCTGACCTGCATTCGATGAATGATCTTACATCATAGTTTCCATTGGAGGAGGCTGCGCTGCAGTGTGGCAAAGGGAATGTTGTTCCACTCCTCCTGACAGGCTTTCCATAAACCAGCCACAGTTCGAGGTCGTCTGTTTCCTATTGCCCGTTTCAACAGACCAAAGCCGCAGTAGTCCGTACGGAAAGCGTCAGGTGATTCACAGGGATCGAACTGAACGTAATTGATCAAATTCCTATTTCGTTGGCCATTCGTGACATGTAGGACATTGTTGTTCGGGCGGTATGACTCGACGCTTTGTCCTGATGGATCCATACTTCACATGACGCAGTACCGTAAAGTGTTGGAATGTCGGTGAGGTACAACGGTTGTAAGATGTAGTCCTGATAATACGTAGCATTAACCTTTGCCTTTCCATCTCCGACAGCTGTAACCAGTCACGATCATGAAGCCCTTTGAAAACTTTTCCTTACATTGGCGGAACCATTCTGAACGACCTTTAGCATCATTTATCACGATGACGATAAAAACTGCACACGATTTGTTACAGTCGTTGAGATAAACCCATCCTTCGTCCAACGTCACAATATACTTCCATTTTTCACCCGACAAATGCTCTTCATACAACTTTCGACTGTTTGTCTTACGTTCCGCGATGTGTCGAGGTAACAGCCTTTGGACATTTCCTTTGTAGTGCGTCTTTAGATGCAGGTCCCTATGAATTATGCGTGATATAGTTGTTTTGGAAATTCCCGTTCGTTGTGCAAGACTTCTGTGGGTGCTGGGGTTTACTTTCATAATGTTTTGTTTAACCTTACAGACATCAGCTGGAGTGGCGGCCCTCGGGTTTCTCCCTCACTTCACTGTTGCATTCTGACTTGACCCAGTAATAATTCCACTAATAACGGACTTGGAAGTTTTAAAATTTCGTTGCTTACACATTTCTATTATTCTGGAATAAGAATATTTCGCATCGGAAAGGGCTACAAAGTACCCTTCCCATCAAATCGGTATTCGTTGAACCATTCGAACACATAACACTAATATATATATATATATATATATATATATATATGTTAACACTGACTGCACTTGCTCAGCAACAAAAACAAACAACAGGATTTCCGGTTCAATTCACGTGCGCATAACAATGCGCTATTGAAAAACGTAGTCTGATAAACGTAGTCAACCATCAAATTAGGCCTACACACAAGAAATAATAATTTATTCCAAATCTCATGCCGATATTTCGTCTTAACTTAACATTAAGACTTGCTCATGGTTCTTATACAAAATATAAATGAAAAGAAGAAAATTATTCTTAATTTAACGAAATATCATTCGTTAAATGAAATTTGGAGTAAATTATTATTTCTTGTGTGTAATTTGAAGTTTATGATATAGAAGTATTTGTAGTCAACCCTCCTTAATGTTTCTTGTATAAAAGCAACTTAATAATAGTAATAAAAAATATTCTCCTGTCTTATCAAATCCTTAACATAGATATTCCGAATCCTGATCTTTCGTTCATCCCAACTTACGAATTCCTGATGACTTTTGCTAGAAGATAAAGCAGAAAAAAAATTCAATATATGAATAAACAAATAAGATTCATATATCAACGCGATGTCTTTCTATATGTGTTATATCAGTTCCTATTTATGTATCTTTTGAATACCAGTTCCCAACAGCTTCAGGAATCCATCATCTTTTTTTTTCGTCGTTTGCATTCTGAATAGGACGCCTTCTAATCCCGCTTTGTTCGTCCATCTGTGGACAAGTATCTCATTAAAATCTCATTAAATTATCATTAAGCAAAACAATCGCAACAATCGCAACAATTGCGCCTTTTCCATTCGAAGCAATCACATTTATAATAATAAGGAAATTAAATCAATAATTCAACATAAATTAATCAGAAACCGTTGCGAAGCATTGTGATTGGTTTACTAATCGCCTTACCTACCTTGTTATCTTTTGGTTTTCATCACAATCAAATAATAATCATAATGTAGTAATCAAATTAGCCATTGTGTTATTATTATTACATTATTACAATATAACATATATTATTATATTTCATTGTTATTCACACATTTTTTTCATCAATTGTCAATGATATTTCTAACAAATACTAAAGCACTTCACTTTTTTTATCAAAATAAGATGCCATTAATATCAGATTTTATTTTCAGAGTCAGAGTCTGTGGATCTTATTAAATTTTGTGATTTCACACTATTTTACTGTCCACTTTTCTGCAGGTTCCAGAAATTGGCTCTTCGCAACTCAAGTAATAGTTCTGTAGTGTAAATTTACTGTTGAATTTACAGCTTGTTTACAGTATGATGATAGATAAGCTTTAACCTCATCCCTTACGTAATATTATGAGCAGTATTGTTCAAGTCTGGAGTCCCTATAAAATTCACCGGCTTCATATTTTATGTTTCTTAGATTAATAAAAGACTTATTTAGAAAATGAATATGTCAGGAATTGAAAGAAAAAAAGTTAGTGGTAATCCGACTGTTTTTGCTCTTATTACTGTCACTCCTGAAATGAAAATGACTACAGTATTAAGCAGAACAATTTGGAAAGTGAAAAGAATTATATTGTACCTTAGTTTTGCTTATCGTCATGCAAAGGAAGGAAATATTAGAAAAGCTATTTTTTTTTGTTCACAATATCAAGATGAATCCTAGAAAGAGTTATGCTGTTCATATCTCGAGAGAGACGTCATTAGCAGTAATACCACGTGCTTCTATATTCTCTTCCTGAGAGATGGTGAACACTGGAAGTTTCTCGGGAAACCGGTAGGCTTCAGTTAATTTCGCACTAGACGTTGGTTCTGACATCCTTAGCTGGAGGCTTGGCCCTTGGCGGAGAATAGAATCCCTGAAGACATTTTTCTTCCCCAACCTTCAATGTCCTTAGCATAAGAAAGTTTCTGAAAGCTGATTAGGAAAAAATAGATAATACCCTTCGTCCCGAATTTCAAGCTTACCCTAAACTTTCCAAGAAAAATGAGCAATATTTGTGCAGCGATCGTGCTTCTGGAGCCCACCGAATCAGCGATGTCCTTGCTGTCGTTGACGCTTTGAAGCTCTTGTCCTCTTATAACGCTGTTCGCGATCTTGATCTTGAATGATCTTATGTCTCAAGAAGGTTGCGACGGCCTAACGAGACCTCTGACCTGTCTTACAATTTATCCTCAGCTGCACGCCAGGACTTTGTGATTACGACGAATGAAGGCCGTAATATTTGGACGTGGCACCTAAGTTCTCAAGTCACCTTCGATGTTCATGGTGATTTGAAGATGGTGGTATCGAAGTTTCGCATAACATAATCATTATCTGAGTAAAGCAACGCCATTTGCTTATAAAAATTATTCGAAGTAAAATTCTCCCTGCTCGAAATAGACATCAATCTTCATTATCGAATCAGACAAAGTGTTGGGAGTGCGCCGACCTAGTTCTCACGTCATTACGAATGGCTCCTTTACTAGTTTTGCTGATTGGCGTTTCATCGACGACATTCGCATTCATTTGGTGCCTCTCAGTGCCAATATGCGATGGTCCTTCGGTGGTGTGAAAACCTTTCTCCCGGGTAACTACAGAGAGGAGACTCTTCCGGACACACTCAACCACTGCATGTCCTACGCAGCTGCCTTCCAACGATGGCAAAATGCTGTTATGGATCGGATTCGTAAAGCGTCCTCTTTGCTTTTTCGTGTTGTTGGCGACAAACAAGCTATTGTCGAAAGTTCACGGCTTCGTCCTGATCTGCTATTGGTGCCGTCAGCTGTCTACCCGATTGTTGATATAACAATCAATGTCTTTCGATAATCGACTGGCATTCGTACAAGCTCGAGAAGCCAAACTTGCGAAATGTGAACCTGTAGTTGCCTCCCTGCGGAAGATTTATACAGAGGTTAAAGTTGTCTCTTTCATCACTGGGTTCCCTTGGATCTTGAATGATTCTTTTCTGCAGCAACTGTATTCTGCTGCGTAACCACCTTCACTTCATACTTTATTTTTTGTTTCAATCTCTATGTGCTTGCAGGCTGCTTTTGCCTTCCTCTTTTCAAAGGATTATCTCCGTCTTTCGCTTTTCTTCAAGTCTGCTTCCATCTCCCTTTTCAAGAACTGAGGATGATTAAATCTTGTGTATTTACAACTAGCATGAAAACATTTATGATACATGATTTTTTTCTCTTACTTTTGCATATCATTATGCAAAGGAAGGAAATACGTATTAGAAGGACCTTTTTTTTCCTACCTTTTTTTGGGGGAATGGGAGGTTGAAGTATTTCGGCACAATTTTTTTTCTTACAAATTTTCCATCAATTTGGCATATTAAAGATTAAACTTAATATAAAAATATTACTGGAGCTTCGATGAGACAATTTTCTCATTATATAACATTCTCTCATTATATTGAAACTTGAATAATTTAACAATAACATTCCCATTATATTGAAACTTGAATAATTTATATATAAAAGATTTTATGAAGAAATAAATTATTAAAGTTTCAATATAGTGGGAATATTATTGTTAAATTATTCAAGAGACAATTTTTATTCTTTCTTACGATTGTTATTAAAAAGAAGAAAATAAAGAAATAAAACAAACTTTATTCCCAGCTGTTACTATCGTTTCCTGCCCTGTGGCGATAGACGAGATCTATCATTGGCGATCAAATACGATAACCAGTTGTGGTTTTGACCAATGCTAAGGGCAAATGGGGCAAATTGGAGAATCCAATCACGATTTTGTTAATTTGGAATTTTATGAAGTTCCTTTCTGCATTTCTCAGGGGATCTTGGTTTTGATGAATGATTCTGTCAGTTCTTGAGGTACAGTAATTAGAAATAGATGTCAAAAATCACCGATAGTCAATCTGCTCTTTAAAAGCGCTTTCTTTCTGCATGCAAAGATTACTATAGGTATTTTTGGTTTGAAGAGCTCTCGTTATGTTAAACAATCGACTGAAATCCAAGTCATCGGTGAATTCAGCCAAGATCGATATTTTTGTTTTGAAATGATCATTGGGTGTCGCTTTGGGCCGTTGAAGATCGGAGGTCGTTCGGATGCTTCTTGACAATCCATCAGTATTTCGAACTGACGACAAATATTGAATCGATGGGATTTATTCTTAACCATAGATAAAAACACAGAAGTAACAGTAGAAGTAATGGAAGAATATCTAACGAGAATCATTGTTAGATTTGTAGAACACATTTTTATTCAGAATACAAGTTTCAGTTCGTGAAAGATATTGAAGCTTATTTTTATCTAACATTTTGTTTCTTTTTACTTTTCATTGTTTTTGGTTTGGCTTTTTAAAAGACTCCCAAAACAAGGTTTGTTGGAGATAGTTTCTTCTGAAAAAACCTTAAAAAAAAGCTAATCATAATTGTTTGTTAATACAATAAAATATTTTTTTTTAAAAAATATGAAATTTTACTAATGAGTAAATAATACAATAATAAAGAGAATTCATTACTTTGAATTTTTAGTTCCACAATGAAGCTCAAATTATAATAAGTTAGAACTATTAATGCACATATAGTCTTCAGTTTATTTATTTAGTTATTTAAGTACAGCAGCATTACAATAAATTGTTATCGAAGTTAAGTAAACAATAAATCTTTCTGATGAAATTAAAATCTGAATCGGTAGGATTTATTTAATAGTTTGATTCACTCATGAAAGTTATTTTTGCTAGTCCTCCTATAATAGGCAAAAGTTGTATGGATCTTTGTAAATTTGTAATTTGAAATAACCAATCACAGTGCAGCGTTGGAACACGTCAGGCATGACGTCACACCCATGTTTAAACATGGCGTCTGGAATATTCTTCCCACTTCAAAGCGACGGATCGCGATTACATAATTATTATCAGTATATTGAGATTTTGTTTCCCACAGAAATGAAGTTTACACTGAAATACATTTAGTTCATGCGAGAAAATTTATCAGAGTTTGTAAAACCTTGGTTTTTACATAATTTCGGCTGTGTAGCCGCTCGCTCACTACTCAACGATGTAGGGGACAATGACGAAGCACCTGCCGTCATTGTTGCCCCCAGCCATTGGTATTGGCTGTTGGACATTTGTTACTGTTATTGTTCTTGTTGAAACTGGTAAATCAATTTTTTATTTTATTTTATTTTAACAAAAGTTGGCTTAGTCATTCAAATTATATGGGGGCTGTTGCGGAAGTCAGGGCTTTTAAAAAATGAGCTTATAACATCTTTTTCAATCTTGTGTTTTTCAAAAATTTCAGGGCATTTCAAGAATGTGGCATTTGTTTTACTTCCGTTAATATTGTCTCAATTTCGGCGAGCCTATTCTTTTAGGGCAGCAGGTTGCCATTATGTTTCATAATGAGAAACCGTAGCGCTGGCTACTACGAAAGTGGTAAATCAATTTTTTTGTTTTTTTTTGTTTTAACAATATTATAATATTATTTTAGCAAATAAGCCGATATTCAAATTACATGTTGGCTGTTGTGGAAGTCATGGTTTCTAAAAAAATTAGATTAGAACATCTTTTCCAATCTTGTGGAATTTGTTTTACTTCCGTGAATATTTCACGGGTCGCAACTAGTTTCTATTAATTCCCTTAATTTTCATTGACTTAAGCTACTATTATAAATTACGTGATTTTAAAAAGCAAAACAAAAAAAACAACATTGTTGCTGTT
>JAFIDM010000001.1:136583162-136596300 GCA_023159025.1 Thereuonema tuberculata
ACTATTTACTATTGTTCAGCTACTAAAATCAAAATACTTTTTACAATATGTTTCTCCAACAACTTTACTTCAATGAGGAGAAATTTTTTTTTCAAGTCTAAGATCTCGATCACAATGACTACATTTTTATGGTTTAGTTTCTTTTAAGATCTTAACATGACTTATTCTAAAATACTTCAATAAAAATCCTGATACAGTATCTCTAAATTGCTACAAATGCTTTTTAGCCTATATCTAGGTAGAAACAAAAACTCACAGGAATTGCTTTTAACTATTACTCAATTATCAAGATCTGGTAAGTGACCAGAAGGTCACATGAGTTTCCAACTCCCTGCCAGACAGGTTTCACTCAAGGTCTTAGGGTGACTAGGACTTCCACTCTGTCAAATTAAACCCTGCACTAAAGGTACCGTTGTCGCGGTTTCCGCCTCCACCGTCTGCTCTCGAAAAGCCACCAAGTAGGGTTTCAAGGAGGAATGTACTTGACATCCTTCTCTGGTCATCTAAGCTACCACGATTCAAACCAGAAACTCAAATAGAAATTGGAATCTAGAAACTCAAAACGAAAGGACAATAATAAAAGAATTCTAAATCAAACAATCTTGGTAAATACAATATATTTTGATGCTTATTTAATGCTGAAAAGAGATTACAATGAAAATTTTAGAATTTAGCTAATTCTTTCCAGCGAATTATCTACGGAAAATTTTATGTGGGTTTCTAGAAAGTTAAAATTTACTTATCCTTAAACTTTCGGTCTCAGTAAAACTGAAAAAAAAATCATTACTGCTAATAGAAATTTGAATCACATTCAAATGTTTTTGTAGAACAAAACAAATTATACTACAATTTTGCGATGTCTGTAAAACAATAAGAAAAGCAAATGAAAACAAGTAAAAGAAATTTTCTGCTAAACCATAAAATTAAGAGCGACCCACCAATAAAATAAACCCCATGCGGACATTGAAAATGCGCATTATCAATTTCCAAAATATAAATAATTCTACAATGAAACGTCCTCGACAGGAATCGCACCTGTAACCTTCAGATCCGAAGTAAGACGTCTTATACATTAGACCACCGCGATTACATTCAAATTCTTGTTAAGTATCGCTTATCGCTCCCTCTGTGTGTGTGACGCAATGAGAGACGAGTCAGAGAAATACATAAAAAAGTATGCCGATATTATTTGCACACAGGAAAAGAAAGAATGAAGTTTGGGAATTTTTTCCTGGATAATTAATGACTCAATCAACTTTAGTTTAGAGTGTCTACTATACAATGAATATTTTTTAAATTCTGGCTATCTGGAAATATGTTCGGAAAATGGGGATGTTTCCGGAACAATCGATTGTGTTGGCATTTTTCCCGATAGGCAGAAATAAAAATGTAAATTGTATAGTAGACACTCTAAACTAAAGCATATCCAAATTTAAAGTTGATCGTGTCAGTAGTTGACGAGCAAAAAATTTCTAAACTTGGAAAAACAAACATTCGTCTCTGTCCGCATTTTTCCGAATACACAGAAATAAATACTGTATTCCTACAGTGCTCAAGCCTTTCAATAAGATGGTGAAGTCCGTTTGTCGTTCCGACCTTCCGTGCTGGAGTTGTAACGGAGGGATAGACACGGATGGAAGGACAGAACAAATGCACAGGCTCCCAAACAGGTCGCTAATTTCAATGAAATAAAGATCGGAAATCCAATACAAAGTATATCCGTGATTTTTAATTTTTTTTCCCTTGCGCATTTCTTGTATCGTATATCTTGTATTGTATTTCTGAGTATCGGGGTTCGGTTCTCAAGTGGGTTTCGTGATGCTGGACGATCCGCGCTGAACAGGTTTTCTCGGGGTTCTTCCCTGCACTTCTCCCACCATACTTTCTTATTCTTTCTCTCCACCTGTCGTTCTTCTGTGGGTTAGTTCAATACACCTTCGGCCGCAGTGCTTGGCTTCCCTGCCACCCACATTCACCACATAAACATAAACTTCATCATACCCCATACAAGATACTGGAAGAGCAGTTGTTTGAGGCTAAGAACTAGACGAGAGGAATTTGTAAATACAAACATTTGGAAAGGAAAAATAAATGCCAATTTTGGTTAAGCACTTTCCTGAGAAAGGAATGTACCTTCCTAAGACACTAACGTAGAGATCTGGAATACATAAAGTGACAGGAACAGAAGGTAAAATTGTAATGTACAGAAGCACGTAATCATTATGTATTCTGACAAAAGCATTAATACACTTGCGATGGATTTGCGATATTCATACTGAACCATATGGTTAAAAGACGCCACTGTTTCGATAGCCACTATATATTAAACAGCTATATATATATATATATATATATAGTCAGCGACCACTTGCTGAATAGCCTATATAATATTTGTCACCATGCGCTAATTACTTTGATTATTTGTCAGATTCTGCTCAATACTGTTTTCCTATACGCTTAGAGTTTGCGGATGCATTTTGCTAAACTACGCTATATTTTTTTAACTGTTAACTTTACCATTCTTTTCGAGCAGTTTCCTTATGCTGTATTCATGACAAAGATCTGTTTTATGTATCCTGGAATGCAGAGTAGAGCGTCAGCTTTAACGAAAGGAAGCCATAATAAAAATGTTAAAACCCCCATAAAGCTAAAACCATAGGTTATATCTATTTATGTTACTGCATCATTACGTTGTTACTGAATTATAAAAGTTATGGGCTTCTTCAATTAGGAATATTGGACGCTAAGTACATAATCCCATATCCATCCTATGTAGACTCCCATATTTTTAATTGTCCAGTTGTTTGCCTGAGAATTGTTGAATGGATATTTCAAATTTGAATAAAATTAGAACAAAAATAAAGGATTATTAAAAAAAATAATGAAAAAGCCACTTAATAAAAAAAAATAATGAATCCCACTTTAAAAACAAAAATTACGGAAGCATGTAAATGTAGGCGATCTTATTTTCAAACGTTTATACTTATTTTCTCAAATTTCTTACAACTTTAAAGAACAGGCTAAATATAAGCCTAAACATAAAGCTAGTACCCTAAAATTTCTTTTATTTTAATTTTTTTGGAATTTTACATTAGATTACTGGAGAATATTAAAGCAGATAAAGCATAAATTTAATTTAAAAATACTTTAGATATTTAAGTTTCTTCTAATTTTATAATATTAAAATTAAAAGTGTGTAAAGCGGATCTGTTTGGTAAACTCAGTATCAACTACCTTCAGAAATTAAGACCACGATCAATGTAATCTTTCATATAATCTATAATTCCCTGGATTTTACAGTGAAAACAAATGTTGAAACATAAACATCTTAAAGCATATTATGTTCATTGGAAGTTCATTGGGAGGTTGAATAAACACAAATTCCCTTTTAATATCAAATGGAAGAAGTGACTAAATTCTTGGGTAGATCCAATTTCAAGTTCCCTCATTAAGATCACTTATTATATCAGAAATTGGTTATATCAAAGATTAATTGGAGAATAAAGTAGCATAAGAGAGATTTTAATATATGTTTCAAGTTGAGACTTCATTAAAAATATTACACGTTGCACTTTTGTAGTCCTGTAGTACGGTTTCTTTATAAATTAAGTAATCCTAAATTCCTTAAATTCAACACTTCAAAAAACAGTGAGCTATCTAACTCTTCGTAAAATGTTAAGAAATGCTTAATAACTACAATTTTATTTTCTTCTGGTTTTTCTAAAAATATTTTTACAATGAAAATATATTATTCTTATCCCAAAAGAGATTTTAAAAATAAGCTCTTAATTCATTTTGACTTCTTGTTTGTCTACAGATTTAAATGAAATTAATTTCAATGTTCATGTAAGAGTTTTAAATTATACCAATCTTAGCCCATTTACTAGCAAAAAGAACAAAATATTACTCTATGGAAAAGTATATATATATATATATCAGCATTCTTAATGTTGGAAATTGAAAAATTGTTAAACATCATAAATTGGGTCATACACTAAACTTAATTTATATCAAACACTAATTAGCATCATAAATCTACGTCGTACGATCTCTAAAGAATTTGAAAACCAAAATAAAGAAAAGTTTCCTCTCTTTTCATTAGCTAAGGACTTTTGATAAATTGCATAAAAACTAAAAAGTTATTTCGCTCATTTAAAACCAAGAACTAAACTGAAGCTGAATAAAACTGAAAAGAAAAATGACAAAAGATCGTAAGTACTATTTCCTCTATATTTGACTTTTAAGCCTGTCATGATTATTTTTCTTTTTATTCTTTATTCATCCTTCTTACATACAATAATTGAATCTCTAAATTCCATGCCACGAATTCTTCATGCAATATATGAAGCATATATAAACAAGGTAGGGATAGCGATTAGTAAACCAATCACAATGCTTCGCAACGTCTTCTGATACGTATAAGAAAATAATATATATTTAATTTCCTTATTATTATAAATGTAATTGTTGAGAATGCAAAAGGCGCAATTGTTGTGATTGTTGTGATTGTTGCAAATGATATTTTAATGATACTTGTCCTCAGACAGACGAAACGAGAATATGTCTTCTGATACTTATCAAAAGACTAATTTAAAAGAAAGAAAGAAAAAAAAATCTTAAGAAATAAGAAAGAGTTTATAAAAATAATTTATCAAAGAAATATCAGACGTAACTTATTTAATAAAGAAATTATAAATTAATATTTGAAGTCTAATAAAATAAAATTATGGTGAGTTATTAAATACTTTAGCAAGCAACGCGAGAAAATTCAATACATCAGATATTTATATTCTCCAGAATTTCGATTCGAATCCCGACGAGAGCTTGATACTTTGATACTTTGTCAAGATGATACTTTGTCAATCTTGGGGTTTCATTTATCATTCAATGATTTGGCTTCCGTTTCATCCCCTGAATAAATCCTTCATAAAATAAGATCAAAGAAAACTATCGAACTAGTGAATGCATCTTCTGGAAACTTATTAGGTATGTATTATAGATATATATATTCTCTATTTCTTTTTTAATATTTTTTTTCAATAAATTTTAAATTTAATAAATAGTTATTTAATAGTTGTTCACGAATTGATCCCAATATGTGTCTACCAGCATTTTAAACATCAATCTTCATACAATTGAAGAAATTGCTGAAAATATGTTACATTTTTAAGTTATAATTTATAATTTTCAGCAAAATTATGTAACTTATTAATAAATAAAATTAGTATCTATGCAAATTAATAAAGTAGTATTGTTTATTATATTTCTTAAAGAACATTTATCTATGCCTCTAGAAGTTTTGATTACGAAATACTAGCAAATATATGATTATGTGATCTTGGATTCTGAGGTAATTTTCACACCACCTGTGCCTGCCAGGTTTTTTCACAACCCGTTTTTTCACAACCCGTGAGCGCTCTTCGGAGATCTTATGTTTGATCGTAACTTCCGTTTAACACACTTAGATAACAATGAATAATATGTGAGCATCTCGGAAAGCCGGATTGTGTCGAAGTCACGGGACGTCTGATTGACCAATCATGGATAAAAATGAAAATGAGAGCATCATCAATCCTATACTTAATTAATCTTTCTTATTTGTATTTCTGTGTGCTTTGGTTTCGGAGGAGATAGGGCCAGGAAAAAATCAACTTTTCTTTTAATAATATAGAAGATACCCTTACAAAACTCAGAGAACAGCACCAAAATTAAGTAAACGTTTCAAAAGCTATAAACGATAATTCTTCTGAATTGTAAAGATCAATAACAAAAAGATACATTGAAATAATTTTATATTTTTGGTGTCCAAAAGCACTTATATTGAATTTGTGCATTCCCGAGAGGTTTTGAAAGATTTTCTTCACTGTCTGACTTTCTAAGATAGTAAAGTGATGCTTTGAGGCCATCAACAATTCCTACTACACCCCCTATCCAATGGTGAAAGCCGCAGTAAAATTGGTTTTTAAGTTTAAGGAAATAAACATTTTGCGTTGTGGGCTTTCTATATAGTGTATAAGATTAAGTGTGTGAGGGCTAAAATAAAAAAACAAGATAAATTTACTAATTTGCGAAATATTAGTAGAAAACAAATTTAAGTAAGCATTTCAATACGAAAGGAAATCTTTAAATTAGTTTTCGTTCGAATTTGCAATACAGAAGTGATACTGTTATTTAATTCTCTTGAAGAAGAAATGAATGATCGGATGTAAGATTTTGTCTTGTCCACAGCTCTAAATTGGGAAAAAATCTTCGAAAATAAGAAAAAGTACATTTGTAACTCTAAATTTCAGTAACATCTGATTTTCGTAAAATCTAAATGTTTTCCTATACTTGAAGTAAACTGTGATATCATCTTAACATACCACTCTTATTCGTGAAAGTTGTGTGAAACGCATGTTTTTAATAGAGAATAGTTGTCAATTTAAAAACACCGCCTTAAGAAAAATGACTTTCCTGCAAAACATTTTTTTGATACATCACCAATCAGAATAGATTACTTAATATCATGTTTGATAAATATTTTCTAATCTCAGTGGCTTTTCATCAAAGTTAACGTATTTCGTTCATTAATATATAATTTTTATTAACTAAATGAATTTATTTTGAATTTTGCTTTAATTTTTGAATAACAATATCAATGGGTTAATGATACGAAGATTTCATCAAAACTCGAATAGTTCTTATTAGTGCGTTTTTTTGTTCAGTCTGCACTTATTTAGCTTCATTTAGCTTTGGAGCAGACAAAACAAAATGGCAGCGAAATTCAGATTCGGATTTCCCATCAAACATAAAAGAGAAGAATAAACAACGCTTCCGAAATTGAGGATTGATCCAAGGGCTTTCTATATTATTTTATTAAGAAAAAAACCAATATTTTCTGACTTAGCAATGAAAAGAAAGTGTTCAGTTTTCATAATCATTCATTCAAATATTCCCAAACATTGCTAAAAACATTCCCAAACTTACTTATTTTAATACTATGTTTACTTCTTTTTTATTCGCTATTAAGAAAACGTTATTCAGCGCTGAATTATTTAAAACGGGTGTCTAATTTCAGAAGAATGTGTTATCGCACTCTTTATCCGAGTCGTCTGGAGCTCAGCAGCATATTCCAAATGGCATTACACAGCTTTCATCTTTCTTTTCCAATGTTCTTTAGCCAATCAGAAGCCGGCGCGTCCGAGACACCCGCAAGCGATTGTGGGATGCGTCACCCATTTATTTCGGTTCATTTCACGAAAATTTCAATCCCAGTCTGCGGAATTCAATCCGCACAACCCCCTTAGATTTAATTACAGTCCATGAGTGGCGCAAAGAGACGACGGCACGAAGGTTAAATTGGGCTTGGCGCTCGTCTCAAGGAGATCTGAGCACTTTTATGGTAAAGAAACAAAAACTTCATTTAATAAAGAAATATCTAATCTGCAGAAGAAATGGTATTGTGTTTATTTTGTCAAGCAAAGTGTGGCAGAAATATATCAAATTAAAAATAAAAGAATAATGATGCCAGCATGTAACCAGCATTTTTTATTTGTTTTTGTAATTGAAAGGGAATAAATAAATCATTCTTTCTAAAATAAATCTGCTTTATTTTATCTGCAAAAAACCTATTACCTCTTTCTTTGATAAAATAGACATTACCTTTTAATTTTAATTGATAATTTTCGCTGATAATATTTAATTTTTTTTCAAAATTTAAAAAAAAGTATTTCTCAAAAAATAAAATTTATAAACATTAGGGACAATTGTTAATGATTTACTTTATAATTCAAGAACTTATCTTAATTACATTAACAAGTGTTGCCTTGGATTGTTAGTTATCTTGTGATAGATGAAAGTTTAGGCATTTGGATAGTTTACATGAGATCTTTGAGCAAATATAATCCTTAAACTTCAAAACCTGCTGTCTTAGAGGAGAATAACAAACTTTTTAAATTATTTCCAAGAATGGTGCACAATTATATCGCTGACCTTAAAAATTCACTATAGTAACGGATTCTGGAATAGATAAAAGCAGCACGTATTATTGGACATAATTCGATAGAATTATGAACAACAAATGTTTTGCGATTCTTGGACTCAAAACCGTCCAAATATATGGATGTACATTCGAACATTTCCGTTCAGAATAAATCAAATACAAATTTTACCAACTAAACAAACACAAAAAACAATAAGTTTAGTTTATACTTTTGAATGAAATAATTTTTCATAAACTTTTGAAATCAATTACTTAAGTTATTTGATATTTGGTGGGTTTATCTTCTGCATTATAACAGCGTTGAACCCCGAAATGGTTTTCCTTGAAACTTAGCAAACACATTTATGAACACGAGATCCCTCTTCTTTTAATTTCTTAGGGTGAAGATTATTAAATTATATACAAAAAAAATTAGAGGAAAAACAAAGAAGTCTCACTGACGACAAACAACACATTTCTATTAAGCAGATCCATCGTTTTTTTTGTTTTTTTTTACATATTTCAAATTTTACGAGGATGTTTTGATTTATTTAAAACTAACAAGATTTGTTTTTAGTTATTAGAGATTTAGTCAAGTTTTTGGAACTAAAAAAGTTAAAGGCTAATTATTGTATTCAGCAGGTATTATAATTTACAAATACGGCATTTTTCCTTTTTTTAAATCGTAAAAAGGTATTAAAAGAAAATGAAAGTTAAAATCTCAACATTTTATCACTATACCTTCTTTCATGAATATCATGTTTCCTTTAACAATGCCTACATTCATGCAGGATTAACTCCTCTCTAATCTCCTATTATTAAAAAAGCATATAATGGGCCTTCAATTAGGGTAAGGTCTCCTAAATTGTACCATTTTTACTAAATTCCATATTTTTCCTTAATTGGTTAGGCAAGAATTTTTTTAGACTTTAAACAATACAAAGTAATGGATTTTGAAGCTTCTTAGTTATTTGAGTATATAATTTAATTTGTTTAATATTTAGTTTTCAACAAAAAGAAAAAATGTGTCAATTGATACAATTTAGGAAACCTTTCCCTAAATTGTACCACCCTTCCCCTAAAATATACCAGGCATACAATTTTTGTAAAAGACGAGTTTATACAAAGATGGCTTATATTTTATTAATATAATTTTAAAATTTAATTTAATAGGGGAGGATAATTTTTTTTTCTCAAAAAAATATTTATTTACTTGAATTTATTCATACTTTTAAGACTCAAAAAGACTGGTAGTAGCTCCTACTTGATGTTTACTTGAAGTCCTACTTGAAGGCCCAAAATGTGCATCCATAATAAAAAAAAAAAGGCTATTTAAATTACATGAGAATTGAGGGTGTTGTAAAGTTAGTTGGAATCATAATTAAGAAATCCAATTAATTTTTTCAGTTATAATTTTCTCATGTAAAATACTTTTAAATGTAGATTTACTTTCTATTTAACTGCAATATTCTTATTCTTACTTAAAGAAGCTACTTCAACCCTAACTCAAAACCTATTAAAAAATTCGAATAAAAATCAGCTATGTGCAATTGAAACAAGGTAATTAATGCTTTTAGACAGTGTCAAAAGTAGAGCGGTCCCATAGTATGCACAATTGTATAAATAAAATAATTGAAAGCAAGAGCAAATAAATGCTCCTTTTTGTTTTACAGGCAAGCTGTATCGTAGGGCCCGCTAATACAATGTTTAGTGCATCATTTGGATATGTTAAAGAATTTTTGAAACAATACGTTTGTAAATATTAACAATGACGTCCTGTTGGTAATTGTTAGTATTGTTATGTATGAAGCATCAGTATTATTATTGTTTTAATTGTTATCATTATTACTATCATTGCTATGGAAAACGTTAATTTTAGGGGTCAGGGAGGAGTCCTACAGATCTGATTTTTTTTTACGTTGTCACCTGCTTTGGGATGCTGAACACAATGGTGAAGGTTTCATTCTAATATCGTTAACCGTTTGGCCGCTACAGAGTGTGACGTGCAGTGTGACATACAGACAACACAAAAGCAAGGGCGTTCCCTAAGATAACTGTAACATGGGACCGCTAAAAATTGAGTAACATAATACACATTTTAATTTTAAGCCTTAACATAGTACACATAATGCATTTTTAAGCCTTGGTGCAAATGGAAACATAAATTTTAATTTTTTTTGGAAAATGTTATCTAAAATTGTACCGGTACAATTTAAGATAACTTGGTTGGTACAATTTAGGAGACGTTGCCATCTTGAAGTCCACATGTACTCCTTCATTATTGAAGAATCTGATTTTTAATACAAACATGCTATTTTAATGCCAATTAAGTTAGGAATCTTAGACTACGTATAAATTAGTTCTTGTACATAATTTGTGTTGTATGGGACCTTAGGTTTTTCTTATCAAAATAACTTCAAAAACAGAGAGATCCTGTGATAAAACAACAGGTCGTAGAAAGATAGGCGCTAGTAGAGTGGTGCCAGGACATCACAGTGAAAATGCTAGCCGTTACAGGATATCATAGCGGTACAATTTAGGGACCGGTAGAAATTAGGAGACTTTACCCTACAACGTACTCACCGTAAGTTGTAACAATGCATTCCATACGTATCATTTGATCTAATGCTAATTCCTTTTGCACATATATGAAAGTTTGCTTTAATGTATGGCATTAAAGTTAGGTTTAATAGCTTTCTTTCCCCTCGAATATTCTGGATTATATAAATTTAAACCTAAAAAGGCGTTGTACACATGACCAAACAACTTGGAACTAACTAAAGAACAATCTTCTGATAATCTGACCTGATATGTCATGAAATTTTGAAAACACATGTATTGTCCCTCATATTGAAGGTGGAAAATACCATCCTCTATTTTGACGTGGAAGTAGAAAAATATCATTTTTTTTCCGTTTCCGAATCTATAAAGGTCTGAAATTTTAACTTTTTGTAGTATATTACAACTATGATTCTCGTGACTTTCTATTGCTTTTTTATTTGTCTCTTTTTTTCTGCACCAACGCGCAGACGAAATAGGAGAAAGTCGAAATTTAAAGAGAGAGAAAGAAGAGAATACACATGCATAATGAGGAGACTCAGATGGTGCTGCAGCAGGCCGCAGGAGGGCGCAATCTACTTCCGTAACTATCTTTCGCATTGGAAATATCACCCTTCGATCGTATCGGTACCACTGACGACCTGAATTGCAGGGAAAAATGCCAAGGGCAGCTTTATATGGGATATTTTATTGGAGTGCAAGAAAATTGGAAGCTAGAAGTTTACGACTTTTTAAACTACATTGAGCTGCCATTAAATCGAAATTAAGTAATTAATATAAGCATTACTTGTTGACGATTTTTAAAATTAATTCCTTGAAATCCAATAAAATATAAAACGAATGAAACGTTAAATAAATGAAATATTTCTAGTAATTAATATATTTTTATCCTTACTAGCAAATTCAAAAGCTTCAAACAGATTTAGGTCGTATCTTTTATCTACTGTTTTTGAGGAAAACATGATTTTTAAACTTTTAATTTAATTTAATTTATTGATATTAACAGCGAAATTTGGAAACTTTTTTTTTACTGTACCTTATGATTATTTATATAACATTTTCATTTTAATGTTTTTAACTTTAATTTAAGAAGGTGCAAAATTCGTTACAACGATTGAAGAATTTCTGTTTCACTAATGTATGTCTTCTAATAGAACTATAAAACAAAACAAAATCAGATTATGTAAAATTTTTATATTTTTTTATGTATTATATTATTTTAACGATAGCCTTGTTATATTGTTATTAATTAATATTTTATTAATCTTATTTATTAACTGAAAGAAACTGTTTTTTTTAAATAATTTGATCTGTGTCCTAATGATTGTTAACAACTTACTTAATTTGATTGATAATGGTCAAATAACTGGTGTCTTCTCGCAGTTTCTCAATTTACCAAGTCAACGATTGGTTCCAGTTCATCTGTTTTCAGCGTTTTTTTTTGAAAGACGAACACCGTACAACAATGCGACATTTTTTTCGCATTTTGTTTTTGGATTTCTTACCTTCGCTGGCTGTCATTTGGGGCTCTTCCATTATAGTCTAATCAAAACTGAAGTTACTGTAATTATTTACGTATTGTTTGAGCCTAGGAGATAGTTAGCAGTAGTAATATTTCTATATTTTATGAACCACTGTTTTAAGAAAAAAATGGACTTTTTTAATTCAGAGGTTTCATATTATTTTCTCAATAGATTATGTTTTTTAATTTTATTTGCAATTTCTCACCTGTATTAATTTTTCCCAATTCGACTTTTTACCAAACTTTCTTGTAGGAAATAGAGGCTTATCAAATCAGTAAGGCTGTATTTGGGCTGATGTGAATGTGTCTCCATACAACTTTTGAAGGCTGAATGCATATTCTACAACCTTATACTGTATATGTATACGTTGGAAGACTACGGACAATCTAATTTTTATACTTGACATTTTTTCCAGGTGAGTACTTCTCGAGAAATTTATAGCGAGAAGGCAACAAAAATTACTAATCATAATTATTGGAATCTAAACATTGAATTTTAAATTTATTTATTTGTATTGTCTTATACCAGGGATGCATAACTCCCGACCCGCTGATATATTTGCTGAAGCCCGGTAGTGTCAAACTTAAAATTAAATGTGAGCCTTAACATTACTGCCAACAGATACATTGAAACATGTCATAACTTGCAATAGCAACTGACTCAGACTTTGCTATTAGAATTTAGGTATGAAGCACTTCTAACGCATTATTTGATAATTTGAAGTCTATGTAAATTACAGGTATTTTTAATTATTATTATTCAAAAAGACAATATCAAATTATTTTATTAGTAAGAGTAAGAAAAGCTGCGACCCTCCATTAAGAACTTTTCTAAAAATATTGGAACTCAGGTTCTGCACCCGTGTCTTAAAGAATGAATTAATTTAATCTAATGAAATTAGATGATCCATTAATTTGGGACGATGATTTTAGCTTGATTAATGCAATTAAGCCGATTGAATCATCTTAATAGCCTAAGATTTGTTTTTCAGATAATGGAAAATGTGTTCGTCTTTATAGCTGTCATGACTTAAAAAAAAAATAAAAAATAAATAAATAAATAAATAAATAAATAAATAAATAAATAAATAAATAAA
>JAFIDM010000001.1:136607224-136711360 GCA_023159025.1 Thereuonema tuberculata
TACTGTCTCCGATTTCCCGCACAAATATCAAAAAATAGCTCAGTGAACATCTATTGATGTACATTTAAGTTAGGTACTTGTGTATTATATGGTTTTTATATGGAAATAAAATAAGATTCAATAATTTCACGAATTGCTTTGGCATTATTTTGACCTAATATTATGAATTATTGAAATCAACGTTAAGGCCGTGTTCATAAATGTGTTTTGAAATATTCGAAGCGTTTATGTTACCTGTGCGTTTGCAACTTTTATGTTTTGCGAACCTATTTTTCAACATTTGACCGCTATTTCCTAAGTAGAAGCGGTTATTGGTGCATTTAATTAAATACAGTAAAACCTCGTTAAGTCGTCACCCGGATAACTCGTCACTCGGTTTAAGTCGTCGTTTTCCTTTGATCCCGACAAGGTCTCATACACAATAATGCAAAATAACCCTCCTTTACCCGTCAAAAATGCTAAAAAAATATTTCTTCTCCATTTTGCATGCCATCGTGTTGTCTTTTAAGCCCCGTCCCTTCACTTTAAGAAAGCCAAGCCTTTACGGGGAATTTTCGACCACGCCTGTCACTTCATTCCTTTCCTACCCCTTCGGGTTCTCGGAATCTCGCTGCTAATCATTCAAAGCACACTTCTCGATGCGACTCTGTCGAGTGTAGACGTTTTACGTGATCGCTCCTGAGTGTGACTTCATTTCATAGCGCTGTGAGGGCTATTTTTTCTCTTGCAATTTCGTGGTTCGATTACGTTTTTAACATGCTAGGGAAACGAAAACTTACCTCGTTATGCTTTAAAGAAAAAAAAAAAAAGACTTAATTGCACTTTTTGAATAATCAAATGTTTCGAAAACAGCTTTTGCCAAAGCACACCATATTCCCAGGACTACATTAAACGATATTCTTTCATCGAAACAAGTAATTGAAGAAGCTGACTGCAAAGACAAAAGAAAGAGAATGAGGAAATCGATTTAGTTCGATGGCTAAAACATGCCAGATCGCAAAATGTGCCGATTTCTGCAGTGATTCTCAAAGAAAAAGGCATGGAAATTGCTAAGGAGTTGAACATTGGAGATTTCGGCGGCAGCGATGGTTGGCTGGAACGTTTCAAAGACAGACATTGCCTTTCTTTTAAAACGATTAAAATGTAATAACTATAAAAAGTTTTTTTTTTTTTTTTTATTTTCCACTCACTCATTTGCATATATTGATTTCTGAAAATCTTGTTTTTCTCACAGAATCCTACAGCAATTCATGAAAATACTGTATTTCAGTGGGGTTTTTTTTTTCAAAAATTCCCACTCCGCCTAAGTCGTCACTCCGCTTAAGTCGTCAAAAATGTTTGGTCCCTTGAGTGACGACTTAACGAGGTTTTACTGTAGCTGCAACCAGTTTTATTCTAATCTGGTATTTATTGATTAGTGGATCTAAAATTATCTAATGAAGGTATTTATATTTTTAAGGGATTTCATTCCTACTTGGCAGGTACACAGAATGTGACCTGCCATTGCACAATACACCGGTCGTAGGTGCTGACTGGTCAAAAATGACAGCTAACTAAAGATTGAAATTAAACATAAATACAAAACATGAACTACAATAAATGTAAGAACCAGTGGTCTAAGCAGTGCGAACGTAATCCATTGGCTCCGGTTCGTTTTCAGCCACAGGAAAAGGTTGCAATTTTTTATCTGTAATTGTTTCTTGATTAGTTTTGAGCTTATTGATGTAGTTAAAATGTTTTTAATATGCTTTTATTATTTTTAAAGTAATTTTTGATACTTTTCAATGTCTCGTTAATCATGTTTTATTTCAAAGTAAATTTCGTTTTCCACCTCCAGGAGTAACACTGTAACCAACGATTGCTTTCATTTGCTCCAGTGTTGGTGCACATCCTTTACGAGATCGCTTTTCTGGACTTGGTTTATAATTGTCGTCGCCCTCTTGTTGAGGTTTGTCTTCATTTTCGGTCAAATCACTCTCATCAACGTATCATTGCAAAATTTAAGGGATTCGTATTCATCCATATTAGCAATCTTTCGAAATAATCAAATAACAATTCGACTTTTTATTTTTCTAAAACACTTATTAATTTTGATTACTTTTGGGACATGTTGGATAAAAATGCACGGGCAATAATCGATGGCTCCATAATAGCAAATGAATTGACGCTCGGTTTGCGGCACTCGGAATAATTAAAGGTTTTATAAATATGTATGTCTTGTTTAGACTTACTATAGCACCAAAATAAATTTAAACACACTGTAATTCATTAACAAAATTTTAAATATTTAAACATAATTACAAATATTAAAATAGTACATGTCGCTAAAAGTACATGGGAAAGTTAAAATAAAGAAAACTGATAGACGAAATCATTTTCTCGAAGTAAAAGTAAAAGTTTATTACGCTCACTTTAATTTTCTCAAAATGGACTCTCAGCAAAGAAGAACGTACGGTGATTTAACATGAAAACAAATACATTGTTATTACATTACATCGAGTAGTTCGAAGAGGGTTTTAATACACAGAAATATACTGATTTCGTGAGCTTAACTTTCCGTAGCAATATACTGGTTTGAAAGAACGTAAAGTATGCGTTCAATATTTGGAATAATTTATACCCGCTTTTTGAAGGGACAACCAAGCGAGGATCTGTCAAAACAAAATGCAAAATTTATACCAGATATTTGGCAACGAGAGAATTGGGAGACGAAAGGTAAATAAATTGAGATACAAAATAGACTGTCTTCGTAGGCCCTACTTGTTTATAGGACAGTGGAAATATAAAGTTCACGCATCCAACAAAGCATTCGACAACAGTACACTGAGCACGGTGAAATCTTAAGACTAATGTCGAGGAGTAATAATAACAGAGAAATGACAATGGATCGAATTCTATTCCTTCAGTAGGAAGATTAGAATTTAATACAAATTACAAAACGGACTAATGATGAATTGAGAACGTAGCTATGAACTATCAGAAGACAATACAAATCCAGAAGGACATTACTAATCTTTTTTTTTTTCTTTTTTTTTTTCCTTAAATTTTTAAAGCTAATTAAGAGAGAATCAATTCATAAAAAAAAAGTTTATAACCCAAATTTAGTCAATTCTGTGCCTTTTTTTTGTCTTTTGTTGAATCGCAGTTCTTCTTGAATCCGCTTCAAAAAATGTCGATACGTGGCTCCACAGGGGCCGCGAACGGATCTAAGTTGATCCCTGCTCTAAATGCCCTCATAAAAGGGCCCTAACACCACTAAAGGCCATGGTCACCAGGTAGGCCCTAATCGACCACTCCACAAAGGTGATCTCTACAACACAATCAAAATGACACATTTACACAGAGACCATCTCAGCGCTGAACTTTTAATTGAAAGATAACGTTCCAAAGTGAAGTGGAGATTTTCCACGACGTGATAGGCTACTTTCTAAGCTCGCCTTCTTCTCTTTATAATAGTAATGAAATGTCAACCAAGAACTCCCAAAGTTATTGACTGACGTCATTGCTGTTCTCCGATTCTTCGGTGATTAAAAGAACGGATGACGTACAACTCTTCCCTTTCTCATTGGTTGTTAGGTAATATTCACTTTATAAGTTTATACGCTAGGTGAAAAATTGAAGCCTTTCAACTTTCAATAACTTTCGTTAGACATTATTCTGATGATTATTACAGTTTCCGACAGTACCATGGCGAAGAATTTTGAATAAAGGAGATAATGAATACTATTTGGAGAGGTATCGAAGGTCAAACCATGCATCCAAAAAAAAAAAAATTCATTAATTACTTTCATTTCTTTCTTTCTTTCTTTTATTCGGATACTTTAGGGTGGTTCGGTGATGTTAAGATAAGCTTATTTTTCCTTTCTGGGAAAGCTTCATTAAATGGTAGTATTTTCAGAATTACATTTCTATGATCGATGTTATGTCTAACAATGTCTAACAATAACGTTGATCTTTGCTTTCTTTCTTTTAATTAGAACTATTCATTGGCAATCGAATACAATTTTAAAGTATGGGTAACTGTTATTGTTATGGTCCGTAGACATCTGAGATGGATTATAGAAATAAAACTGAAGCACTTCATTCGGTCTGAATAATGGATTCACAATTATATATAACTTTTCTAGCAAATACAACAATGACGGGATAACAATGTGACGGTTTTTAGTCTAGATACAGTATTCGCCCGTCATATACAGCATATGACTGATAGCAAATTAAAATGAATGCATTGCAAGGGACATAAATGAATTTGTTTATTGGGAGACTTGATTATAAGTCACATTGCGAGAGAAAATTCTAGCATCATTTAGCAAATGACCTTCACCGTCGGTTTTTGTTTTTGTTTTAATGAGTACTTTGATGTTGTCTGTGTGACGCGACAATGTAACATAAAGCTGGTCATGAGAAAATACCGCCTCGCTCCAAAAAACTCCCTCGATTGCGAATGCGGGCACACCGAGATAGATCTGTTGTGTCGTACATTTGAGATTTACAGAGAAGTGCGTTACGTTACACACAGACAGACAGATCTGGAAAACTATATAATAATTTCTATTTAATAGAATGTTTTGGATGGATGATGAATAAATGAAGTATATTTAACAAATAATTTCAATGTAGTCCGCATGGCCTAATGGATAAGGCGAATGACATCAGATAAGAAGATTGTAGGTACGGTTCCTGACGAGGACGTTTCACTGAAGAAATAATTTGTATTTTCACAGAAAATTAAAATTATTTTCTAAACACAGTGGGAGAGCGTTACGTTGCACAAAAACAGACAGATCTGGAAAACTATCAACTTATATGATTAGATAAGTTCGTCTGTCTGTCTGTCTGTAACTCGATATAATTAAGCTATTAAGATAGATCCCAAGGTTCTCAATGGTACCATTGAATCAAGGGTACTCAAATTGTATGAAATATTAGTTCATTTTGTCATTCCATGTTGTTTCCATTAAATTTTATCCTTGGGAACTGACCTACACAAGTGAAATTCTAACAAAATTTACGTTCAAAACCAAATTTTGTTACCACTGCACCCATTTTCATGAAATTTGGCATACTTACTCAGTTGTTTACGCTGATTTCGAAACTCAAAACCATTTTTGCCGTAGAAGCTTCGTTCACAAGTTAGCGCAGTATTTAGATTGCAAAGGTGAGTTTTAAATGCCTTTCGGCGTTATGAGTCAAAATTAATAATTATTCCATTCTTACTTTTAGTAAAATTTATTTAGAAGGACAAACTTTAGTCCTTGGTTGGTATTTATTTCAAATCAAATCATCAATCAAATCAAATAGCCAATTTATTTATATAAGTTCGTCTGTCTGTCTGTCTGTAACTCGATATAATTAAGCTATTAAGATAGATCCAAGGGTTCTCAATAAACTTTAGATATGGTTGGTATTTATTTACCAGAGTCTGTTTTTAGTCATGAACAGTTATATGTTGCTATTTCTCGAGCACGTCGTGCTTGCGACGTCAAAATCAAAATTCTTGACCGAATAGATCAAGGACATCTGATAGAAGGATCTGATGCTTTTTTTACAAAAAATGTAGTTTATAAGGAGATATTTACTTTGTAGTTGATAGTTGATAAGAAAATGATTTTTCAGATTTTTTTTATGCCTGTGGTCCGACAGGCTTTGCTGCTAGTACACATTAATCTATTTGTTAATCTACTAAACTGATCAAAGGTAAATGCATGTAATAAGTTTAATAATTATTTGGAATTTAATTCATTTGCAAACACAAATATTAAAGTTCTGCTTGGCTTCGACAGGATAACTTTAACAATATAATTAATAACTTTAACTTTATAAATAGAAGGAGGCTTTTCATTTGTATTGCTTTCACGACTTTAAGAAACAAAGAACAAACCTAAATGAAACTAAGAAAACAGACTTCAAGCCCTTTCACAAACTAGTTATTAGTTGAAAAACAAAGTAGTATCTAACGTTACTGATTTTCCAAAAACAAACCTTAAGATATTAAATATCTAATAGTTGTAGAGTGCTCATTATTAAGTTCTGAATTTCTTTTATTCTTTCAAGTCTCTTTTATGATTTGAAATTTGAAGTTACAGCGTTGAAGTTATTCCAGTTATGCAAAGGCTTCCTCAATATAAAGATAGAAAAGACAACCAGACGTTTCCTGGAATTTCGGCTTTGGTAGAAGCCTGGGAATGTGTTCTCTTCCTTTCGAAATTTAACATCCCTTAAATACAATGAAGTTTATGTCGTATTTTCCACTAAAATTCCAGAAATGTGGATAAATGACTTTTCCTTAGACTTACATCTTAAGACACGACAGTGTTGCCAGAAATTATGATCGAGTTTTCTGAAATTATGGATAAGTTGGGTTCCTAGTACAGCTTTGATTGTTTACGGTACAGCAATAAAAATGAAGAAATAAAGAAACTAAAAAAATCATTTGATAATCAAAAAAATTTCAAAAAAGAACATCTTATTGTTTAAATGGATATTTTTGTATTTTTAAATTACAAAAAATAGGCTTTTCCCTTTTCTATATTGATAAGCATTAGATGAAGTTTCCTTTCCCAATATTAATTTATGTATTCATTGCAACAGTAATAAATTCATTACATTATGTTGCACTTACATCTTTGAAGATTTCAGCTTGGATCTATAATTTACACTAATTTTGTGTCTCGAAGTTGTTGTGAAAATAGTCGATCTTTATTTTTTTAATTAATTCCTTCTGAGTCTTTTTTCGTAATAAATACTCTGCTAATTTTTAGATGACTTCTTTGATGAAAGTGAGGCTCATTTAATTAATGTGTGCCTCCCTTAATATTTTTTGAACTTCTCAATGGATCTTCTTGAAACTTGCCATACATATTTTAGATATTTCAAGGATTATTCATGTGAGGGCCCTTTGAGAAATAGTGCGTCGGTTATCAGAAAGAAACGAGTTTCTTTTGATGTTTGTAAATACATTTTAATCCCGCTCAATAATAAATAACCAGCTTAATAATACAGTCTTGGCTGTGCTTTGAATGATAAGTTAAATGAATTTGAAAACTTAAGTAGGACTGGAATTTATCTAAATAGTTGATTACAGAATCACTGCAACCCCCCCCAAAAAATATTCAACATCTACTTTTAATGCATTTGTTATGCTGAAATGTTACTCCTGCTCTAATCATAGGTTTCCGATTATTATTCAAAGATATATGGTATTACTTGAATTCATGTGTATCAGGCATCAGAATGGGTAGAGGACCATTATCGATAAGAAAGTTACAACGTATGGTTCGCAAATTTGAGAACGGGAACAACGTGAACAATGGGAAAGTTGACAGTAGCACCAGGCAGAGTCCGAAGAACACTATTAGAAGAAACTGCTGATGAAGTTACAGTAACCCTTACAGATTAAACCGCTAGGAACCAATTTGGATGTAGAGCAGTCTCACGACAGTTGCAGTTACCACTGTCAACAGTACTTAAGTCATTCGTAAGGTCCTTGATCTTTATCCCTACAAGATCCTTCAAAGTTCCTTCTTTCGTCGACAAATTTTCAGTTAACAATTTCTTATTTTTTCTATACTGTTTTACAATTAAAAGTTTCTTACAGCTGTTTTATTTTATAGCATTCCGTGCACTTATTTATTTTCCATTTTTCTTCTATTATTCTCTGATGCATATCTCATTACCAAGTTCATGTCTACTCAAAGATTTCAATTTTTTTTCAGTTTTACAATGAACTCTTCTTGGATATCTCTACTTTTTAGAGATATAATGGCGATGTAATATTACACTTTTTTATCTTCTAACGTTTCTATTTTTCTGAAGCATTAACTTAATCTCTGACACTAGTGACCGGATTCTTCCTTTTGCTCATCTCTTAGCTCTTACGTCATGTAGAGAGATTTTGAATTTATTATTTATTACAATATGATACTGTATATCTGATTTCATGTTTTACCATTAGTTGGTAAAATAAATGTTTGATTATGGATTTCTTTGTGCTTAAATAGATTACGTCCGGTGATCAGGTGATTAAGTCAACATAGACTTACTAGTCTGCTTCCGTTTTCATTTCTGTCGCCATATGCTTCGTATCATAATTATTTCTAATCTTGCGTGACCTTCTTTCCAAACTTGTCATTCATATCACCCATTACCATGTCATGCTTTAGTATCTTGGATGAAACACTCTGCAGTTGATCGTAAAAGACATCATTCTCTTCGTTTTCCGAATCATTGATGGGTGTATAGACTTGAATTAGAGTTGACAATATGTATTTGGAATAGAATCTAGCTGTAATAATTCTTTCATTAACTGGTTTTCAATTTATGAGACGTCGCGATGCTTTTTTATTCAGTATCGTTGCTGCATCTCTAATTTGTTTAGTCTCACAACCTGAGTACAGTATTAATAACACTGGTCTACAAGATTTTTATAACATGAACAAATGTTGCTATTTTAACCTAAGGTTTGGGTGCTGATTTCAGATCTGACCTTAAAAAAAGGGCCACCTAGTTAGGTTTTTTCATTATGGTGCATTAAATATATACTATTGCAACACATTACCGCTTGTAGGCATGTAAAAGGGCCCTAGATGTTTATATAGTCATGTTTAGTCCAGGTCTATGACACAATCGCTCTCATGTCTTCCCTTCTATTCTAATTTGAAATAAACTGGTCTACTTCAGATGACGTCATTAGAACTTCTTCGAACGTTAACACAATAACCGCAGCCGAACCGTCATTGCTTTTTTTACATTGTAAGAGAAACACGTGTTGCATATGTATTAACGACAGTTGGTGAAATGGAGGAAAGGAATCGTCACGGATATATTAATGTTCCGGATAAGTTTTGCGGACAGTATATTATAAAATCGCAGATTCGTCCATTGAAAAAACCTGTGAGGAAAGCCTACTATTTTTACTTTAGATGTCATGTTGGAGATCAAAATAAATCTGGGCGCCACATAAATGCTGCATTTCCTTCTTTGTGGGTCTAAATGAATGGTTGAAAGGTAAGCTAAAATGTATGCCTGCTGCATTTGCGATGATTTGTCGTGAACCAACTGATCACATGGAAAATTGTTATTTTTGTTTAACCAGCATGAGTGGTTTTTCAAAGAAGATTAAATGAAAAATGCAGTATCAAATTTGCCATCAGCCTTATGGCGTGTTCCGCATGGGGAAGATTTTCCTATACCGAAATTTCCTTTGAACTATGAAGAGAGAGATTCAAATTCATCCAATGAAGAGATGGATGCACATGAAGATCCGAATTCTATACTTACTCCTACACACTTAGACGAGTCTCACTTGATTGAGCAAAATTAAATGAATGATCTTGTTCTAGACTTACATCTTTCCAAATAACAAGCTAAACTTTTAGGTTCCAGTCTGCAAGAGTGAACCTAAGACTGCTAGAGAAGAGTTCACGTGGGTCTGTGTTCAGAAATAGAAATTTGGCTCTATGTTATTTCTATGAAATGCAGTACGGTATGTGTTTTTGTTCAAATATTACAGGGCTAATGATAGAATTAAGAATATGTCACGATTCCACGGAAAGGCGTCTATTTATCGACTCATCAAAGGTTGGTTTAAAAGCTGTCCTCTTGTCCAACGGAAACCAGAAGCCTTCCATTCTAGTTACACATGCTGTTCGTATGAAGGAGGTATACGAAAGCATGGATAAAATTCTAACTACAATACAACGTGACCAGGTTAGGTGGTCAATATGTCGTGATCTGAAAGTGAAAGTACTTTATCTCGAGCTTCAAAGTGGCTTCATCATATTTGGTTGTTTTTCTTTGTATGATGGCCACAGCAGAACACTATGAACGGACAGACTGGCCTAAACGAGATGTTTCATTCCTGGAGAGAGCAACGTTCATCACAAGCCCTGGTTAATCCCTCTGATGGGCTGCTTCCACTACTTCATATGAAACTGGGGCTTATGAAAAACTTTATAAAAAAGCTATGGACAAATCTGACCCAGGTTTCTTGCACTTAAAGTAAACATTTCCGAAATTAAGTGATGCAAAACTAAAAGAAGGCATCTTCGTTGATCCTCGGATGCGGAAACCCATGGGTAACGCTAAACATCACAGAGCTCACCGCATGACAATCTTCCCATCTGTGGTCAAAGGATTTCTGGGTAACTACAAAGAGGGCAACTACGAACAGTTGATTCACAACCTTCTCAAACACTAAAGAAACCTTGGGCGCTGATGTCCTTAAAATTACTATTCCTCCATTCAATTCTCATCTGAACTTCTTTCCTGACAACCTAGAGGAGACAACGATGAACTAGCAAAAAGGTTGCACCAAGATATCCGAATGATGAAGGAGCGCTATCAAGACAGGTGGGATTCCTACTGCTGTTTTTTAGAGAAGTAGGACAACACGACACGGAAGAGGGAAAAAATGAACTGCTTGTACGGGTATACGAGTATGTGTGCATATATATTTACATTTATATTAATGTACTTGTTTACTCTGTCGTTTTTTTTTGCTGCCTCTTTTGCACTGTGTATATATATTTACATATAATATGTTCATACACAAAAAACTGTATATGATGGAGAGTTTCTACAGTCATATTTGAATTCAGCACCCCGTAATTAGTTAAAAAAGTTAATTATTTCACCCATTATATGAAAACAAAGTTTAAAAATGCTGACCAGTTTGTTTTAAACGAATCAAATCCATCTTATTTCGCTGAAACCAATATGAAACACAAATATCGATCTTGCACCTGGATATTTCTTTAACAATACTTGTTTAGTCTTTCTAACCTGATATATTGTTCTGAATTCCAAGAAGCTATCGGTAATTCGTTTTTAGGGGGTTGTCAGTGACTTATTCAATGACAAGGCTTTGTTATGGCTTTCATCTCGACATTTCGTAATTGGAGACACAGAATTCCAGATTAGACCGCCATCGTTTGGGATCTCGCAAGTAGCGGAGCACTCCCTAGTATGCAAAAGACAGAAATCGCAGTTTCGGTAATCGGGATGCTTCATAGAATTGGGTACAAGCCATTCTTTAGTAAACGGGCTTGGGAGCGGCTTAGACGGAGTTTTATTTCTTTTGTTTATCCGACTAATTTGATAAACCGAACCAACTTAGGAGATATTTTTTCCGAAAATCGACTCTCTTCTCTATTTGAGGTTTTCATTAATTTTTGGGATGTGGAAAATTAATAAAGTCTGCCTGCACTAGTAACTGTTTACAAATACATGGAGATCATCCTCTGTATTATTTCAATGAATTAAAAAAAATACAGGAAATATTTACTAAAATACATCTTCAAATAAATTTTCATGTACAAAATATCACAATATTACGCTCCACTTATCGTGGACCTTCATCAGGTTTTATTTACAAGAAAGGAAATTCCTCTCCTGCCTCAAGCCCAAACGAATTCATTAAATTACATAAAAGTTATCAAAGCAAAGAGTAGTTAAGTAACAAATAATCGTTGTCAACACCTTATATACATAAGATATCTCCTTACCTAATGATATCATCGTCCTTTGTTTTGTAATAACTTTTTATGATATTATATAGCAAAGCACGATGACTAGTGCTAAATATTTCATATGAAAAGATTTATTTGAAGATGTATTTTAGAATTTATTCAAATTAAATTATTATGAAGATTACGGGTTCAAAATATAATTGTTGTAGAAAATTAAGCTTCAAGTTCGTTCAGGAACTACTATTTAAATTTTCAGCTTTAATATGAAAAGGGTATTCACTTTCCTTTGAGAGGAAATAACTTATTTCTTTTCCTCATAATCGGGTAGAGGGTAAGTAAGTTTATCCATCATTTATTCTAAAACTTATATGTAAATTCAGTAATGTAATCTCCTTTTGTACAAGTTCTTTATTATTGAACAGTCTTATAATATATTCGTATATAATATAACTTGAGGTTATACAATATAATGTGAAGTGTTTTATAAATAAGTTACAATTCTATTATAAAATGACATTTTCGGATTTAGAAGACTTATTTATTGTACGATGCATTCATATCATTGAAACGATATCGTTGATTCTTTTTTTTTTATTGTTAAAATCTTTTCAATTGCTACGATTTTTGTTAGATGGATATCGATGACATTAATGAATGTTTTCTTCGTTTTGGTTCCGTTATTACTAAATAAAGAGTATTTATTTTATATTATTGCAATTAATAAAGAATTATTAGCGTACATTGTTAGCGAACTGATAATGAGCTACCGGATTAGAAATGGGAAAATTAAGATTTCAGTTCTTATAAAGAATGTAAAGCCAAAACTCGGCTCCAGCAAACTGTTGTACAAATGCAATTCTGTAAAACGAGAATCAGGAATTAAACTGCCAAAAAAACTGCCAAAACAATTCTTTAACTATGAAAACTCTGCTAAGCGAAAATTCTAATAAAATTATTACTCACGTAAGCTAAACCAATAAGCCAAACTCTTCAGACTATTTTATTTTTGTTAAAATTTGAGTAAATTAAATACTTAATAGATCAACGGTCGAGGTGTTCGGCTTCCCTGCCACCCACACTCAGCACATAAATTAAATCCTTCATCGTAAATATTAAAATCGTGTATTGTTACGATAATACAATGATGAAGTTGCAGAATTATGATTACATATCATGTAACATTCTCTACTTCAGAATTAAGTAATTTTTTTTTAAAATGAGAATTAAAACAATGAAAGGTCACATTATGTATGAGCAAAGAGCATAAACTGTTTCCCAATATTAAAACAGCTTAAATAATGCACTCGACTAGCAGATGGTAATGGTAATGTTGCACTCATGTGAAACAAAGGTCAAGATGAACATGCGAAGCATATGAAATTCAACTATTCCATTCGAACATTTTTTCTTTATCTCTATATAGGCGCAAACACGCTGAAACTTCTGGATAGATTTCCTTAAATTTATTACATTTGTTATCTAAGTTCAACTTAAAGCACAGGCATATTTATTTCCATCCTCTTCATTAATTTTAAAATTCACCCCTCCCCCAATATCTGCCAGATCAATAGATGACGAATGGCCCAGCGTATACCTTTAGTAATAAGTATTTGCACCACTATCTGATACTTCACTATGTCTGTGCGATTCAAACTGCGCAATTCCTTCGTTGGTCAGATCACTGCTTCCATTTTTTTTATTCTTTCTTTGTTGAGGTTGAATAAAGGCCATTGGATGTTTATTTAGAAAATAAAAGAAATGTTTATTTAAATATTATGAAAGGTAATAAATTGGAATAAGATTTCTCACAACAAATAGATTTAAAGACACAAGTTTTAAAGAGAAACCCATTAAATATAATACGCATTATCAGAAACAAAAATGACTATCAAAAATTGTAGTATTCTGATAATTAATGTCGGGATTTTGAGGATATGAAGTTTTCCGTGGATCACATTGAGATTTAAAAGTTAAACGAAATTATAATACCTGTGATCAATAAATTACCTGTGATCGAGATATATCTTTTCTCCATTTGAGAAATTATTATGGGAACACAATTTTGTTAACTTAAACAATAGACGTGTGATGTTTGTGACAAGAATAAATTTGTACGCATGGTATTTGCGATCATGAGCAATACGTCTATGGATTGTTGAATGTATGTCAAGTCCGTGGGAATTCGGCTTTCTGATAACGAAGATTTGGAAGATTTGGAAGTTTTGAACTCGCTGGCTGATCTCCATGGCAAGTTGTACTGGTTCCAAGTGCATGTATTATGCTCCAGGAAGTTATTCGAGGAATTAGATACTAATTAATCATAACAAGCAATTTGAATTTCGGTAACTATGAAATTCAAGGATTAATTTATTGTCTAGAAGTATTCCGGAGAGAAGAATCCATTGAAGAATAAAAGGTGATCGAATCACATTCGACGGACGGAAAGAAGTTCCTGCCTGGCAATTGGATTCGTGGAATGTATAATCAAACAAGTTTATAAATCACTTTTATTTCAAAGTAATGTATAAAGATTCTGTTATTATTAAAATTTATAAATGTAATTATCAAAGAGAATACTAAGAAATACTATGTAGTGAAGTACATATGTCTGTCACAGTCTCAGCTATTTTTCGGTAATTAAGAGTATTAAAGTAAATTTTATCCTCGAAGTTTCTCAATAATATCATCCATCCAACAGATATAATATTAAACCATCAGTATCTTAATTCAAAGTACAAAGTTTTATCTATATTTTCTATAACATTTTTCTTCTTGGTCTGTTTATAAGCATTCAAACTAAAACGACTGGCAAGATTTTCATAAAATTTCCACGTTGCTTATTTATAGTATAACTTCATATATAAGTACGACGGATTGATCTTCATCTCACTATGGCTTTCCTCTCCCATCGTTGTATCTTCAGTTCCCACTATGAGATGGAGTTATGGCCATTTTTCTATTTTTTCACCTTTATTTCTTTTGTAAATTTAATGTAATTGCAGAGTCAAAGTTGGTTTCTAAAGAATATGGAGTGACTCTAACATGACTGCAATTCTACATTGATCTACATGAAATCTACTTTTAAAATTAGTCACACTCAAACCTGCATAGAGAGAATGCTTCGCGATTGATATCACTTATTTTTCCTTTTTCATTTATGTTCCATTTACATGTCAAGTTAACATTTTTTACACGCACACCACACACGGACGCACAAATCTTACCATAATATTTTGGGCCAGAGAGTCAAAATATAAGATTCTGTTTGCCTGATGAAACTTTCATTAGTGTAACAACCAAGCCACAAAGAAGAAAAAAAACCCGAACGAATCCAATGCGAAAGCTTAAAAGTTCCAATAGCTTCGAAACGGAATTCTATGACGGATTTTTTTCGAGGAATTTTTCGGTGGAGAAATTATTTTCATAAAGTCATTTAATTGGGCAGCTGCTGTCCGCACCGCAGAGTTCCGCTATTTTTCTACAAATCATATATGATTAAATATTAATTATGCGATGGCTTTGAAGACGTATAATGCCGTTGCCTAACTCTCTTAGGAACCAAATTAAATTTGAGTGAAATTTGACAGAATCAATTCGTCAAAGTAGTTCAATATAGAAACTTGGAAGTTATTGTAAAAAAAATGATTAAAGGAATAGATGAGAATTGTAATACTAATCATAGACAAGATCTGGGTCTTCTAAGAATATTGAAACGATCACAAATTGGAACCCAATACATAAATATCCGGAGCTACGGCGCATTGAAACTGAGATTTGTGATGATTATATAAAGAGCGAATCTCGTTTTCAGAAACAAACTTCCTTTGGATTTTGATTGCATTTTCCTATCTTGTAATAATACCTCGTTGGCGACTTCGAGCTCACTACGACCATATGACGGAGTTTGAAAGAGGATGTGCCATTGGACTACATGAGGCTGCATGGACAAACCAATGAATTGCTCAGCATTTTGATCGGAGCGATGCTGCAATTAGATGAAGCTGGCAAGAATAGGTCCTGTACGGCAGATTTCAGCGACAAGAGGGCAGCACAGAGTTTAAGGCGACGACAGAGCGGGAAGACAGAGCGATTGTCAGAGCAGCTGTTACAGCACCAGATTCGTCGAAATCAACCATCAAACTTGTGACCAATACAGAAGTGACCGTCTGGACCAATACGGCAACAGAATCTATGCTTGCGGCGCTCATTACGTAGCTTACTACTGAGCAGTTCGCACAGTCAAAGAGTTATTGCAGTAGTGCCGGCACGATCAACGTGTAATTGCGCTGATTGGGGGCGAATTGGCTTCAGTGATGAGTCCCGTTTTGAACTAAGTCTGGACGACCACCGCAGACATGCCTGGAGACTTCCCGACATCGTTAGGATCCCACTCTTAGTATCGCATGCCACATGAACCGACAACAAGTCAGTCTGGGGTGCCATTTCATTTGATAGCCGGACTCCCTTGGTAGTCCTCCATTGGTTTCTCACAGCACAGCGGACGAAATTCTACGACCCGTTTCTAGTGTTGCTGTTCCTTTCGCGATATCCCGGGATTATGTTTCAGGTTTTTAGATGACGCCCTGCCACAAACGGCACGCCTCTCCATTGAGTGTCGTCGTGGTTGCGATACACTTCCTTGGCCAGCCAGATCCCCAGATCTTTCTCTCCTGTTGGAATGTGATGGAGCGTCGCCTGCGACCATCCCGGAATGTCGACGAATTAGCCAATTGGAGGCCGTTTGGCAAGAAATGTCGCAGAACAACATTCGCCAACTGTATCAATCAATGCCACGTCTGATAACTGCTTGTATCCAGACGAGAGGTGGATCAACACCATCCTGACCTGCTGACTTTGTGTAGCTGTTTCTGTCCAATTAATCATCCAACTGTTCTGAAATTCTAATCATTTATCGGTACATGTACATTAAAAGTACCAAATTTCGTCTCAATTGGATAATTCTTTCTTTGTGCGTCGATTGTTTTATCAAAGAGTGTATACAGGATTGGCATTAAATAGAAAATATAGCAGAGTTTCCACATACCATAGTTACTAGTTTAATAACTTCAGCTAAATGTGTATATGTACTGTTAATTATTAAGTCCATATTTCTTCTTAGCTCCTTTCTGCTTAATTGCATATTACTAAATAATAATAATAATAATATTGCTAAGTAACAGACTATCCGGGAGCGGGTTTTGGAACACATTTATTGCATTAAGAACAAATATGGTGACAGATCCGATGTAGTTAAACATTGCTGCAAATTAGGGCACAATATTAGTGATGAAGTAAAATTGTTATTCATGGAAGCAGATATTAAAAACAAGAAAAATCATAGAAAGTCTGATTATAAGAAATACTAAGAATATTAATATAAATCACAATGACGGTTTAGACGTTGAAAATGTGTTAGTAAATTTGGCTAAAGATATAGTTAGATCTTGTATAAATAATAAAAAATTGGCTAAATTTGAAGAATTCAAACAATTATAGGAGTGTTTTCTAAGTAGTGGTCAGGGATTGTAGTTTAATAAAGAGTAAGTTATTATTGATTCAACTATGTCTAGTAAATGTATTTGATGTGTAGCACCTCGCTATTTTTGTTTGTAACAAAACTTGAAAAAAGAAAAAAGCAATTTTCCGAAAATTCGTTTGAAATAAATATATTTTAATATATATTGTTTTGCAAGTTGGTGATATCTATATCTATTGTTGTTGTTTTTTTTCCCTCTTAATCTTTTTTTCTTAATGTCTGCGTGACTTTTTTGGTTTTTTGTTTTTGTTTCTTCTTATTTTCCAAACTTTTTTTATATTTTTCCTATCATTAATGTAGTTTCTTTTTTATTATTATTTTTACAGTTTATTATTATTTGTAGGTTGTCCTTAAATTTATGCTTTAGCACAAAATTATATTCATTATGTTTTGGTTTCTTTATTCTTTTTTCTTTATTTATGGACAAATTTATTTGTCCATAAGGACAATGGCGGAACGCTTAACGTCCAAGGATATTGTTTCCATTACTTTAATTTTGTTTCTTAATTATTGACGGTGTATTGTGTTTGCCATATTCAACTTATACTTCCCCTCGGCTTTGTGGGTCTTGCACTGGCTGAGTAGCCCTGGCTAAAGAGAGCCCAAAAAGCTTGAAACGGCAGTCTCAGGATCTCAGCTTAAAAGGCAAAACAAAAGTCCTTTTAACTTGAATAAAATTGTCACATACGTGCATAATTGACGTAAATTAACCATTTGTAAATAAAAGAAATATGCACACTCATTTCTGAATTATTGTGAAATATATACTTTAAGTTGCCACTTCAATGACTATTAGATCTTTAAAATTTAGAACGCTATCCGAAGTTCCTTCGACATATGTGGTTCTGCTGAAATATAATTTCATTTCCCTATACGTAAACTTAAAAGGGAATATTTGCAATTTCGAAATTTTTGTTTTAAATTACTAATTATGTACGAATTACAAAGTTTATTTTAATTCGTCTTCAGATTCGTCTTCAGATAATTAAGTAATTCGTCTGTAGATAATTAAGTCAAGTTGAATATTCAAAGAGTATAAGAAAGTTGCAATTTAAGTTGATATTCTGATGCTTATATTTCAAATAGAAGTAAAGACAGAATTTGTATTTGTAAGTCCTCTGTTTAATAATTGCATTCTAATTTACATTCACAATGCACTCACGTCCCTGATACCAAATATATCTTCTAAGCTGACGACGGAGCTTTCTCTTGCTAATAAAAATGTGGAAAAACTCAAGCACTTGATCTTGGCTATCCTGAAATGACCTAACTTTAAATAGAATCAAAACATGTTTTTCTATCAAAGAAATAATTACTCTACTCGAACAATTTCTATATTACTTATAAAAACTCCTTATTACAAGAAGTTCAATCCTTCAGATATTTAGGTTTAACTCTTTCACAAGATCTGTAATGGAATATCCTTGCAGAACAGATCGCACATAAAGTCTCCAAAAATGTGGGGATCATTACGAAATTTTAATTATTTTCTTTATTTTATTTCCTGGGCAAATACTTCTAAGTCTATGAATGGTCGCTAATTCATACAAATATGTTACGGTTAATCATTTGGGTTGCCGCTTCCACATTTCAAGAATTTAAAAAAAAAAAAAAACAGTTCAAAAGCTACGATTCCTAGATGAAAACCTCGCCTCTACCTTATCTATCCCTCTATGCAAAATTATCTATGCAAAAATAATTTTAATTTCCTGTGAAAATAGAAATAAATTCTGCAATGAAACATTCGCAATAGTAATCGAAGCTGCAACCTTCTGATCCCAAGTTCTGATTTGTGTGTGTGTGTTTTCTAATAAATAAAAAGTTGTTTTCCGTTACATAAGCGAGGCTTCCGGAGCGAAGCGACGGATAGTCGACTGGTTATTGTTCAATATTTCGTATCACTGCCTGTGTGTGACGCAATGCGAGCAGAGCCAGAGAAAAAGTAATAACTTACCAATTTTAGCCTACTAGATTAAAATTTAACTTTCACTATTCATTTTTTAGCCTACTGCAAGCACAGGCCAGTCGAGCATTAGAAGCAGAAATTCGCTCTGAAGAGTCGTTAGAGACATTTCTCGACAGGAATGCGGAAATTACAAATGACGGGCAAATACTCTATCTCAGCTAAAAGGTGTCACATTCTTATCCTGTTACATACTACTATAAAATAATTCATATCAATGATATCTACAAGCTTCAGTTGGCGCTTTTCAGCTATAAAGCAATCAATAAAAAACTATGATCTTCAATTACTTTAAATATTAAACCCCATTCTCATAAAACTAGACTCAATCCTGCTCATCTATTAAATAAAACAAAATCAACTATCTAAGAAGAACAATCATTTATTCAGCTCCTGAAATATGGAATAAAATTCCAAAGGGAAATTCGTGATTGCTCTTTTTTTTTTAAAAGAAAACTTAACAGCACCTATCTACTCAACTCAATCGTAATAAATAGATATATAATTTCACTTTTAACATTACTCAATAATTAATTGTAGTATTTCCTCTTTCTTTACCTTCTCCTTTTTTTTCTTTCCCTTTCGTCTATCTAGGCAGGCGCCATCAGAGTCTATTTTGTATTGTGTAAGTTTCTCGACATATAATTTCCTCGAAACATAAATAATTTTTATTTCTTCAAAAAGAATTATTTTTTTCTTATAAAGCTTTACAAAATATTTTTTAAGTAGTTCACCTTTTCTAGAAAAAGACACAAGACAAATGCAGTAACTTAATAGCTTTTAAAATAGCTTTCTGTTTTGCATTAGATTTCTTTCATTCTAAATAAAATAGCTACTTATTCATTTTAATTTTATACAACTGTTTGGACTAATGTAAATGACTTTCCCAACAATCTGATCTCCTGCATTAAAGCTAAGACTGGTTGAGGTATTCTAGTTTTCTCTGCACATGTGAAGTCATGCCAATGAGGTTGCATGTCAGGGATTTGGTTTTTTTTGGTCTGGTTTAAATTCCTCACCTCACAGAGGCTTACTTGCATTACGGTGCACGTGGTGGCATATTAGGTCTGGCCCAAGAATGTGCTGTGTTGGCATTGCAGTCTAGTACTTCCTTCTGCATACTGGAAAAGAAAAGTGAAAAGATGTCTCTGACATTTAACTTTAATTAATATTGTCCTTCTCAAAATATCTAGATATATCTTAAGGGTACTGCAACTATTTAAATCTCTTAAGCAAGTTTGGCATTTAATAGTGAAGTAATAAATTGTTGTTTAATTTAAGACATTTTACCATCTTCCATCATGAATTTTTTTGAAAAAAACAAAAGAATTTTTAACTACAGTTCATTGAAGAATAAAACTTTTTTTGTTTCGTTTCTATGTATTATCAATCTATTATTCAAAGTGATATTTACAAGAGCTTTTTTAACTATATTAGTACATCAAAACATTTCTTTAATTTGAAAACGGAAAATAAAATGATGAATCACACAGGAAAAACTATTTCAATTTCTTTAATTTTTTTCGGAAACGGAGAGTTTTTGCTTTATTGTAAACTGTTTTCGTTGTATAAAATTTAAGGTTTACAATTACTTTACAATTACGAACTAAAACAATTTAAGTATTAAAAGCTCAAATCTAAATAAATGTCCAATTCGATGTTACAAAATGCAATTAATATTAGTCCAGATTGTAAGGGCACGCTCTTCAGAATACAGAGATCCTCTAGAATACAAAATATTCTATTTGTATAACTGAGCAATAACAGATATTTCTTTTTTTTTTTTTGACACAAAATAACGATTAGTTTTCAGCTAATGAAAAACAAAAATCTTTATTTCGTTAAACTTGAAACTTGAGTTAATTAGCTCTTGGTAAAATAAATCATACTTCACTTTATCAGACGTATCTTCTTTGATGCCGAATGAGAATGATAAACTCTGTCGAATTGTAAGTCGATTTCATTTGTCAGCTGTCCGATCAACGACGTAAAAATGCGAGTTTTATTTAAATGAATCGAATGCTCGGAATTGCGATGTCCTAAAGAAGATTAATAGTTGCGATGGCAATTCCACCTAATGAGTTATCAATAATGATGTATCAGAAAGACAGGTGAGCCTTGTGACACCTTCCTCATTATTTACAATTATGTATTGATTTTAGTAACAAACAAGACAGTCGTGATAGCAAGAGAAACTTCGTCGGATTGAAATTAAAAAGCAATTTAACCATTTGCTAACACACGTTGCAGAGAGGTTATCTAGAATTTCCAGAAATTTCTATAAAATAACTAATCAGATATAATCTAATTGCAAACTGAAATGATGTTGATGGTTGCATGATTATAACAACGCTTAAACAAGAGTGCAAGCAGAGAAATGCTTGTAAGGTTTTAATAAGATAGTTACAATTCTTACATTTTTACTCTGCTAGCACTTGTTTCAATATTCTTGCATAAAAGCAGTATCAAATAAGATATGAAGAACGCCACTGTTAATTTAAATTTATGCTAATAAGTATGCTGACAGTGGGTTAGAAAGGTTAAAAATTATTATGACCTCATAGAGCTTGGGCTTTGTAGTGGTTAAATGCTGCTGCGAACGGTCAATCAAGTGAAAAACCTGTCATAGTGTTTCATTATAATTTTATTAGAAAATGTTACGACTTTGATAGAGTACAACGAGATGTATAGCCTTGACGAACAGTTAATTCTTGTTGAATTACGCAATGACAATGCACAAAAATATTATCCCAAATATGATAATTTATTTCTCACTTAGACACTATTACAGCTGTCTTACATCACTCAAGACAATAATAGAGAAATTGCATTTTCAGATACTAAAATTTGCAAAACAAGTTTCTATCTTAACTCATTTTCTGCTTTGATTATTGAAATTAAAACAAAATATCTTAAATTAATATGTAAATTGAAAATTACTAGGCTAAATAGCTTGATTGGAATGGCTTGCAACATAGGACTTATGTTAACATAGAAAACGTTTTATATTTAAATTGCATCTAAAGTTTAGAAAAAAATAATATTTTAATAAGTTGATGCAAAATTATGTTGACGAGATCTTGAAGCTTCAGCCATTAAATTCTCACAGATCAGCTGTGAGAATTTAGTACTATATTTATTAATACTAAGAATTTAATACTAAGTAGCCACTACACTGGCATGACTACTCAGATTAAAATAACCGAAGGTGATTTTAAAGCTAGAGTATTCAAGTCAAACTTCTACAAATAACCTTTCACGTTTGCAAGATGTCAACTACTTATTTCCCAAGGTACGTGACAGAAGGTTGAGCTTCTAATAAGATGCTCAGAAATAATTGTAAGTTAAATAAAGACTCCACTTTTGTTGAAAACATCATTCTTGCTTCTGGGAATTAAAGACGTTAGTAATTAACCTTAGAGAGAACCTACATAGCAAAATTTCAAAGCGTATTAACATTAAATAGAATAAGAAATGCAATGTTATTAAAAATATAAATAAAATTTGAACTTAAAAAACAAATCTTTATTTTTCAATTATTAGGACCTTCTACTTTTTTAGTATCAGATCAGCTATCATCGTAACAATGCAACACATTTTTTCATTAACTTGTTGAACTTCTAAAATCGTTTGGTACGGGATGGCATTGTTGTATAACATTGAGGAACATAGATATAGGCCACCCAATATTACAAGCTCCTAAAGTCCTCCCAGTGAATGATGGCCGCCCTGTTTTTGTGAGATCTGCGCATGTATCATCGATTACTCTGGTCAGGCACTTCCGTATGAGTTTATCACAGGACGTCGCCATTACGGTAAAGGCTTGTTACTTTGCAAAAGAGCATTGTATTTATAAATAATATATATTTATTTATTTATATAAATACTTATTATTAGCAACTGGTATTGAAATAACGGTAAATAGTCGAGAGAAGTTTTAATTTAGCGTTATCAACATGTCTTTCTCAGTGAAAACAGACGACGGGCGTCCATTGTGACAGGAAAACGTAATTGATCAGCTACCGGAAGGGCTGCGCAGTTCAAACTTCCGCCGGTCGTCTTTCATTTTGAGGACAATACATATTTTTATAGAAAGCTATGTACGATTCATTTGTATTTTATCCAAACATTTAACCTTCTATAGTATCTTTACTCTATTCAATATGTGTACATATTCAGGTCTTCGAAATTCGATAATGTACAGAATTCAATGTTTCACTGGATTACTGGTTGTTAATCCAATGCACAACAATTAGCAGATTATTATAAAATAAATCGAATAATGCCTTCGCTTATGGAAAAGTATTAGAGAAACAGTATGTTGAGTATTAGAGAAACTATGTTGTAATGAACATCTTAACACCACAATTAAACAGAGAAATCAGTATATGGATTTAAATAACAAAATAAAAATACTTTATTTTCGTACTGAAGTCCATCTGAAGTACTAGACAGATAACTATTAGCAAATTACACAAAAGCTACGAAGTCCACTTTCTATTTCAACGAAAACTTCTAAAAATAAAAACATCTGAAGACAATTAATAATTACAAAGTGCCAGATATTTTTGAAGATTGTGACAATTTCAAATTATATTATATTATTTAAATATCAAAAATATGTAGATAGTAAAAATTACGAAAATATCTATTTTTGATAAGAAATACGAAAGCTATGTATGAAATAGATACCTTTTAAGTTTATTAATTCCGGATGACCTTATTGTTCGTTTAATATTTCAAACCATGTACAGCATCTGTAAGTTGATAAATTTTACAGATTTAATAATAAGCAATTAAGTAAGCAATTCTTAACTGTATAATTTAGTGGTGATAAGTTCTGGAATAATTGAATCAAAGCCTGAACATTTTTAACTATTTAATCTAATAAGTAAAGATTAACATGTTTAAATATCAAGAAACTGTGACATTAAGAACCCTACGAGAAATTCAGTTTTTAAATGACTTAATCAGTTCTAATACAATTTCAAATGAATAGAATAGCCTTCTTTTTTCTCGGATCTTATTAATTCAAACGAGAATGAAGCATTTACACCACTTCTTATATGACGTTTTAGATTATTTTCAAACCTTTAAAAGATACAGGCTAAAATGACTGTCAATGACGACATTGAAAGTTAAGATCATGAATTATGATTGTGTCAGCTTTAAATATTCAAAAAGGAACGAATTTTTTTTTTATATATTTACATTTCATGCAGTCTGCCCTCATGTAAAGTCTACGTTCAGGTTTGGCGACGGATCCCGAAGATTACGTAAGATTACAGTGGCCAAAACTTTATGCTGGTACGAAGACCTATCGTCAGACAACAGTTACTTTTTTTACTGTTCTTTCAAGTTTCACGATAGCAACCCAGTGAACGAAGACTTATTTTTCTTTGTTTTAAACTGGAGGTATAAAGCTTTGGTTAGGTTTAGGTTTGATTTAGGTTTTCTTTCGAACAACTTATTATTTTCTCACTTGAGTTTGACTTCACCAAGAACCAGATTAAATGTCTCATGCACAGAATTAGTACCAGTATCAGATTAAGTGTTGGTCCTCTGGAAGGATCCTCTTACAAGTTTGACATATACAGTATTTATGTTAGGTCTCATTGCTTCTGTTTTAAATACAATGAATCGCTCAAATGAAGTCAATAATAATAAGGTATTATTGTAATAACTTAATATCTTGATAATAAAAAATTTTCAATCCTGGCATCTGCAAGCGAAAAAAAAGGCTTAATCCACTTTCAAAAGTGTTCCCAAAAGTTAAACATTTTAGTTTATATAATTCTTTATTAACCAATGTGACAACCATTAAATCATTATTTTGAATGACACTTAATAGTAATTTTATATTCAAAAATGAACATTATTAATAAATTTTTAACTTAAAAGGTAACATAATGATAGTGATCGTAGTCTGGTTAACAGATAAACATATTTAATTCGAACGGATTTTTTTTTTGTAACTCAATTATTATTTTTATTTTATTAAATTACTCTCTTTTGCTATGAAATGGGTAGATGTGCAATTTGTTAACAAAAAAAATTGCTAGGAACTAGTGAAAATAATGTTAACGATTACTTCATACCAATATATTTACGAAAATGTCATTTTTTTATGTTTAAATTAAGAAGTTATTGTTTTCTGTCATCAACTCTTTTGATGAAATTTTGATTATATTTGTAGATTTTTTTTCAAGACTACCGAGATGTTTTTGACACTGGTTTGAAATAGAAAATATTTTCATCTATCTGATTATCAAAATAGTGGCCTTTTCTTTTAGTGACCGTTTCAGACAGGTGGCCTGGATGGTCGTTTTTCAAACGGCCACTTGACTTGTCAAAAGGAATGTCGCCGAGAGGGGGGTCACAGCCCCCTACCGCGGGTGACAGTCTTCAGATTCCTCGGCGACTGTCGAGCGTAATTAGCCGAAGAGAAACAAGAATCCCCCCTCTAACCCTCCCATGAATCTCTCAACCCGGTAATTCGAAAACCGCGTTCAATTAATTAGACCATAATGGACGGGCGTGATGAATGCACGGCGGCCCGCTGCCCTCTGCACTTCTTCCCACCGCGAAAGATCAATGCAGGGACTACACTACAATTGAACAGCTTTTGCTTTGAAACGAATGCACCTAAGCAGAAAGGGTTCATTACGTGTAAATAGTAAAACAAAAAAAATCAATAATATATTCTAGGAAAACCAAAGTTAAGACAGAGAAGTCTTTAACACTAGAATAATTTATAAAAGAAATTATGTTTTGTTTCTTTTATTTACATAAAAACACAAAATCTCATCAGTTAGAGCTATCCATTGTAGATGGATCAGGTTCGAATTACAAACAAACTGAGGAGAGAAGAGTAAAACTTCAAAAAGCAAAGCATTAAAAATTAAATAAAAAAAAAAATCCACAACAATCCAAAATACATAACTATTAAGACTGTAAAATAAATCTAAAGACAAGCTTTTCACATTTAAGAAAGGATTAGCTTTAACTGAAATAAAATTTATACAAACATAAACTTCGCATTATATTCTTTCACTCTTAAAAATTCGTAATGGAAAAATGGTTCCTTTAAAAATTTGTTTGAAACCAATATTTTTGTTAGGACAATTTATCACGCTATTATTGAATATAAATAAATGTTTATCATTCTTAAAGAATCTAAAACCAAAACTGTACATGATTGAACATTCACGGCTTTAAGTTTATCAGAGGTAATCGGGGATGACCGTTTAGTCATTGTTGACAACACACCAGCCCGATCCTCGATGATAAACCAAGAAAGTCGTGAACACAATTGAGGTCACCTTCGCTCCCGAAAGTTAGTCCCGAACAAAATAAACAACCATAAAAGAATAGATGAATAAAAAAATAGAAAAACTTTGACTTCACAATGGTTAGGATCAAAAAGTCTTTGATTATAAAGAGACAACCAACTAAAATATAGAATAATCTAAGGAACAAATTTAATGTACAGAAAATTTATAAAGAATCATAACTTAAGCCTGCACATTAATTCACGCCGTTGACTTTATCATCAGACGAAATCGGGAACGGCCGTTTCCTCTCGTTTTGGGGACCAGATTCCCTCCTGGTATCTTTTTAGTTGGTTGTTTCTTTATAATTCGAAGCCTTTTTGATCCTAACGGGGTTTTTTTGAGTGCACTTGAGCACCTATTTTTTTTATTGTTGTTTATTTTGTTTGGGAGTCACTTTCTAGAGCGAGTAACTTCCATTTACGTTGACGCCTTTCTGGGTTTATCATCGAGGAGGATAAACGACGAAACGGCCGTTCCCGATTCCCTCTGATTATAAACTCAAAGGCGTGATTCATGTACAGCTTCGGTTTATGATTCTTCATAATTTTTCTGTGCGGTAAATTTATTTCTTTAGTTTATCATTCTTAGTTGCAAATTAAATAAATAATAAAATCTTTTTTTTTTTCATAATAGTCATTGCCTTCATCAACAATTTGTATTTTTTCCTTTTGTATAAATGCAATCTTTTTTAAATGGTTTATTGTCATTTTTGTTATTCGAATTATAACAGACCGTCTGATATTTCAAAAGAAGGTACTTTTTCAAAAGCTACGTGTTCAGTTCCACTACCCTTTACTTGAGTCTGACTTCTCAATTGCATTATTACAAAACATGATTCTTCTGATTCTCTCTTTTTGGCATGGTTTTAATAGCAAAATATAAGAAAAGACTAAAGAAGTTTTATTTTATTTTATTTGTAAGCAAATAAGTAAATTAATAAAAATAAAATGAAATATAAAATTTGATAAATTTTGCATTGGTGACCTTGTAAGTAAAAGTTCAAATTCTTTTCTTTATTTGCTTCAAACAATATACAAAATACCTTAATTTTTAATATTTAAATCTTAATACACATGTAAATGCTTGTAAAATTGCTTGTAAATAAATGTATAATATCCTATCGTACTATCTATAAAATATAGACTACAACATTTTTATGAGATGAAAAGACGAACAATCTGTCTAAAAACAAATGTTATAATATACAATGAAAAAGTTAGTACAAATGTTCTGAAAAATTAACATAATCTTAGGCCTTGTAAAAAATTTGGTCATTATTAATAAATAAATCTTCATATATACATGAAAACTAATTCAAAATATAATGAAACATTTGTCTAGGAGCAAGTATATTCAGTATTTTCAGTGTGAGAAAGTCCTATTTCCTTATTTTTGATTAAACTTTACAATGTCTATCCACAGTAGGCCTATATTTTAAAACATTATAATCTATTTCAAAGTAAAGTTCTGGTATCCTAACCTATGAAGCACATTGTTGAAATACATTATCATTTGGTGGCTTACTGTTTGCTAATCTTTCCATTCTAGAACCTCCAAAAATTAATAGATCCCTTTATATTAAAGTTTAAATGGCCATTTTAAAAATTATCGACTCATAATTTCTTTTAAGCTGACAACTCTCTTCAAGCTTTCTTTTTAAATTTTTTATGGTTAATTTATGCTTAAAAATATTGAATTTCAAAATATTTTATGAGGGTATTTTTGCTGTTGCCATGTTAAAGAAGTCCGATATTTATTATAAGTAAGAGGGGCGATAAAAAAAGAAGCCATGACTCTCTGAGCTGTACTCGCTGTTCCCTATGAGTTTTGAAAATTCTTTACAGCGAACAAGGTACTAACGTTAACTTCGATTCAGAACCACACTATCTTCATTATTATTACAAATGTCCAACTATCCTAACCCTCCTAAGGCAGGAAACAGAGGAACCATTGAAGTGGAGGCTTTCTGGATTTAATTCGTTTAACGAGGAGTGTCTTTACTTCGATAAAACTAGCTGGTTTGATTCATTGCAATTTCCGGCGATTGTACGTCCGAATAATTATATCATGAATAATTCTAGGACTGTCGAGGTTCCGAGATTCAATTTATTTTTATAGTTTAAAAAAAATATTAATTTGCCAATTTTGTGTGGACGCGAGGTAAAATCCAGAAATACCTATTCGACTCTTAATATTTCAGTTAATAAGTTTTCAGTTTATTAGTTCGAAGTAACGGTGGGTTAAGAAACTCTTTTAATGATGGTTTTTGGACTTCAACACCTCACTTTCCACTTCAATATGGTATACGTATATCCGAATGATTCAGAATTCATCTGCATTAAGGTTAGTTACAGAGTAATGGCTACTTTTATAGATAGTATTCATTCTTAATTTCTTTTCTGTAAGATACAATAATCCTTATACTCTACAATGATGTGCATTGAATTGCCTTTTTACTTAAAATTGCTTTCTAAAGCTTTGTTATATCAACTCATTTTCTGTTTAAAGATTATTAAGGACCAGTCTTGCAAATGCAGCAAAAAAAAATATGTATTTAGACAATTAATATCGAGATCGGAAAATATACGAGTTTGCAGCCCAATGTGGCCTTCTCCGGATAACTAAGATGTATTGCGGGTGGGCCGCCACACACTTCATGGTCATTTTAAATCCAAAATTTAAATCCTCTTTATTTCTATCCCTATTTATTCGAAAACTCCGGCTTTATTCTTTGTCTGCATCATAAAGGGAACCTCTGCGCTAAATTTCAGCTTTCTGGGTCCAAGGGTTTGGGCTGGGCGTTGATCAGTCAGTTATGGAGTGAGTCAGTGAGTGAGTTATGACTTTTCTTTTTATATATAGAGATTGATAATTATATATTAATACTTATATTTGTAATTATACGAGTATTCTATGAGTATTTTTAGTCATTTAAGTTTTATCTTTTAATTATTAGCATTTAAAAAAATTACTTCCACTCAACAAACTTGATTTTCTCATAACGAACATACATACTGTATACTTGTGACAAAGTAAAGTCGATTTTCAAAAGTCCATTATATATATAATCATAATGGTTATTGAGAAAGTTATAGGCTATTCAGCATTTACTATTTTGAACATTGAAAACCAATAGCCATTTTCGATTAATACAATCTCATTGAAAAAGGAAAAGAAAACTCGTTTTGAAAAAGGAAAAGAAAATTCGTTTTAAAAAAGCTGAAGTGTAATTTGAAGCATAGTTTTGTATCGTAAGAAAAATTGACTAGATTTTCTTTTTTTCATTTTTGGTATAATTTAAGTCTGGAACTAATACATATATAAGTAGCAACAGATATTATTAAAGTGATCTGTAAATACTGTCACCGCTAAATTCATTCCTTCTAAATATTTATTACTACAATGACCGAAACTATAAAGTACGATTTACCATACGGAAATATTATATGTATTATTTCTTTTTTATTCTGAATTAGTATAGTTGGTATTGCCATTATATGTACATTGATATTGATATTTTCTAAAAGGAAATAATAAGTTTGTTTTAAATGTTCTCACTAATAAGCGATATTTAGTAACTGCAAAAAATAAAAGAAATCCTACAGAAAGCCTTATTAATCGCAATCCATCATCTTTACTAATGTTATTATCACTTTGAAATTTTTAATTTAGGATATCAGATAAAAATCTTTTGATATACTTAGACTATCTAAGTTTCCTACTCAGTCCAAAGTAACTTGAATCAATGTTTCAGAACTGTAAGATAAGAAAAGAAAACCACTTATAAGTTAACAGTTTCTATGCTAGTGAACAGAATTAATAAACATTCTCCAAAAAATTGAAATACAAACTTTAGTTTTTGTGTTTTTCTTTTCAAATATGTTACAGCAACTAATAAGTGAATAAAACCGAGATTAAGAAATTCGAATAAAGTCGCAAAGTTTTCAATCAAAAATGGGATACATATTAACTCATTCTATTAATAAATTTCTCATTAATATCACAATGTAAGGTAAGGTCGCCAAATACCGCACCCGGCCCTATTTCCGTACCCCTTGGTTTCTTGAAAACAGGCAGTGCCATCGGGAATCCAGTTGCGGAACTAATTAACAGGTCACCTGATTAGGACATTTTGACTTGTGAAGGAAGGAGCTACAGAAATTATCGCGTGCAGAAGAAAAATAACATCATATTGAAAATGTAAGTTTTTTTCCAAAATCTTTGCAGTAACATATAGCATAAGGGTTTGTCTATAATACAATATAGTTACCTACAGTTTTAGACCGTTATTATCAAAGATTTAAACGGATTCATCCAAATTTTAGGTTACATTTTGTAAATGTTTTTTTTTTTTGGTCAATGAAAAATGTCAAACAGCCTAATATCGCACCCAGTGGTGTCCCTAATACCGCTCCGGGTGCGGTATAAGGCACACCATTAGAAATAATTCGTGTGTTGTCAATGACACATTTTTGTTTCATTTCTTGTTATTTTTTCTACTTTCGATGCCAAAGAAGAAGACATGGGATTCAGATGCTATGATTAAAGCAGAAAGAAGGAGATGGGTTATAAGCCTCATAAAAAACAATTAGAAGAATCAGAAAAGAAGCAAGAGAAAATAACTGACAGCGCAAAAACAAAAACTTACAAGAAAGAGGCGAACTGATAGTAAAGATAAAAAGTCATCTGCCCAAAAAAAGATATGTTCGAAAAGATAGTCTTCGCCGGAAGACGAGACAGATGAGGAACCTCCATTGATTTCCACAGACGACGAAGACAACGATGACAACGATGCTACTTGCCCTCTCTGTGATAAAAACTTTTCGGAAGATCGAGGTTGAGAAAAGTGGATAAGATGCACTAAATGTTTTACTTGGTGCCATGAAGACTGTGCAGAAGACTGCGACAATCCTAGGTTCATTTGTGCTAAATGCTTGGAGAATTAATATAGAAGACTAAAACTTTACTGTGTTTGACTAATATATGATTTTGTAACTTTAATATAGAAATTAATTAAAAACATTTGCAGTACTTCAACTTGTTCTTAATATATTACTTATGTGTCCCTAATACCATATTAGGAACACACAATTATAAATTTAAGAAAACTATTGTTTACGTTTCGAGCTGATAGTTACAATTATTTGCTTAAAAAGCACAATATTGTTTCTTTTTATTAATACACTAATAAATAACTAGTAAAATGGTGTTGTTTTTGAAGTTTTATATGAAAATTTAGAAAAATTACAATGAAAAAACAAAGTGGGGTGCGGTATTTGGCGACTTTACCTTATCATGTTTGGATAAATTTTATTAATGGGAAAGTTTATTAATATAATAGCTTTCCTTTTAGGTGCTAATATTATTCTATTTTAAATTATTCTAAAGGACCTTTAACATAATAAAATGTCGTTAGCATTATCGTATTATTTAATTACAGCTGAGAAAAGTATATTAAACCTATATTTTGTAATCACTGTACAATCTCTTTTAATTTTAATTTCTCTACATGCTGATATTATATATCCACTAGTAGCTTACGTTAACAACTTTGTGCGTGTGTATTTATATATATTTTTAAAAAAATATGTTACAGATATTAAGATCTGTTTCCCTTTGGATTAAATGAAAAATAAACAACCTGATATAATATTTGCTTCGAAATCTTCTATTAAATATCTTGTGTTTTGGCTTGTAAGATTGTACACAAATCCCTTCTGGAAAAAAAAAGCGAAGAAAAGGTAATACAGTTGCTAATCCCCAACATCATAAAGAAAGTACGAATCTTCCGAACTCTGTAGGAAGACAAAAAAAATCCCAGTGTAATACGACTTCAGCAAAGATGAAAAGGAAACAGAAAAAAAGCCACTGAAAAAAAATACAAACCGAAAAATGAAATCTGGACCGTATCTGTTTCCTTCCAAATAAGCTTCACGAAAAACTTAATTTCACCTAGTTGCAATGGAGGGAAAAGATGACTTCCGGCCCTATAAACAGAAAAGAGAGAGGGCGCGGCAGTGCAACCTACTACCCTTCCAGAAAATGAAGTAAGTAGACGGGAGAAGATTATGTTTTGGAAGCCGAGCATCCTATGGTCAATTTCGACGTTTGCACCAGGGAGCGCTGCAAACAGATAATCACCAAGGCACACAGCAAAAAAAAAATCCCCTGTTGCTCGCAAACAATCATCATCATACATCCATTCAACGCCACCATTGTGATTCTCGGTTGTACTCCTGCGTATGTTCTGTAGGTTGCTTTTTTCCAAGCCAAGAAAAAGATAGTCTGATCGATGTTTGAAATATACGGAATTAAGTAACTATGGCTTCCCAACTTTATTAATAAATGGAATGTATTTATTTCGTGCATGGGATTCAAGTGATAATCGTAACTTAAATAACTTAGAGCAAACACCATTGCAACATTAAGTGAATGAAATTGAAACAGATTTAAAAAAATTTTTCTTTGATTTTTGGAGAACATATGAAAAAAGAAAAATACTTTTTGTAGAATATGAAAAGAAAATTAATTTAGGATAATAAGTTTCAGTTTTCCCTTGGCTCATGGTAAATATTCCTATTATTCCTATAATCCTCTGTTGGTCCACCTAGTGTTCTGGAAGGAATCTTGAATCTTATTATGCTGAGAAATTAGGTGAACTTTAAAATAAAAATCTGAAAATAAACACGTCATCCTTAAGGACTTATAGTATTAAGATTTTACAGATATAATTAGTTTTAAATGAAGTTTTCATGACAATCTACCTTCAAAAACTGATGCTTAAGCCCAATTTAATACAGCTAAAGATACGCAGTTAGATTTTAACAAATCCTTTATATTTTTGTAGTAGACACAAAACCAAGTGAATTCCTTACAGTGAATTCATAGATAAGTATAATTTTCATCATGTCACACTATTGGTATACAAGTCAAAAGCTTACAAAAAAAAATTTTATAACTCATGTCTGTTCGATTTTTATAGTTTGGGCTCTCGGGGTATGGGCGGCCCTACGGATAGAACGATCTGAAGAGCTCCTCATTTCTACTTTCAGTGCTCGATTGCTAAACATAATTCCTTATAAAGAAGCCAAAGAAAGTACATAATATATAGATTAGAAAGATAAATAATTACGTTTAGCATCTACTCAATTAATATAAAATGGAAAATAAAACCTTGCAAGTAGGTTAGTTTTCAAGGAAAGCCTTGAGCTTATCATTGAAGGGCAACTTTCGTCCTTGTTTGGACAATTCAGCCAGATTTCTGGAGTGGATCGATACCCTTTCACTCCTTTCCGAGCTTATCATCGAGGGTCAATCTTCCTGAAAAGTCCTAACATGGACGAAACAGCTGTTCCTGATTCCCATCAGTGATAAGCTTAAAGCGTGAAAGCTAACTCATGTTCATATCTTTTTTTTTCCATCTTTATAAAAAGATAAATCTTCGGCCTTGTTTTATGAATGGCAAAAAAAGGCGTTTGTTTTCAAAGCAAAGATTAAAGCACATTGCACATGGATCCGAAAATCGGACGGCGGATCTAAAAATCAGACATATTCTATTTCACTTAAGGGTTTCGTTAAGACGAACATTCAATTCGGTGAATTCACTGTATTTCTGGTTTAACGGCTTTTGTACTTTTCTTCTTAAAATCAAAGTAGCGTTTAAGTTTTTTTAAGACGAATATTCATTTCGGACAATTAAAATAAATGAAATTAAAATAAAAATAAAATGAATGTTCACTTAAGGAAACCCTTAAGTGAAATAGAATACGTCCGATTTTTAGATCCGCCGTCCGATTTTTAGATCAATCTGCAATGCGCTTAATACTAACACAAAGAAAAAAAATTATGAATAAATAATCCTTTGTAGGCGAACAAATAACCTACGTTATTTCGTCTTCGTTAAGACTCTTCAGCCAGTTTCACAACTTTTCTTATATTGTAATTTAATGATGTTAAGACTGTTGAGTTAAGACGCTGACAATCACTCAGAAATTATTCCAATAATTACGGTAGTTTTCGATCCTTGCTTAAATTTTAATTTGATTAAAAGGATTTTAATATTGGAATTTGAAATTTAAACTTTTTTTTTGTAATAATTAAATAGAAATTAATGAGCGGTCAGAGTTTAAAAAAAAAATTATTTTCATCTGATTGGACATTAACCTGACTTTAGGATCTTTGGATATTTGAAGTTTTATTGACGAAATAATAATCAAATCACGTTTTCCGCATTATTATACTGAATAACTAGTCGAACGTTATGAAGCATTAATTCTCAATTATTACTGAGCATTTGTGCCACACTGAGCAGCACAGGGCATAGCCTAGTTAAAACCCTATTCCTCATCCACCCTTCACGAGCAATTAAATATGAGCTACGTCATTGAATATAGATTAATAATTACAATAAAACAACTAATTATTACAATAAATACACCATAAAGTTTGTATTTTCAAACCATATATGATGTAATGATGCTTTCTTAAAGTATTGATTTTTCCACTAGGATATTCCAGTATTTTTTCAGTTGCTTGGTTTTAACATTTTCTTTAATCTTAGTGACTGTTTCGTGATTCTTCACCCTCCTTGATGTAAGGAATTGTTGGTCCCTTGGCGACCTGTAATTCCATCTCTACTCCCGTTAACACTAATGAACAGGATTGCCAACCCCCGGCCCCTATCTTCCCTTCCAGTTACCACGGAGCTTGTTTCGGTTCTGTACACTTTCTCTACCTCGTCTAATACCTCCGAACGTTTTCTTTATTCCTCTCTGTACCAATTAGATCTTAAGACACCCTCCGCCAATCCCTTTCTCAAGACTACATAGTTATTTTTTTTTCTTTTCCAAAATAAGATTTTTCGAAGAGGATTTTGTGTAGCAACGGCTCAGGCTTTGTTCACAACTGAAATCAAAATTCGCTGAAATCAAAAAAATACTTTGTCTTCCTTCGCAGAAAGCAGCCTGAAAGGATAAATTAAAAAACAGAATTCATATACATAGGATATTATTTTGTTTGCAACTTCACCGGCTTCTTTTCCTTTGAATTAATTTCATTTTATTCTATTCATTTCTTTTGGTCTTTTGTCATTTTTCGGAGAATAGGTAGGTAGGAATTTGAAAACAAAATCAGAATTAGCATTTTAAGAGCTTCGTTTGTTGTCTTTGAGAAATGAGAGGAATAATACTACTGCAATTTATATTTCATAACTGCAAATTTTTTATAATATCTGCTTGAAAGGAGATAAAAACTGATAAATATGTAATTATAAGAAAGATGACATTCATAAACTTTTTATCACTTTGCAATGCTTTACACCAAAGCACAATGGTATCTTGATAAACCTCTATTCAGAGAATACATTATTCACGTATTAACAACACGTTTAAAAACTACACAATACAGTATCATAAGAAATTTTATCGGAAACAAATGTTCTTGTTGTTCAGGCAATTTCTCTTCTGATTGATCTGTTCGCTTTAATTTTTCAATTTCCAATGCTGTTTTTTGAATTGCAGTAGAACCCCTCTCGTCCGCCCTCGCCTGGTCCGTCACTCTGATTGATCCGACCGTGCTCGAGCCGGCCGAACTTGTCCCCGACTCGTCGGTGACTCACCACCCGTCGCGCCATTGTGTTGTTTACTTGCATATACAGTGATGGTAGATGGTGAACACGCTCTTAAGAATTGCAAAACTTTGACAAAGCCTAAACTTGAACTGCTTGACAACACAGTAAATCCGTATATTTCACTTTAAATCCGTATTTTCCTGTAGTTTCTGATAATCCGACCTTTTTTTGCGTTCCGACCATACCCCCAGTTCCAAAGGTGACGGATTAGAGAGGTTCTACTGTAGCTACGTGTTATTTGGAAATTACGTTTAGATAATTTTCTAAATTTTAATACCATATATATTCAAAATACTGTATATGATGTATAAAAGGGTAGTGAAATCTAAAGCCCCACGAACACCATCCAACTTTGCACCAACTTTAGTCGGCCGACTTCGAGTCCGCCAACTTTTGTCAGCCCCGCACACCATCCCACTCGCAGATGAGTCGGCCGTGATAGCAGGAATCCCATAATGCAATGCGTTTCCCCCAGCAGCTGTGGAAAATCCGAAAAAAAAAATCGAGGTTTTGAAACCTCTCTGATAAATTCTGTCGCATACAATTACTGCATTTCAGTATAAACTATTTATGCATGAAAGAAACTCGCAATACTCTGATATTCATTGTGTACCCGCTTGTTGTCGACTCGAATCGGTGAACATCGTTTTAGATGCCATTTCTTTCCATGGGCGTGAGGTCACGACTGACGTGTTCCAATGCCGCCTGTGATTGGTTAATTCCGACCGACTTCCAACCAACTTCCCGAGTTGGCCGTGGACAACCAACTCGAGTCGGCGGACTAAAGTTGGTGCCAAGTCGCTGAAAAACTGCTCAAAACTGTCTCTACCAACTCGTGACGTCAAAATCGGCAGACTAAGTTGGTGCAAAGTTGGTTGGTGTTCGCGGGGCTTAAGAATGAAATGTCTAAACAATCTTATTCATAAGATAATTTAAATATTACAGAATTTATATCTTGAAACTGAACTTTTTCATTCATTGAAACCGAAATTAAAAGCCAATTATGACGTAATATGCTTCGTAAAGCAATTATTTCGTTGGATATAATTAGCATTTCTGAAATCATACAAATTAACAAAGTTTAAAAATTGGCTTATCAATAAATTAAGTATTGCGCAAAATTATTTGGTAGAGGATTATTATGTCAATTTCACTAATAAATATAATTTAATAATTCAACAGTGTATTTTATAGCTCTTAGAATTTATTCAGATTAAATACAGTTTAAAGATTATGTTGTACGTTAACTGCTTATTCGTCACTCTACGCATGTACCGTTATTACTTATATCACTTAAATGTTCAATTTAAGATCGTGCGCATTAGATTGCACGGACCGAAGTTAACTGATGAAGCCGCTAAGAGGTATCATGCGCCTTTTGAAAGGCAAAATAATAGATAAACCACATATAGAAAACATAATAGATATGCTTCACATAATAGATATGTGTACTTTAATAAATAGCAACTCATATAAATAACAACATTTAATAGATCGAGGAAAACATATAAATCAATTTTTGTTTTAAATGACATTTTCGTAATTACAGTTTTCTATCAATAATATGATTAGCCGAAGCTCTTCAAAAGATAAAATAAATGACTAGAATGTATTCTCAGTTTGCTTGGCAAAATAATAGTTATTTGAAGTATTCCATCGGATTCTATTTATATGTAACATTTAAATAACTTGAAGCGATTTCTATCAAACTACCCTTAAATTTGAATATTTTTCCAGAGATGTGCATATTATATCCTATAGCATTATATAATTAGCTTAAAGTACACCACTGAAATTCTATAGAAGACTACAACATCCTTGACCACTTAATTTCCTAACAAAAATGCAATTATTTAGAACGAAGCTGTTAAAATTTCAAAAAATGTAGAGTAAGATAAAATAACTTGAATAACGAGAATAACAAACCGTATAATAAGATGACAAACTATATCAGACTAATCTCCTTTACTAATTTAACTTTTTATCTTTTGAAAACAAAACTAAAACTTTTTTGCTTAGGAATTATTTAAATATTATTTTCATAGAGGAAGGAAAGTTAAGAAAACAGGTTCGGAATCCATAGTTACGATTTTATCTTTACAAATCCATTTTGTCGAATAACAGTTCGCAAGTGCTTTTTTTTTTGCTGTTAAGTTTACAATGGAATTCTGATTTACCAACCTACGTATGCATGTGTTAGCTATTCTGCAAAAGTATTGTCACCGATTGTGAAAACAGTCGTAAAACATGGAAATGTCATTTTCCTCGCAAATAGGCAACATCAGAAAAGATAAAAAAATGTGTCTTTATTGTTCTCTTTTTTTATATTTATTTTTGGTATTTTCTTTTTTCCATTTCCTCTCCCCAGCTCTCGTGATCATTCCCAGTTTTTCCTTAAAGTTCCCTCAAGAGATGCAAACTTATTGCCTAGACTTGCAAAATTTATGAAGGTACACTGTATTCATTTCTACGTATTGTCGCATCTCCCTCTCGTGCTCTATTGAATGCTCTTTCCTGGACAGCATCGAAACAGGAAAATATTTTACCAAATCCAGTTTTTATATCTGTTTTTGCTCACTTTTTTGTCGATACAGAATTACCTCTTAGTTATTTATTATTGTCAAATTTTAGAAGTACCCGGTATTATCTTTAAAAATTTAGCTAGTTAATTTACATAATTTAAAACATTTAGTGAAGGCCATTTCATGCGTCTATATTTGACAACTACAATTTTTAAATATACAAAATTTTGGAAATTTATTCTATAGCAGTCTTTTTTTTTATTTGAATGAAAAGATTTAAAGTCCAAATGCAAAAATTAAGTTTTAACCTAGCATAAAGACAGATGAAAATAATTTTTAAAATTAAAGTAGTTTAGGTCAAAAATTAAAAAGAAAATAAGGAGTGTATGAAAATAACTATAAGTGTTCAACTGTACCTCTAAAGGCCATGCATGTTCTTCTGTGTGTTGGTGGTTCAGGCTCCCAGCAATTCTCGACCAATCCGCTTGCCTTTAACCTCTCTATAAGAAAATTGGTACCTATTCGATAGAGGGCTGGATGAACCCGATGTCCATCTGAAGAAGTAATAACCGTGGGAAATCCCCGACCAAAGCTGTGAATTGATCCTGGGCTCCTCCAGTCCGCAGAACAAGAACTAAACCACTGGGCTACGGAACTCACAAAAATTACTATTCTTTCTTCAAAAAAAAAAAAATGTGTAGAAAAACTTTCCTTTATAAGATATTTAGTCCCAAAATCTAAAGTGAGCCATCAAAAACTCAGATTAGGAATATAAAATAAAATATTTTAAGGGTACAAATTAGTTTCTATAATACTTCACTTTTACCCTCATGTGCCTTTTGAGTATTTGCACGGTGGCTAAGCCTGGCTGGAGCCTGACCTAAAAAAAGCACCGAACAGCTGTCCCAAGAGTTCAGTTGACTCTTAAGGCTCCCGTTTATCGTGAATTGATTTCTTTTCTTTAGGCCTATTATAAGTTTTATTTTTATTTTTTTCTTGTTGTTACCAAATATTTCATGTGGTGAGCGTTTAGCTGTCAAGGGATTTTGATATCCATATTTTAGTGTTCGTTTTATTTTCTTGCTCTTAGTTTTTGAAGGGTTAGTTTCTGTATTTACCTTACTTTTCTCTTTTACGCCTTTTGAGTCTTTGCGCTCTCGATGGCCCTGGCTGAAGAGCGCCTAATAAACTCAAACAGCTGTTTCAGTTTTGACTCATAAGGCTCCTCTTTATCATGAAATAATATATTAATTCATACATTATCAATCTATATTATTATTATGCATAATTAATTAATGATATAACTAAAGACTTGAAATTATTTTAAAATAATTTTAATTATGAAATTTATTTGAAAATACTTTGCGTTTTCTTATAAATTTTTCTAACGATTAAACGAATTAAAGGAAAAATATTTTAAGATGTAATCGTGATATATATGATCTACTGTTAACGTAGAAATCTTTCGACATTTTAAGTTCCATCAGTGGTTTTGGATGTTTAACTGACTTAACTTGACTACGAACGAAACATAAAATTCCTAATCACTGCATAAATAAATGAATGTTAGATTATTAGAGAATTATTCATGTGCAAAACCACTAGCAGAAGTCCCATTGTAAGATTAGTAATTTTGTTAATATCACTTATTTCTTGTTACCTATTAAGAACTGTATTTTAACTAATCAAAATTTTAACAAAACAGTAATAATAATATTACTTAACCTTAACTATTTATTGCTATTGTTTTCTTCAAAGACTCGAGTTCGTTTTTCTTTCCCAGGAGGTCTTCGTATGTTTTGATAAAACCTTCTTCTGAGGTTTTATCGATTGCAGTGAATCTTATCAAAAAGTCTTTTTATTTACCATTTCCTTCTCTGTGGCATTTTTAATTTTTCATTGAAATAGCAGATGTTGACGTTTATGTTTATTCAGTCTCTTATTTTAGTGGCTAAGAGCCAAAGGCTTCAGGCAATAAAAATCGCACTATTTTAATCAATGAGTCTCTTTGCCATATACATTCACTGACTATAGTGAATGACTGTAGTAAAATAATATTAGAACAATATTATAAAAAAATCATACAGATTTGAAACGCTTTACATAACACTATTTCTTAAAAATAAATAATAATCATAATAATAATAATAATAATAATAATAACAACAATAGTAATACTAATACTAATAATAATAAATTTAAAACTGAAATTACAGTACAATGTTTCTCTACCCCCTCCCCATGCCATTCTGACAGTGATTTTCTTCACCATATTCGACCATTGGCATTTCATTTTCAATTTTTTCTCTTAAATCATATTAAATCATATCTTTGATTCACAATTGCAATTTGAAAAGATTAAAATGTACCTCGAAAGAAACTGAGGTTTGTGTAAAAAATTATCTTATGCAATTTATATCATTTTTACTGCCGTAGAAGATTTTGCAAAACTCAAGAAATAAGTAGCTCTAAACAAAGAAACCAACGGACGTAATTCTGAAGCACCTCCACAGTCAATATGATGTCTTAAAATGCTCAAGCATAACGATTTTATAAGCATTTTTTTTTTGTAAATTCTTCAGTTTGTAATAACTTAAAGAATTTCCTACAAGTAGACTTAATTTTTTCCCGAACTGCATTTGAGAAAAAAAAAAAAAAAAAATTATATCCTTAAGCAATTTCTGAACATGAAACTGAGTTATTTCTAGTCGCAAACTTACTTTTTGTAGTATCTGAAAAATTAACCTAAATATAGAAAAGAATATACAGTAAAACCCCGTTATTACGCTCGTCAAGGGACCATGAACTACAAGCGTAATAAGCGGGATAGCGCTATAGACGGGAAATGATTTATGAGATGGGGAAACATTTAGACACCATTTTACAGGAAAGATACTTGATTCTGCAATAGATATAGTGCAAATGTGAGCTTATTGCCGATTAAAAAAATCTTTGATTGTGGTTTGCCGTGTGTGTATGCTACTGTTATAAATTACGACATTTTCAATGCGGTTCAAAAAACTATTAACATCAATTGATACACCACTAGAAGCAACACTAATATAATTTCGGAGCAGATTTAGTGCACTACCCGCTATTTCATGCGCCTTTTCTTGAACAATTGGGTCACTTAATGGCACTGATGCATCACGGGACTGATGAATCCATTCAATTAGAATTTCCTCGCCATCTTAATATTTTCCACACTTTACTTTTTTACGTTTGGAACCACCTTTCGCTGCATTGGTAATTCCATTCTTATTTTTTATTATTGTTCTCAGACTGGATGAGGGAATTCCTAGAGATTCTGCGAAATCCATCTGATTTAGTGTAGAATTCTCGTCGTACTTACGGAGAATTTCCAATTTTTCACTTATAGAAAGGGATTTCCGCGTCGAAATTTCGCACTAACTTACTGTATCACAGATCCGCACTTCAAAGAGTTCAAAGATTCCCTCCTACCAGGGAAAGAAAAGAATCTTTACAGTGTTACATTTCTTTTCGATACAAAATTTCCGATATAAAAAAAGCGCTACAAGCGGGATTTGAAGCGTTGTAAGAGGGTAAAAGTATACAGAGTTACATAGAAAATTCCAGGGACCGTATGAAAGGAGCGTAAAGAACGGGATAGTGCTATAAGCGGGAGCGTAATAACGGGGTTTTACTGTATTTGCAAATATTCAAAGCCTTTTGTTACTTTTTAAACAATTTCTTTTTCTGAACTACTATCAGAGACTGAGATCTACAAGATTTTTAGAAACTTTAAACACTGAAATATGAAGTAAAAACTAAGTATGAAATTTAGTGAAAAGAAAATGAATATTGATCTTTGTTTTACGAAAGCTTCCATTCAGGCGATCTTCGATCGAATAAAAATGTTGAAATTTTTTTTTCTTTTGTTTGTATTCTTGTTAATAAAATGTTTGGCTATAGTTTTATTTGTTCAAAATGATAATTTACAATACTAAATATTATGTGGTTGATGTCCCTTGTTTCTTGTCAATTATTTATTATATTTAATAAGTGGTATTGACGACGCCGTGCCAGCCTGGTCGTGCGGTCTCAGGCGGCGGTCTGCCGTGTGGCCGGTGTGCCGATACCCGGGTTCAAATCCCGGTCGAGAGCATGAATATTTCAAATTTCCTTTCCTGTGTTTGTCAGCATCTTCTTCACTTTCTCTTCGGGTCTGACGTCATTCCATAATGCGTTCTGAGGAAGGCAACGGGAGACCACCTCATTATCTTTCCCTAGAAATTCTCGGGAGTCTGCTAAAGGTTCGCCATATTGGGAACACTAGCGCTCCCTGGAACACGGATGCTTCGCTACGAAACTCACACTACGGTGCGAACCGTACCACAAAAAAACTAAAATTGACGATAGTTGAGAAATAACATTTATTTAAAATTAGGAAATAAAATTAATCTCAATTGTCGTAAATAAATATTGTCTTAAACAAAAGAAATTTTCTGTTTATGGTTCAACGACACATTTCAAAACTATGGAGCTACTGATCATGAGACTGAACAAAATATTGAATAGTAAAATGGTTAATTTGGGCCCGATGGCAATCTGACGGATGATTTCGAGCTGGAGGAGTCAGGTTCAATCCGTGGCAAAGGCTGGATTTTTTTTCTTCTCAATATTTCTTCAGATGGATCCTAGAGTCATCCAGCCTTCTGTGGAATGGGTATTGGGTTCTTTTCAGGTGCTTAAAAGCGGGCAGATATCGTTCTGAGCACTGATCTCAACCCCCACGATTCCTGCCATGTTTCCAAGGATCACTGAGGCTTACAGTGCAGATACGGTTTGCTGATAAGTATGTATCTGCAAATATAAACGATATTTCACATAGAAATGCACTTAAATTTAGAAATCTGTCTTGCTTGACACTTTCTCAAACAAGTAAGATCATTAAGATTGTTCTTAATTTCAAAGCGAAAAGATCAATATTAAATTATCTTTAACTCGAAAAATATATTGTGATTTGAAGGAAAGGCCTGGAAAGCTATATTAACTCGCCAGCGAAAGATACGCTTCAGATTTAACAGAATCCTGTAAGAAGGTATCATATGTTTTACATTCCTGTTTTTCTTACATCTATTGTCCTGCTTACATTGAAAAAAATATCGAATTTTTGGTGCGCAGGTGTGTCTTGATCTCAAAATGAATTGACGTTGGTTACATCATTCTGACTGAAAATTCCTCATTTATGATACAGCGTACAAGATTCACTTTCAGTTTATTAGCAGTAAAATTATTTTGTAGAATGAAGTTGCTTACGAATTCATTAAAAAATCTTCAAAAATATATAAATTTTATGTATATTAATGGCAGTAATTTCAAAGTAAACATTGAAACATACAGAAATAATTTCTTGTTATCGCTCTTATCATTATTAATAAGTTCTTCCTAGACAAGATGAACAGCACAATTTTTTTTTTCTACATTTCTAAAAAAACTCAAACAATTTTAAATTTTTGCACCAGATTACGCAGAAAAATGTTATTTTTTTCCATAATATAAATATACTTTATTATAAAAATTCTTCATTTTTTTAAATATATACTAAAATTTTCTTTTTACTTTATTTCGATATAGAATTTACATCAAATGATTCGTCTTTCCTCGAATTTGCACTACTGGTTAAGAAAGATAGATGAAATGAAATCATTAGAAACTAAAACAAAGAAATTTCTCTGTACAAACCAGAAAAATGCAAATTTAATTATCCACAAATAACATTTTTTTACTACTTCTTTTTTTTCGAAATTCATTTATTTTATGTAGTTGTTATTCCAATAAATAAAAGGACTTTCCGAATTGGTAAAGGTTTTATAATGAAAATTAAGATTGTACAATTAAATCAGAGACTTAATAATCGAACATTTAATTTATTTAATCATTAAATCATTAATAAGGTAATCATGTTTTACTTCATTCTTCTCATTTTTTACTTCAACAAAATTGCCCACATTGACATTCAGTTATGAGCCTTCTTCACAGTAAAAATAATTTATTCCATATCATATATCAACATTCAGAAAACTTCAGTCTTGGATAATCTGAAAGATTTACATTTCTTTTGTACACAAAATATATTGATTATTTATACGCTAAGTATTAAAACAAAATTTTAATGTTTCTTTTCAGACTTGTGCTTTTCACTCATAATCAATTCTCATGATTTCATTATGACCCCTTTGGAGGAGAATTACTTCATATCAGGTAAAACTTAAAACATTTTTCAAGTTTAGAATTGAAAAAAAACTAAAATAAAAAGGTTTTAACTATCTCTTAATTTCAGAGGAAATTTGCCAAAATAACCAATTTACGAGAAAAAAAAAATAATAATAAAATTTAGAATAAGATAAAAATCATTATACCCGAAAATATCGACACTCGCGTTTTAATGTTATCGATAACCTAAATGTACACAATTTTTCTTCATGAAATTTTAACATACATAGCCCACAATCATGGTTTGAATATTAAGAAAATACCTAACTTCTGATTCTAACTAACAGCAGATGGAACACAAGATGGAAATCGAACGACAATGGCGGCCATGTTGAAATGCTGGATTAGATAATTTGCTTGAGTTTCCTAATACAGTCTCGTCCATAAAATTTCCTTTCCCTAATAAACACTGTTCTGAAACTGGTCCGTACGGTTGAATCTTTTTGAAACTTCCTTTCCCTTAGTTCGGCGACGATGTCGTTCGTCATACTACACACACAGGGAAAATCAATCACGAGTTACATTTTCAAAAGAATACATACACAATCTTAAAATACTAGGGGGAAAAAAAACTGATAGCTCAGCAAATTAATTTTAGTTAGTCAGATCAAAAAACAATTACTTTAAATTACTTATTTTTGGTTTTTTACATAAAGGAAAAAATTAAAAAATCTTCAATAAACTTTGTTTAAAAGATTTAAAGATGTTTAAATGCGGAAAAACTATCTTCTTTTCGAACGTCTAAATTATAAAGTCTTAAGGAATCATCCTTACTAGTTGCAATCCGTGAAATATTTACGGAAGTAAAACAAATACCTTATTTTTGAAATACCGTGAAATTTTTCAAAAACACGGAATTCTTCCTATATTTATTTGCTGAACTTGTGCTATGGCAATGACCGAAAGACCATCGTTATGCGAGTCTTGATTTTTTTACTGTCAACATGCTTTCCTAGCGCTTTTGGCGAAATAAGTTAACCTTCTGCCCTAAAATAATAGGCTCCTCGAAATTTAGCCTATGAGAGAGTGCCCCACAATGTCTTACAGGGGCGTAGGAATTATTTCTAGTTCATTTTGTTTTATTATTCACTAAATGAATAGATGCAAAAGTTTATACAAGTTTGCTTATACATTTGTTATTGTATTTTTAAAATTAAATTAAAAATACATTAACAAAATGAAAATTGCACTTTGATGACACACAAACAAACATCCGTACATTCGTTTTTTGCCTATTAATAGTATGATCTCAGAAATTAAATTTATATATATATATATATATATATATTACGTCTATATATTATATTAAAACAACAAGACTTCCAAGATGAATTCTCATCCAGAAATAATTAAATAAAAGTTTATGATCAGATTCACGGACTCACAACGAAAAAAATCGATTTCTTTCCAAAACTCGAATCAACCATAGTGAAAAAGGCATAGGTCTTATTCCATGCATCCTGGAAAAATCCCTACGCTGCTAATAAGACTGGAAATCCACAAGAGTGCGTCCGGCTCCATGAGGACTTTTCTGTAGACTCTCCAAAAAATTCTCTCTGAACAACCTCGTTGCTAAGTAAAAAAGTGTTACTTAACAACAATGGATAAAAACCTCGAGCTCAACAACGTAAACTAAAAAACATGCATATGAGCATGAAGTTATTACTAAGGGTTTTTTAACAATATTTTTAACGTCAACACAAGATAAAAACAATAGCAAGATACGAAAGACTCCGGAAACGAGCGTGAGAGTTTCAGATTTCAAAAGATCTGAAGAGACCTTCAACAATTTTTTTTTTTTTTAATTATTTTTTACATTACTAGAGCTAAGTCATAAGATTACATCTAACATTTTAATTAGTATACCTATAGAAATTCAATAAAAAGGTATCATGCAAAAAAACGTTTTTTTTTAATTAATAAAAATATAATTATTGCTTCATGTTCGTGTTTTTATTAATGAAATTAAAATGGAAGCAAGAGATTATTAATATGCTAAATCTGAACGGATTAAACTAAAGGAGATAAAATGACTCAGCTTGCACACGGTTCAATTTCAATTATTATTTAAGAGTTTGTGAATTGTTTTAGCCATTTTCTGCGGGAAAATTCACGATTCCGGTTTCCTGGTTTTAATTTTGTTTTGGAATTACGGAATCCGAAATCTGGTGCAAACTGACATCAAGGGAGCGGAGTTTAAAGCCCTAGCGTCCGCCTTTTTCCGAGAACTTTACGAGCGCGAAAATTGACCGCAATATTGACGGTGACTCGGAGACGCTTCACTTCTAGGTTTTATGGTCTCTTCGAATTCATGGCGAAGCACACATGTAAATGGCGTTGCAAATCTGCGGAGACACAAGTCGTCGACGCAGTAGTGGAGAGGTTTTTATGACCATCAGATAAGAAGGCGCAAGTCATGTCCTTCACGCCCACACCGTTTCATATTTGGCAAGAAGAAGGGTGGTTGAGGGGACCATGTTGCCAAAGGGATTCGTGAAACCACCCAACATTCCGATTTGCTCTGTAGATGCAGTCAAGACAGGTTCTTCTACTGCTGAACATGCCTTAAATGATGTTATTATTACCTATTCTCAGCAGAACAATCCTTGAGTTTTATCTGAATTATTCTCGTAAACAGCATTGTATGGCGGGAACTTTATTTTAGTATCATGCGATTGGGATTTAAAAGCAGTTCATTTTTTTGGAATGGGTTTATTTTTAAAATTAAATTGGATATTCATCATGAGTTCTCCCAACATTTTACAGAATTATAAATAACAAGTTAAAAGGAATTACAAATTAAGCTTGCTTTAAACCACTTACTAATAATTAACTTAAATTATCTTAGTTTAAGCAAAGGTAAAGGAAAAAAGAGCTTTGAAAAAGGGAAAATAAAAGAAACGAAACTTAACAACGAATAATTTAAATCGAATAAAAATTTTCAAAGATTTAAGTTTCATTTAATTTCAATGACATATTTAATAATTGGATATAGATTACGCTTCAATGATGGATTTTTCCACTCAGGAGAATTAAAGTGTTAAATAGAAAGTGTTAAATTACAAATTTAACTTTTATATCTACTTAACGTGATAGGTAAATTAATTCCATTGCCGAAAAAAACTTATAATATGTCATCTTAGCAAATGATACGTAGGGTTTTGGGGAATAATATATGAATATTAGATTTAAAGCATTGTCTTTGCAAACACTATAGTACTATTCTTCGTTTCCTAAAAATGATATTATTTTCATTTCTTTTCCTTACTTAGAATATTTCGTTCAAATAATTTCTGAACTTCTTGAGGCTGTCTTCGAAAACAAACAGTTAATACATAAATTTTGAACTTCACAATAATATAGCAATACAAAACAAAACAGATATATGATATAAGATATAAACAATTTATGCGAATATTGCCTGTATGGCGTAAAAGACAATAGTTTTAGCTACAATAATAAAGACAAGACAATATAAACCATACTCGCACATAACTAATAACAAAAGGAATCACTGATCTGTTTTTGGATTTTTCGACACCGGGAATCCAGAACAGCTGTTTCTGGGTTCCTACCAGTCATCAGCTGGACTCGCCCAGTGTCTTAACAGTCGGTGATTCCTAGAGTCATATAAAAAAAAGCAAAAGAGAACAAGAAAATGGCCCTTCATTCTTAAAAACAACAATTAATAAAATAAGAATAAAAAGGGCAGATATATAATCCCCGCTAGCCTCCGCTTAGCTTAGGATGGATTAAATAATAAAAAGAATACATTTAACAACAAGTTTTAACGTGCGAAAATAACAATGACAAGACAATATATTTATTAATTGTCGTTTTTTAGTATGAAGGGCCATTTTCTTGTTCTCTTTTGTTTCTTTTTTTTATATGTCTCTAGGAATCACCGACTGTTAAGACACTGGGCGAGTCCAGCTGATGACGGATAGGAACCCAGTAACAGCTGTTCTGGATTCCCGGTGTCGAAAAATCCAAAAACAGATCAGTGATTCATTTTGTTATTAGTTATGTGCGAGTATGGTTTATATTGTCTTGTCATTATTATTTTCGCACGTTAAAACTTGTTGTTAAACTTGTTGTACAATAATAAGGTAAAAGGATTACCAGTAAACAATTACTCATTGGAGGATATTAATAAAGATTTCTACAATCAGTCTTATCTTTTTGTCTTTAATTTGAAAAAGAACTTCGACTATTGGGTCCGAGTTGTGAGCCTTTAACAAGCAATGGTCAGCCCAATCAGAATATGCCAACTACTGTTCTTCAGTGCTCAGAAACGAATATTTTTGAACGAAATATTGTGTATAAGATAAAGAAATGAAGATTAATATCGTTTTTTATTCTAAATTATAGAATAGCACTATACTTTATCAATCAAATTAAATTGAAGTATATAAACATTTTTGCAAGGTAATTCTAAAAGGAAAAACAAATAAGATGGTACATTCTTAGTCCAAAAATAAAATCGCTTAGAGAAATTATAAAAAAAGGAATTTAAGGCAATACTGAAAGTATTCAATTAAATTTAAGTTATTAAAGATTTACTTTTATTTTAATGCAAGAAGAAGAAAAAAAACACATCACATTTACAATTCATACAGACACCATCACATCCCGAATTAGCTATTATATTTTGAAGGATCCGATATTGAAATTAGGTCTTAGCCAGTCTCATTCAATTTTACCATACGAAATCCGTTAAATATGTTTCTTTTCATTCATTCAATAATCTGTTAGTAAATTGCTACAATAAATCCAAAGACAAAAAGAATTGAATCTGTAGATATTCACTGCTCTTTCATATTTAAATCAATTTGATTTATTCATGAAAAAGAATATTTCACACTTTAATTTACTGCTCACTAAAAGGTTTGATTAAACAACCCCCGACAAATAAATCGTATTATACGGACAGTCGACAGTATTTAGAGAAGCTGTACGGTTACTTTTGTAATTAGCAAATATTTACTTTTAATCGGTGATGGAAAGAGACTTTCCCTTCAGCACTAAAGTTTACTTAAATTTTAGTGCGTAATGTTACGCTAATGTACAGGGTTGCCGCGAAGTTCCCATACCCCCCTATTATGTTATTATTATACATAAATACTATTACAAATACTATCAGTAAGTAACTGTTGATAGTGGAATCTCTTAAAATTTTCTTAATTCTTTTCACCAACGACATTTAGAATGAGTCTAGACAGAATCCAGATGTAAACATGAATTTATCTCTTCTTGAGTCCAGACGCAGTTTCTGATGATGATAGCTATGTTACAAATGCTTTAATAATTTTTGTTTTTTGTTAGCTTTGGATCTTTAAGACAAATCTTTAAGGAATTAAAAGCTTTTAAAGCTTTGACGTAAAGAAATTACGGGAAGCGATTTCTTGGAAGAAAAAGTGATTAGTATAAGTATTGGATGCACCCTTCCCATTCAGATGTATTCAAGTGATATACAGGTCATTTACTGTATACAAAGAGAAGCATCATAATCTAAATATGTAGGGTTGGCCGGAAAGTTCCCTTACTCCTTAATACAATAATAACATAATAGGGGGTACGAGAACTTCCCGGTCACCCTGTACAGTTTAGACGGATCAAGATTAATTTTCAATGAAGTTTTAGAACAGAATACTTTTTTGCCAATTACATTCAACATCTTTATAACTAATGTCATCCTTCAAGAGAAAGTCAGAGAATAAAAATGTGAAGCAATGATCAACGATATGGTAACCTCAAAATTAAGAACAGAAAATGTTTCAGTTTTGCGTAAAATAAAAATAAAACCTCCAAAAATTAATGATACAACTTACAGGAGTATTATAGAAACAGACGACTGAGAAAATATTGTACAAAAATCTATTTGACCTTAAAATCTATCTTAAGGATCGTTTTAAAGCTTGACACTGTTGCTTCCTTATTTATTTTCTCTTGTAACAAGGGCTCCTGATTAACACTGTTCATTGTTTCATGACCTACTACAAAGAAAATCATGGTTTGCCAGTAACTCTAAAAAAAAGCTGCAATGGAGCCAAAAATATTACTGTGATATAAATAATTTATTTGTCTTATCCAGGTAAGATGTGAAAGCTTAAAACCTGAATGCTTGAAATGCGACATTCCACATTTAAAATAAACCTTATCGAGAAGAGCTAAGTATTAATTGCTTGGGAATAGCTATGATTTTTTTTTGTTTCAGTGAGTTATTAGGGGATAGATGAATTAATCGAAATCCTTGCTCCCATTCCATGTCTGTAAGAACTCAATAAATCGTCTCCATAAAAGTTATTCCAATATATATATTGTTATTTATTTATTCCAAATATATGGTTATTTCTCATTATTTTCTACTTTTAAGACAAAATAAAATGCAAAATTTTATTAAATAAATAAGGTATCAGTTTTAGAAAATCCTAAAGATTTTTAGCAAAATATAAAGATTTTTTTTTTTTTTTGGCGTTCAGTCAATCAAAGTTAAATAAAAAAAATATTTTACTATTTTAAATAGAAATGAATCCACAATGCTCTATTTCATCAGAAGCAACTTTTGTAATAAACCGAAATTTGAAAGTATTAGATAATTGTTAATATCGTTAATCAATTTTAAAAAATTTATATGATATAAAAAATTTTAAAGACTTTAAAAAAATGATGTATTGATTGAGGCATTGATATACTTTATGTCTACATGTGTATACATGCGAACATTCATATATATTTATTTATGCCCTTGTGTATATACGTATTTAATGTTTTACAATCTTATACGGTATCTGTATACTATAATCTACAAATCTACTTTATGCTAATCTACAAATTTTAATCTCCAGAACCTACCGACATTTCCTTCAAGGACTGAACTACTGTAAAGATGAAATGGCTAGAAAATTAAAAAAAAAAATACCAATTAAAAACAACATTTGTTAACTGTATCAGACATGTAAATTTTGACATGGGTTACTGTTAAAACTCTTCTTATAGGTATAAAAACAAATAAAGTATTTTATGGAATGATTTACTATTATTTCAAGATTTTCATTACTTTTCTTTTTCTTCTTTTACACAAATAGGGTCAATCAAAAGGCTAATATTAAGAGAATAAAAGTACAGCTTTTATAAAACCTCTTCTTGAACTCTTCCAGAAGTAAGACAGTTTTAAATTTCTATTTCTCGAAGTCCATGAAAAAAAATCTCCCGTAGGAAGTAGTATAAGCCACATCATTATTTCTCTCACTATAATGACACAATCATTCTTAAAGCAATTTCCTTCTAAGGACGCCTGAAGAAGTTATGAGAAAAGGCTTCGTAAACCCTAAGTGGATGATGGTGATCGAAAATAATCGTTTCGCAAGGTGATGGATGTGGTTACATAAGGGCAAACCCAGTATTGCCTGCAAAGAAGATAATGCCTTCAATGGAGCTTTCGTTGGAAACTTGTTTCATACGTAGCAAGAGTAATAAAAGATTTTATATTAAAACAAAACACTAAAAAAAAAAGAACATAACTTTGTAATTAACTATATTTTCATCACAAAAAAAAAGAGAAATTAACAAAAAATCTGTTAGAATGTAAAAAGTACTTAGATGCAAAAACCAAGTTTTGTATTTTTTATTTTTTATGAAATTTTGAAAAGTTTTTTTTTTCTTTTATTTTTAAGCAGATCATTCTCCAATAGATGCAGAAAATTTCAATGAATGAAGTGTCATTTTAATGCACAAAACATTAATAAACAATGTAAAAAAAAGGAAAATTAAACTTTAATTTTCCGCCAGAAGAAAACAAGATAACAAAAAAGAATTATAAAAAATATTTAGTAATTTGTAATGAAAAACACATCATTGTTTTGTCAGTAAGTCGAAAAGTCGAATCGCATTATTTGACTAATGGCAAACTCCAGCTAATTATTAATAATATTTGAATGTTCACGCTTTAGAAATTTCTCTTTTTTTCTATGTTCTCACTACTTTTCGAAAGTACTCTTTATTTAATTCTTCGCTCCATAAGTAACTTTTATTTTATTTCTATGAAATAAATGATAAGTTATATAATTTCATGAATTCGTATTAACCTTTCTGCTACAACGAGAAAAAATTATTAATATTAACAAATATTTAACAGCAAAACTTTGCATTCATTATTACATTTTGAAGATTGGTTGACGGAGATTTGAGGGAAAGTGTACCAAAATTAATGTGATTCATTGTTTTATTTTTGTTTGGTATTTTCTTTTATTAGTATCTAAGATACAACTTTCTATGATTAGGTCTACTTTAAGCTAATAATTCAGTAGCAATATCAGCTTAATATACCACAGCAATTGGTTTCTGAATAGAGACTAAAAATATTGTACTTTGGATAATATTGTATTTTACTTTAAATGAAATTACTAGCAATTTTAAATTAGACCCAGTGCAACAAGTCAATCGAAATACTAATCTTTAATTTGCTTTTAAGCACATATGAATAGAAAGTTAATTAAATAATTGAATATGTCATCAAATTAACGTATTCAAAATGTAGGTAGAAATTAGTAAAGCGTAAATCGAAAATTTTTCTAACATGAATTGTTTAATAAATTTGTTAAAGTAATTTGATGACGAGGAAATATTTCTTTTTGTAGATGAAACTTTTCTTCCATGCATAAAAGAATAAATTTACATAAAGTCACGTAACATAAAATTAATCAAGTTTCTAGTAATAAGAAGTTATTTAACGAAAATAATATTTGCTTTGATAATCACTGATTTATTATATATCAATACTGTGTCAGTTATGATTATAAAGTGAAGCAGAAAAGTTAATGATAAGACGACTGATAGAGTTCAAAAAGTTTCAGATCTAAAACTTTAGCAATTTTGTTTTTAAGAAACTTTTTATTTAAGATCTCAGAATGCTGGAAAGATCCAGTTATACGTCGTTGAAAAAGTAATTATGACAAAACTGCTCATGAAATACTACACAGGAAAAGTGATTTTCAATAATAATCAATTACAATACCTTCATTTTTACTTTATGGTTTTGTACAATAAGGAAGAGAATAAAAAAAGATATTAAAAGAATAAACAAACAGATGTGAATGCTTTTTCCTCGAACTCTTTTCATGAATTCTTGCAGAAATAAAAGCGTTTCAAACCAATAAAAAAATTTCCAATAGAAAGTATTGTAAGGAACGCATCAATGAACACAGTAGCTAAACATCGAGATTAAAACAAAACTCTTGAAATAAGTTGGAATCTTTATAATGAAGAAGTCGTCCTCGAAACAAATAAATGAACACACCGTTTTAATGTGAACAAGTAACAACACGAAACAAATCGTGACAATCTCTGTGATTGGTTGAAAAAAGACAACTCACTTGATCCCAAAGTGATCAGTGTGGGGATTGGATTTGCGTTGAACTGTCATCGTAAAAAAAATCAGTGGCTCATATCTTCCAATTAAAAAAACAATCGCTATTTTTTTTTTAGGTTGATGATTTCTTCTTGCCTAACAAGGATAGTCCTTTCCTTTTTTCTTCCCAAGTTTTTGAGGCAATGGGAAGGCAAAGCCCACCATCCTTATTTCTCCTTCCTCCATCCCCACATTTCGTCGACCCGCCAGCATTCACCTGACCTTCCCTTGACACATTCTCATTAATAATTTCTAGCGATGATAACCCTCCCTACTCTCATCGATATGTTCATCGTTGTGAAACTCTTCATCGAAGAGTTGTCGAAGTTTAATATATCGTCAGCTGGCCTACATTTTTAGTTTTCTCATTCACTTTAGCGAAGTTCACATCAAAAGTATATATGAGCATTCGCATCAATTACCAATATCATATTAAATATGTATACCGTATATATTTATATATAAAAAAAGGATTGTTCCCGTCAACGAAGGCTAATTGTTTCACTTCAGTTTACTGACATAAATTGAAAAATTTTATCATTTACTGAAGCAGATTTATTCGTAGGGAGATGTTCTCACATACAAAGGACAAACTATCTTCCTTCTTCTATAGCTTTTCCGTTTGGGGTCGCTGATGAACAAGTCGTTGAAAGGACAAATTATGTCATCATTAAAACATATGATACATTTCACAAAGATCTATTCACTGTCTAAAATTTTTATCGGGATATACTCACACTTATAGTTGTTCACTTAAAACCCTCCGTTGAAATTGGAATTAGCCTAAAAGCAAGACATTTCCTGTTTGCATTATCTTATATAAATAATATACGAATAGAATTATATATTTAAGCTTGAATTGAACGATTAGCAATGCTGCATTGTATTGCCACAATTGTAAGTTGCTTCTGACAATCAGAAGTATTCGTAATTTAAAATACTAAACTTTTAAGAATTATAGGCTTTTATCTGTTTTAACTGTAATAATCGTCTTTTTGTGGTCCTGTTTTATTTGGTGTTTGTTCTTTAAAAAATTTTTCTCAACTTTTAATATTTACCTTACAGTATCTGTAGTAACAATTGACAAGAGTACAAAAGAAAGACGAGGTATTTCCTGCTATTAAGTTTAATGTCACGCACTTGATTTGTTTTTTTTTATTTTCCAACCTGCCAATAACGTAAGTGATTTTAAGCGTTTGGGAAAAACATTTCAAATTCTTGACATAACTTGAATTCTACTCTTCTTACGTATTCTCCCTCCGTTTTGCGTAGCTGACATTTTACAGAAATAAAGACGTGGTATAGGGGAGGACGAGTGGAAAAATCGATACATTATATTAACCTTGATCTACGACGGCGAGGCGTAGCACTGGACTTCGAAAATCTTTTTAGACGAGACCAAAAGCAGTCCGCCCACATAAGGCAGTTGCCGCGGGTGTCTGCAGCCGATGGAATGCCGTCAATAAACCGCCGATCGATTGGTTCCTACGCAACACTATCCCTTCTCCCAATCCATTATGGCGCGTATTAAAATTCCACCATAGCAAACATCACTGAAGGAATTCCGATGGTACCTTTTCCTCTCGGCCTTTCTTCTTAACCTTCTATTTTTATGAAAATCGTTTCACTGTTGATATGAAGAGAGTTATCAGAACGGAGGGCAAAACCTCAACAAGGAGAAACAAAAAAAAAAGAACATAAAAAAAAACACGAAGATTTTTCTGAATCTTCTTTGAGGAATATATCATAGAAAAATAACCGCTTTATATTTATCACTACAGAAAAAAAAGAAAGAAAGAAAAAGTGCTTCCTCTTAGGAGAGATGTACTGAAGACGAGGAAAAAAATTGAAAAGAAATCCCCGCGGAAGGAAGAGCATACGAAAAAAAGAGAAACGCCTGATTGAGTTACGCAGTTTCTGAAAAGTTCCCTGACCAGTAATTCTAACATAACTGAACACTTTGGCACCAGTTATGTTAGCATTTATTGTCCAACTCTTTTTTTGTCTGCAATGGTCATTTCTTTCTGCAACAAAATATCTATTAAATGTTAAAATGCTGTTTTCTTGTCGATTTTTTTTTTGGATATTGTAACGCCATTTTTATTTCTTGGATCATTTTTTTGGGGGGATTTAGCCGATTTTCGTCAAATTTCTTTTTTATATTTCACTTTATTTTATTTTTTTTATAAATTAGCCTACGTAAACAGGAGTTTTTGACTTTTAACCGATTTTCATCAAGTTTCTCTTATTTTTCATTTCTAGTTTTTTTTTAAATTACCCCCTCCTAATATTTTATTAAAGATGAAAGGTATTTATATAACAAAAAGAAAGAAACAACAACATTCAATTTCACATTGATTATATTACAAGGCAATTTGAATTTCAATTTTCGATTTAAAAAAAAAAAGAAAAGAAAGGCTTGAAAGGATGTTTTGAACATAATAAGATTCTTTGGTGAGCGTTGCCTGATTCTTTCTACAAAGGTTTAATTTGAATGTTGGAACCTTGGTCAACAAAGCCTTACGTATGTAACCAAAACAAAAGGTTTTTCATTTTCTTCACGTAAGACACTCTTTCTTAATTAGTGTGTTTTTTTTTTGTTTTTTTTTATACAAATTATTTTCTTTTCACCTCATTCCCTTTAAAATCGATTTAAAATCAAATTGGTGGCTGTTCTGCAGGCTTGTCCTGAAGATTAGATGTGTAGATAGCTCTCCAATTTTGAGGATTCACGTTTCGATGAACAGTCGTAAGTCGAAAGTGAAATACATTACACTATACAGAATGCCAGAAATTGTCTTCATCTCAATGACTCTTCCAGTAACACCAGTACAATATCATGATTGTAATGGTTTTACTGGAAGAGTCATTGAGATGGAGAAACAACGAGTTAAGTTCTGGAACTGAACTGAATTAATTAACTGATTCAACCGCTGGAATGGAAAAGGATTGAAAGTAAACAGTACATCAGTAATTAGGAAATCAATAACTAGAAACGAATCTTTTAAAATAAATAATGGTTAAGTATTAAAATGAATAAAATACAGATAAATAATTTCTACAAAAATACAATAAATAATTTCTAAAAGTATTTACATATAACTGTACAATATTGAAAATAATACCATTGTTCATAACTCTATCGTGCTAGTGACGTGTCTTTTAACTGCTTACAATTACCACCATCGTCCAATGAAAAACGAACTTGCTTCTGCAAGATCAATAGAGCTTCCATAGTATCGTAGTTCCGTAGTGCAATGTCGTATGTCTGGTGTTCGTAAGTCGAGACTTATCTGTGCTGAAAAAACAGTTTAAATAGCATCAGTAAATAAGCGAAATACAGACGAACCAAATCCATCGAATTTAGCAGGAGACGCTACTCTACGAAAACGTGCAGATATATAAATTAAAGAAAGTACATAGATTAGAGAATTTTTTTTTATAGTTTGCTAATGATATCTGTGCAGTTAGAGATAACTTCTATTAATCTTTAAAACACCTTTTTCAGCTATTCTTTCTTAGATTTTGTCTTGATTAGACTGTTTTCGGCGTTTCCATTATCTCACTATATTGATGGTAATAGCCGTGAAATCGATGTGAACTGGAATTTCAGTTTTCAAATCACGTCCGTTGATTATGCAAATTCAAAATGTGAATTTAATGATCGACGGTTTTCATTTGCTCAGATCAAGTCAATAGAAACATCTTTTACATCGCTGCAGAAATATAGATATCTGAAATTCTCGAAGATTTAATTGAACTTCAAAAAAAAAAATAACTTCCGTTACTTCATCTCAAGTAGCAAGTGCGAGCTATTGATCCCTTTCATTTGGTAAAGAACACAAGGAAATTTATTCAATTCGCACTCACATACAGCAGCAGAGTAGGCATTTGGAAACTGAAATGTTTCCATATTCTGACATTTGACTATCCTAATGTAGATAACCCAAAGGTGGCCAGAGTGCACAAAGTGGCCATATGCTTATATAATATAGTAATACACAAACTAGTCGGCACCTGCTACTTGACAGCTGTCGCACTCTAGTGCTCGCTACTGAAAACTAAGCCATTTCGACGAGACGTCCGCAATTACTGAGAAGACATTTGTTTTTGAGCATTGTTGTTCATACTTTCCGGTAAGTAATAAATTAAATTTAATCGTGCAAAATTTTGTTAAATGCAAGTTGTTGTATATTTTATGAAAGTTGGGTCACTACTCATTCAGGACGTATTGTAACAGTTTAAGAATTTCATGGTAATAACATTGTTTATTTTTGAAAACAATGTGCTGAGATGTGTACACAAGGTGGCCCGCCAACTTGACCACCTTGGGAACACAAATACATATATCCATTTATCTTATATTTTTATTATTACTTTTGCATAATACGCAATTTTGGAATATTATAAGTTCATTAATAAGTTTATTTTAATTAATGATCTATGTACAGGGTAGGCCTATTGGCATAAAACTTTTGAATGACAGCCTGTACCGTGCTTCAATTTGAGGTGGATATCAATACTTTTTGAAAAAGAAAAGGACTTTAGGCATGTAAAACTAGCAGCTTATAAAATACTGAATTTAGTCATAAAGTGTTAAGTGTCCTTTCAACCCCTGGAAAATATAATTTTTAACAAAATAAATATGTGGGCCACCTTAGGTTCACCTGCTCCGAAGATGGCCGGGAAGTAACTTTTTAATAAAATAACTGTAAAACAAACAAAATATGTTTTAAGAAAAACAATATCAATATATCTTGTTTAGAGAAGGTTCAGGGTGATGAACCCTAGATTTTTTTTTATATTCCCGCAACAGTTAAATTATAAAAAATCAGCAAAGCTTAACTATGGCCACTTTTGGGTCACCCATCTTAGAAGACAAAAGATAACTACAAAATATGGTAATCATGAGTCTAAATTATATATTTTTTTCATGTAATTGTTTTACATTGTTTAGTAAATTAACACCTGTATAACAAAATTTTGCTTTTCTCTAAGAATAAAAGTTTCATATATATATATATATAATCGAAAAGTAGATTCTATTTTCAATGACACTTCTTTTTCTCTCTTCAGCAATTTTTAGTTCTATATTTTTTGTACAAATTATTTCCTTAATTATCTCAATTTCCGAACGATGAATCCATTGATTCGTGGGATTGCCGTAAATGTAGGCTCCAAGGTTTCACTGACTAGCTGAGATTGGATGGTCGGCGCCACATTTTACTCACGGGAAAGGAACCTATCTCTGTTATACAGTTCTGGGAAAGCCTAGGGCACGTCCGGAGAGAAATAATCCTCACCTCCACCTGGAATTCGTCTCACTTGTGCAACCGCCAGCCCAGAGCCTAAACGAATGATACACAGGTCAACACCCTTCAATGAAGAGCAAGTAAATTTAATTACGTCCATTGAATATAAATATAAAAAGATTTTACGAAGAGTTTTACTATTTTATATGGCTCAGTTGAATATTTAGGATAAGTAAATTTTGGCTTTTTTTCCTTAAGAAAGCGATTCCAACATTGCCATTGTCTCTTTTCAACGATGCTTATAAGGAACATAAGTGATACGTTTCTACTACACTACTCTTTCAAGATACTACCAAAACTAATTACTTTAAGGTATTATCATATTCGATAAATTCAGTGAAAACTTTTAACTGGAGGGAGATGGAAAAAGGGTCGAGGTGCCTTAGGAAATATCACCAATAGGTGTTAAATCCGGCTTCTACAGACAACAGCGTATCAACAAAGCCCTCAGTTGTTTTGATAAAAGTTGTTTTCCCCTACTTTAGAGGTAACCACAAAGTAATCTCTTAAAAAATATATAAACTTATACTGGTATATTTAAAATAGGTTACATACATTGGAATTGAAAAATTAATAACTAAATTCACTTCTACATTCAATATGGGCTGTAGTGTTTGACGTTAATTATCATTGCTTATCTTTGTTCTTTATCGTTACTTTGTCAATAGAAAAAGCTGATTTTCTATTGCTTAATTTTTCGAAAGATTATTAACATATTTAAATACTTTTATTTCGATCACCCATAATGAAGCTTTCTGTTTGTAAATAAACATTTGAAAAATCGGAGAATGACGAAGAATATAAAATACAGCATAAGTTTAGTTAAGATTATCTTACCAGAAGATCTAGTTTGCCAAAATTTTGAGAAAAGAAGTTGTTAAGGTCTGTCATCCAATTTGTTAGTGGTCAGGTCAGTTTCCGAACTGAAAAATACTGTTGGAAAATAGTGGAGAAGAAACAAAAAATATATCTTATTCGAATTCAAAAGCTTTTCAAACCGAGAATTGCACCGTGTTTAAATTTATAAATTAAGTAAATTTCATACGGACTTTCAAAAGAAAATAGATCAAAAATTCAGGATTTTTTTAAACGGAAGCATTGTACATTTACAAAGTTTACTTTTTTAATTTCTACTCGTTTTAAAAGTGCTTACGTTAAAATCTGTCAATCTACTGTATCGTTGTTCTGGAAGAATTTCTTATTGGCTGATAATCAAACATTTTTCCTTGAATTATTAGAAGAATCGTTTCCATCAAAAACAAAATCGTCATTTTAATTTCTTTAGGTGCGAAATTAGTTTCTCTTAAAAAATGGGAGTATTCTCGTAATTCGAAAAATTATAAAACTGAAAAAGTATGAATTTACATCAATTAAAATCTGTCAAGAAATCTTTTTTTTTTTAAAAAAGCTTAAAACAAGAATGCAATTCATTAATTCCCACTTTGAACGCATTGCAACTCTCAAACTTCTTTAATAATTTTCATTAAGCTCTTCAGGCTTTTTAATTCTAAAACGTCTCTTTATCTAACGTATATGCTACTTAAGAATGAAAATTCTTTAGTAAATAGCAGTCTTGCATTTTGTAATGAAATTCGGCACAGATATTAGATTTCAATAATTAACATTCATCTCTTTAAACTTCGCTGATTAAACTGCATTCCATGGTTACTCAGTAGATCATTCAAGACATATTATTCATTTGATGAAGAAATTCATGATGAAATTCGATATTGTTTTTTATATTCTTAATTTCTGATTTAAATACTGACCTTGTACTTCATTAAGATACTTTGTCAGAATTTAAATGCAGTCATCAAAAAGAATTACCCATTGAGATTTCTATAAATTAATATTTCCTGAAGTATGTCGATTTTAAAAGTAATTCTTTAAGTTCTGTTAAAAAGTGTTGTAGCTTAATTCCCATTTTCAATTACAACTCTACTTTTATATATGAAATCTTTCCACTTAACTAACTTGGCAAAATAGTTAACTTTTATCATTCTAGTTACATATTTTTTATTAAATGTGGGATCTTATATGTACTATAGTCTTCAAGTAAATTCTAAAAGTTACAAAGTGTAAAATGATTAGCTTGTTCCAATCGAAACCTAGTCATGTTCTTTTAAATTTAAATTTTGTCTGATCTTAATGATTTTTAACAAAGTTATAATAGTTTTAACACACGTTAAAATTCTACAATATATGTCCTATACAATAGGACATTTTGTTTTCCGGTAAGAGAAAAATATTTCACTGCCATAATAACTTTAATGTAAATTAAGCCACAGCGTCCTAACCTAAAGAATTAAAATTGCTCCCTTTTGAGACCCTGTGCATTTCCAGTGGTAATTGATACTGAAACGACTTTCTGTAAGTTGTACCACATTTCAGAATGTCTTGGCTTGTGTAATAATGCAGGATTCTCAAATTCAAATGTCGTTACTATTTGCATGTTTGCAACGAGTCATGTAAAGCCTTAGCATTTATTATTTAATCATGTGTTTTCAACCCAATTTGCTTGTAAAGTGGGAAAAGTGCAGCAGAAAGAGGGAAAATGAAATTCAGAGGCCCGTCTCAAGACGAGGACCACTGCTTCATAAATGAATAAACACACCGAGTGATATTCCGTATTCGTATCCACAGCTTCGGAAGACGGGGAAAAGTAGAGGGTGTGACTGTCCGTGGCCTGTTCAACACTCCATCATGGAAACACCGCGTATATTTATAATGTAATTCAAAACCAAACGGCATAGTGAGATAGCAGAGTCCTCTTGTGCCAGTCCCTCCCCCTCCAGGGCTTGCCAGACGATCGAAGATTCCCTGCCGACAGACGTGAGTGTTCTTGACAATATTGGTATGCATGACAAGGAAGACACCCCTTCTGCTGTCGCCTCTTCTGCTGGTCTTCGGTGCGGCCATCTTGGGCTCTTGCAAACGCATTTTGCATATAGTCTTATCGTTCCAAAGAACATTGGCCTTTGGGCTTGTATTGCACACAGAATATATATGAGCTTCTTAGTTGCCGCCTCCTGAGCCGATCGAGTAGAAATTCTCATACTTCGCTGTACTTTTTTTCTCCCCCCTTCTTCATTCCTTCTTCCATTCCATTCTTTTCTCCTTCGCTGCGATACGGAGAGAACGCGATCGTTCTCGGTTGCCGCAACCTCATAGCTTTTTCTGGTTCGGCGCCTCAATATTAATCATAGCAAGCAGATAGCACGGCTGCTCGACGAACGTGCTTAAAGGCAGCCAGTAAGAGGGAAAACGAAAGAAATGTAGACCTTTTATTCGATCACGTTTTATCGTAAAAAGAAAAACTGTCTTACGCAATGAAGGTACTATATTTCGCTTCATGCAATAATAACATACTACACTAAGCAGAAAAGTTTGCCAAAATTATTAAACATATAATTTAAAAGTTGTAAATATAATACATAAACTATTCTGTATTATATTATTGGATTACTGATAATAGAAACATAATAAAAACTTAATTTATTGTTTTCTGAGATGTTTCGTATTATTGCTGGACACTTATTATTACTGTGCCAAATGACAAATAAATATCCAAGAGCTAGATTACTTGACCAGTGCTTTCAAATGTCTTTTTATTACATCCAATTGACAACATGAGAATATTGAACAGTGCCATTTTGTTATTCAACCATCGCTTTTTTATGTAAAAGTACGAGATAATTGATTTCTCTTAATAAAAATTTAGTTTAGAAATTGTATTCTTTTAGTATATTTTTTTTATTTTTATTAGTTATAATTTTAAACTTGAAGATACTCAATAAATTATAATAAAGAATATGGCATATGATTATGGCAGTCCGTCGCCTTGACAACAACGCTATATCTGAACGCTGAACTTGAAATTGCACATCAAGTTTAAAGATAGTTCATCCAGCAGCATCTGTAATATTAATATGGATGGGAAGATACACACAAAACCACACACACACACACACACACACACACAGACTTTGTCGACAGTGCGTCATGTCCGACTTGCCAGTTCTTGGACGAGGATGTGGAGCATGTCTTCTTTGTCTGCCCACGCTTCCATGAAGATAGAAATGAGCTGAAGAAATCCCTTCGACAGCGTGTGACTCCACAGAACATCGTTGGCTTGATGACTATCTCCCAGGCTAATTGGACGGCAGTGGCTGACTATGCTGCCACTATTATACGGAAACTTCGTATGGCACAGAAAATCAGACTTGATCAGTTGCGAAATGATATGTGAGTCGGACTTTTAGTCATTCTGCCCTACGCGATGTAGTACCTGACGGTGGTTCCGTGTAGGGTGTTTTGGAAGTCGGACGTAGGATTTTAGTGAGTAGTAGTCTTTTATGACTGAGTCTCACATTACCAATTCCTTGGTATGCGTAAATGCATTTCCCCCGTCCTTTAAAAAAAAAAAAAAAAAAAAAAAAAAACCACACAGACTAAATGTTTGATGATTTAAAATTATTTGAGAGCCTCATTTTAGGAAATAGATTAAAGCAATAGCAAAGTAAATAAATAGAATCATTCCAAATATGAAGTTGAACATCCAATAATAAGGTACTACAATGCAAAACAAGATACTACAAAAAATTAAATAGGCTCTACTCGAATATTTCCTTTCACTTACTGAAATTTTCTAGCACTATCTTTTACGCTTATCTCGTTTAACAAGTGATAGCAGATGTACAATACGCTATCAATCACGTAGTAAATCATAACTTTTTAAAGGATGATGAAGGGTGAGAGACCAAAATTATCATGCTCTTATTTGAACTTCGGGTTAAAGTTCAAAGTTTAAAGTTAAGGTGATTACCGTACCAAGAGATGTTGTTCTTTCTTTCCGAGTTTTAACAAAATGGCTGCCTTAGCACTATTTTTAAGATATGAATAAGTTTTTAATTAACTATTGAAAAGTAGAATGAGGTTTGCAGTAAGTTTACTTGAAAATGGTTTTGCACGATCTTTTACTAGAAAAACTAACCCTCAACTGGCTAACTGTGATCTTGAGATAACAGTATGCACCACGATATATCCCTGCGCGGAGTCGGAAATTGATGTATTCTTACGAAACCTCCTGTTGGTGGTACCATATTGCGCACTGTAGTAGAACTTGGACCGAAAATAAAAATATTAAGATACTTTTAAAAAAACACAACAAAATTTATTATGAAATAGTTTAATTTCACATAGATATTATTCTGAAAGAAAAGTTCAGGTTCGATTTTGAAGGATTTTTCGCTAAACTTTCTAAGGAAACTTAAAAGCATAGCATTGGCAAGAATTTTAGAAATAGAAAATACACTAAATTGTATTCCTGTCATCAGATTTTGGTGATTTTTATTCATATCTACAAACTGAAAATTCCATGAATATCCATCGATTATTAGCCAGTTAGTACATAGATAAAGAGATAAGGAAGAAATGATCTTTAGTTTACAATTATCTGATATATTTTAAATTTTTTTCTTTTCCATATATCAATATCAAGTTTAATCAAAATGAGAGACGTTGTTAAAAATTTACTTTAATAAGCAAAATTTGCTTTTGCAAAACTACGAGTAAAATATAATTTAATAGTTTTCAAACTATTAAATTTAGATGTAAATAAGCATTCGAATTTACTATTAATACATAAATTTAGGAACTGCTACAAATTTTTTGCTACTCTACAAAAGTGAAAATATCCAATATTATGTGTTTTCCTGACAAATTCAGTAACAATAGCAGAAATAATCTACAGTATTGACGGAGATCATAAAAATCATAGCCGATACTTTTAAAATTCACTAATGAATTTTTAATCAGCAATTTGTGGCATAAAGTTAATTGCAATTCCATTTCAATCAAATTTAATTTTGTTCAAATGAAGTTGTAAGAACAACGTTGGTTTTGTTGAAGGGATTCATGTGGATTTTTACATTTACTAACTGAATAAATTTTTATAAGCCTTTGTAATTTCGAATTTCCGTTTTAACTTAAGGTAAGGCCTGAAATCAGAACTAGCTCGAGTATTAAATCGTTAAGGAACTATTCCTAATTAATGATTATTAATTAATTATTTTTTACTTAAAGTTACTTTCCTTGTTGTCGGTTGTTTTAAAGGTCGCAGATCTATACTGGATCTGTGACTTTTTGTGCCTCAATTTTCAATACTTCTTTCTTTATTATTTACTTACATCTAAAACAATATTACATCTTATTTCTGAGACAACACAGTTATCTTTAATCAAACAATGGAATATTTGATAGTAAGTATTTTTAAAATCTATTATTTTAAAGTAAATATTGATTAAAATCTTTGAAATACAAAAATGAATCACATCATCTTTTGCTAGCTATTTCTGGATGGAAATAAAAGAAGATTAACTGCTGTACTAACCGTAGTATCCGGGATTGCTCGAGAAAATTCATTGTTTTTGGGTTTTTTTTTCTCCAATATTCAGCCATTGTCCGATACTCGTTCTTATGACTCGAGCTTTATGTAATAGTCTAAAACTGGCTATTTATAAAAGACATGAAAGCATATTTTGTAATCTTTATTAATATTTGGCTAATGTTCCAAATTTGTGGGCCCGGTAGCAGAGTGGTCAGGGCGCTTGGCTGCGGGTTGGAAGTGGAGGGTTCGATTCCCGTCCTCGGTGGAGGGCGGGAATTTTTCCACGCTCCTTTCACCTCCAAACGGGTCTAGGATCTACCCAGCCCTCTGTGGAACGGGTACCGGGTTTCTTTCCCTGGAGTAAAAGGCGGGCGGGCGTCGGGTTGACCACCCGACCTCAACTTTGTTCCGTTGGTCACGAACTCCCACGCCCCAAAGGACACTAACTTTTTAATGTTCCAAAATTACATAAATTTCAATTATTTTTTTTTAGAAATTCGAAAATATTTTTTTTTTTAAAAGAGTTGGGGAAAATTGGGGGGGAAATTTCCCAAGGTCTTTCTTTGCCATCAATTTTATTTCTTTCCCTGGACTCAACTTGCAAGTGTCTTGTAGAATTAAAAACTTCAGGTTATTGAAAGGGATGCATCGTTAAACGTTCTCATCCCTCTCGGTAACCACCCTGTCTGATATTCACCTGTATCCAGAAACCAAATCTACGCATATTTGGTTAAAGAAACATTGTACTTCTGTGTATTGCTCCAGGTAATACACAGAAAGAGCGTATTATTTCTCCATAAAGGCGGACGTATGGATAGAAAAATAAAAAAACTTACAATGAAAAAAAAAAATAAAAAAAAGTAACAAACAAAGGTACAAAGCTAAAAGAAGGAATTCGCACCCTGGGCTGTCACCGGGAAGAGACTAGGACGGGCAGTTTCGCCATTTTTAGGACTCGTCAGCCAGCCAAACTCCACCGATGAGAGACTCAGAAGGTGAGAAAAGTTAAGATCCCGGATCTTTTCCCGGTGACAGCTCAGGGTACGAATTCCTTCTTTTAGCTTCGTGCCTTCGTTTGTTACCTTTTCTTGAATTATTCAGGCACGTGAAATCTCTTTTCAACAGAAATAAATTAATGTAGCTATTCTACAGTTGGGAATATCAATAATTATTTTGCACAATTTAATCCAGGTAGCTACAAGAATTTTAATGCAACAAAAATATACCTACGTTCTTGTTGAACGACGCACTTTAATCAGCAGGTTAATGCAGGAGTCAGTAAGAATGTAGCACAGGTAGAATTATTTATTCGTTGTTTCCCTATCTGTGTTACAAATCGCAGATAGATTTAACGACTTCATAGGCCAAATAAAGTAAATTAATAAATTTTATATTATATTGTAATATCAGGACCAATAATATTTTTTCTGCTTCATGCATTATTTTCCCCTCATTTATTGAGTAGCAGATAATTGGGATACCTTATTCAAAATATTATTTTTATTTAATTCAAATTAATTTTTAATGGCAAATAATCGAGTTTGAGTACCAAATCAAAGTTTTTATGTCTGAAAATTTCAGTAAAAATTTTTATTACAGCTAATCTGAATTTCTCCTGCCTTTTGTAGGGCTAGAGCCTATTTTGTTTAAACATTGGAGAATTAGAAAATTCATGAAGAGAGGAAGAATAAATATTTTCAAAAGACCATTTCTGTTTAACTTATGACATGTTAACGTACTTCAGTACCTGGTTAAAATTGCATAAAAATTAAAAATTTATCACCAACTTTAAAAATCTTTATTTTACATGAAATATACTGCTTTCGAAGTGTGGAAATCTCCACCAAATTGTAATGTAAATAACAAAACATTACATTTGATACCTTATTTATTGGCAATGACTTATATAAGACGTGCTTGGGTTCTCTTCCAAAGTTTTTTTTAAATTAACAAGTAATTTTTAAAGATGAGAAAGCTAGGTTCAGGAAAATATTTAGTATTTTTTCCCCGAAATAAGATTAAATTAGTAGCTATACATCAATTTGCTCCTTTGTTGCTTAAAAAAAGTTGCCTAACGATTAAAAATCTTATATTATAAAAACGTTATTCTGTCTGTCCAATTTTCTGACCAAACTATAAGAGATAGATTGGTCATGCAAATGGATAAAATATAGATCTTTTTAAGACATTGTTTGTCTACAAAAATCTTTTAAAAACCTTTTTTTGGTTTCCAAGATGTCGCCTTTTAAAGGGTCAAATTTTGACTTTTTCTCAATTTAAACGAAAAGCATAAAAATTGGAAGTGAACATTATATTGAGAAAATGATGGTATTTGAAAGTTCTATCGAACGATCTATCAGTCATTCACAAACGTTTCTGTGTTTGCAAGATACATGCAAAAATGTGATTTTTCGCTTTAAATTTTTGGTATGTGGCGCCAACCCGCAGTACATATGAGTTATCCGGAGAAGCCACAACGGCATGGGAAATCGTATATTCTCCGACGATCTCAATATTAATTTGCTAAATAAATAAAGTTTGTTTTTTTAATGCTACTTATGCAAGGGTTCCGGAGCGAACGACGGTTCCCGGCTATTATTATTATATATTATAAAAATGTATAATAGAAAAACGTTATTCTGTCTGTCATTCTGTAAGCAAAATGTTAAATTACAAATTACTAAAATGGCGGAGCAAGGAAATCTTTTGGAAAATGATTCAAGAATTTTCACAAAACATGACATTAGCTTGAAGTTTTGTAATAAAACCTAATATGTTTCGTTAGCAAAAATGTGTTTGCGTTATCAAACACAAAATATTAACGTTTTAGCCGTAGATAAACCACCAAATACAAAGAAAGGTAAATTTACTGAAGAATTAGAGAATCCATTCATAAAAAATGAAAATATATTAAACAACTGTCCAACTATACTGATTGGCGACGTAAATGTAGATCTTTTCAAAACGGAACAACAAGAAACAACTGTACAATTCATGCAAATACAAAACAAATATCGATTATATTTTCATAAATAAGCATGATATCGAATCACCAGGAATAATATGTAAAGAGCGAATCTCGAATAATAGTTGAAAATGAGAAAATAACACATCCAAATATAATCTATAAAGGACTAATCAATGAGGTTAACAAAATAAAATTCATGAAATTCTAAATATATAAAAAGAAAAGTCCTGACTCACTCACTGATTGACTCATCAACGTCCAGCCCAAACGCTTGGACCTAGAAAGCTGAAATTTTGCACAGAGGCTCCCTTTATGATGTAGATAAGGAATAAGGCCGGATTTTTCTAAATTCCTACGGGATAGGGAATATTCTGGCAAACTAAAGTGTGTGGTCGCAACCCCAGGTGTGTGGCGCCAACCCGCAAGATACCTGAGTTAAGCGGAGAAGGCTACAACGGGCTGGGACGTCGTATATTCTCGATCTCAATATTAATTTGCTAAATAAATAATTTTTTTAATGATAAATACGCAAGGGTTCCGGAGCGAAGCGACGGTACCCGTCTAGTATCTGAATAAAAAAATTAAAATACAAGAGGAAGCGTTCAAAATTAATTAATTTCTTTATGAAAATGGTTTCGTAAACCTTACGTTTTAAACGGCAAGGATAAGGAATAAAAATCAAGGATTAAGCTAATGCATTTAAATTTAGTTTTTTTTTAACAGTAATGTGTTCTGCAGAACAAAAAATATTGCCTAACGAGTAAAAGGAGATGATGGAAAACTTTAAATGTTATTTTTTTTCTTACAATTTAATGAATTTAATTGTTTTTATTTTTTAAAAAATGATTAGAAATAACATTAAATATTTATTTTTATTTTTTAATTTGGATTAACTGGAAAATATTCGTGGACGAAAAGAAAACAACTTCACTTTGGAGAATGAGTTGAATTGATGTAGAAAGCCCCTGTCTGAGTTAAACGAGAGAATAAGGAATGAGGCGGCTTTGCTGAAAAGAGCTGCATCGATTCTGTTTTCTGTCTCTCGTCTAATGGTCACAAATACCTATCAAAAAAGAACCTTTTCTACTCGTTCAGGCTGCACCACAAGGTTGCATTTTCACAAAGACCGAACAAAGGCAAGGGCAATATTAGATTCTCACCTGCCAAATTAAACGATAGGTAACTGGATCCTGGATTCTGTTTCTTCCTGTCGCCAGGCTTTCATTCAATGCACAACAATGCGTGGAGTAAACAAATTGATTTCAGGACAATTGGAAGAAGTAAAGGGCAAATCTATATTACGACAAATTACAAGAAACTGGGATTCAGGGCAGATAACTAGGTTTGTAAGAAGTAAAGTGTAATCATTTTTTTTATCGCATTCAGACGATCTGTTTACCAATTTTATCAAAAGAGAAAGAAAAGAAGACAGAGAGAAGACAGATCGAATGGCAAAGGAAATGAAAGAAAGGGAACGGTAGAATCTTATTTTACTAGTAAAGTCGACCTCCCGTTGATACCAAGTCACAATAAATGCAGATGACAAATAAAACACTCAGTATTCAGAATACAAACAAACAGTTCCGAATATTTTCCTTATTATCTAGTCTTGAAGAGACGACATTGAGAACAGCTGCCGATTTTCAAGGAAAATTTCAAAGAAAATCTTTAGAGATTTTGAAAGTATATCAAACACTCGAACTTTTATTTTATTACATTAATATTTTTTTTACAACTAATACTAATAAAATCATATTAAACACTAATCTAAAAGAAACAATATTGTTTTATTATTAGTGTTTCTGATTCATTTTGAACTGCCGATACTGTTTTTTTGTCTCCAATATGAAGACCACCTTCTCTATGTTATAAAATTGAGATTTTACTTAAATATGCTGTTTTAAAAAATTATAACTGTCAAATAAATTAACTTATATCCCACCGATTTATAAAAAATTTGGATTTTTACTAATAAGTAATAGAAAATAATGAAATTATAAAAATCTTTTTTTTTTCAGACCCCTTTTTCACTGACAACGACCCACAATTAAAGAAGAACTGTTAATGGTAATTCAGTAATCAAGTTCTTTTGTATGTTCCAGAATCTTCGGAAATACTTTGATCAACAAAACACTCTTGAATATGCATTATTATGAAAGAAACAGTACAAGAATATGGAATAAATACACAAAAAATATTTCAAGATTAAAAGTATAATTAAATTAGCCTTAATAAAAAGTTCTCAAGATGCAAAGGTATTTCAATGTATTGAGAAGAAAAAGTTAAATTAAAATGAAAACCACTTTTGAAAAATTTTTGTCTTAATTCCATCTTTTTTTTTTTGGCATTATTATTTTATTTTTAGAAAATATCCTAAAGAAGTCGAGCTAAGAATATTTTGAGGACAATTCCTTTATTGTATAGGGTGTCTACAAATGATTGGTATAGTTATACTGATTCTGAATGCATAAAATGGACAAAAAAAAGACGTTGTATATAGCACTATATATAATATAGCTAAGGGGAACGACTGCTCTAAGCATCAACGATAGAATAGAAATTGTTTATTTTGGTTGGAAGGCCCTTTTGTTTCTTTTTTGATAGCAAAAGCCTTGGACTTTTGTACGTTGAGGCGGCATTGTGATCATCAGGATGCTAAAATACCCTATTTACACTTTTATAAAACTTTACCCGAATTTTTACCCGAATATAAGCTCGAATTCAAAATTATCCTCGTTGATTTTGAAAGCATGAAATATTTGTTTCAACATGAATTATTGTAATTATTTGAGTTGCAGAAGTCTCTTTCTAAATTACGATCCTAACTATTTACTCTAATTGTAGAAATAAAGAGGCCAATACACATTAAAATTATTAAAAACATTTAACACAATAAAATATAAGTTACATATCTCGCCTGCGAGCCGTTGACGAGTATTTCTACAATTATAATAAGTACTTCAACTATTTACTCTATTTGTTGAATGTCCCAAAGCATCTGAGAATAAGTTTCTATCGTTCCTTTTATTTTCCGCAAGATAATTATTAATAACTAAGTCTTACAACTATTCGAAAATAATAACCATTGGATTAGATAATGGGAATTCGAAAAGCTGAAGTCATTTTTAAAAATATATTAAACTTTACTAGATATTTGTTTTTAAAAGGAACATTATAATATGTAATTATATTCGGGTTGTACCTAATAGTATTATATTAGAATTTTCTGGAATTAAATGCAGAGTACTACTAAGGTTTTGAGATAAAAATATTGAGTGGATTTTTTTTTTATATATAACAACTATGATGCTGATACAGAAAAACCTCCAGTAATGGTTCGGGTTATTTCTATAGTTCCATCATAATAGCTTCATAAAACTTGTCTTAGGATTAAAATATTAAAAGTATCTAAGACTATCATAAGTTCTTCTATAAGCACTAACTTGCTTCACTTCAATAAGTCTTCCCTGTATTGCTCCAATACCGTTGGTATCAATTATATTAGGATACTAATGCTACTTGTGTGAAATACTATTATGGCTGTTCGCTTGTGTGAAATATTTTAATTGTTTTTTCACAATGTGTGACATAATATTATGGCCTTTCACCCGCGTGAAATATTTAAGCTACACCCTGTTGAATTTTACGACTCACGTCACAGTTCTATATTACGTCATTCAACATTAACGTATCTCCTAACATTAATATCTTGATGTACAGAAATTACTAACAGTTCTCTTTCACCATTATTTAATTCTTCTTTAAGAATTCTATAATCACAACTCGCACCAGTTCACTTCATTAAAGCGCAAATAATAATTGAAATGTTTCACGCTACTTGTGGAAGATTCTATTATAACAATATCTCATTAATCTGTTCCCTCTACTACACTTTAGTAGTTTCGACAAATTAAATAAAGCTTCGAATAATTCTTCAAATAAATAATTGAGAAATAATACTTTGTATAATAGCTTTAAATCAAATAGTTAATTGCAATTCTCTTCGCACTTCAAAAGTCTTGTGATTATGTCTTCCCGTGACTTTCTTCACTTTCACAACTCTGTTTGCAGAATGTAAAATCCGATGCTCAATAGACCCTCAATGGAATATTTTGAATAAGATTTCTACTTACAGTTTATTGAGTTCGTTGATATTAAAATTCTCAAGTCTAACTGCGTAGCACATTTTAGACATCCCGCCAGAATTTTGCTCAACCCTTCGCAACGCCATTTGTTGAAGTCGCTTCTCCATCTGTGACGTTACTGCTTTCCAAGGGTGACGTAACATGCTTTAGCAAATTCTCTCCACATCATAATGATTCTCGATCGCTGCGCCTTCTGACTGTCAATCAACATAACTTCAATCTATATTACTAAAATCTTTTATTTCTCTATCTGTCTGTGTGTCTGTCTGTCTGGCGCAATTTTCTGTGCGAATGGAAAATAGAAATAATTTTTACAATGAAATTTCCGCGACGGGAATTGAACCTGCAACCTTCTGATCCGGAGTCGGATGTGTTATCCATTAGGCCATAGGGACTACAACTCTTTTCATATTGTTTTTTGACTTACATCTCCGCAATTGTTGTGTTGTTGTTCTGCCCCAATGTTAGTGCAACAAAGGAAAACGGTTTTTCATTTTCTATTGTCACGAGGAAGTCGACAAATTCAAAATGAACATTATTGAACTTCAAAATAATGCGTTAACTGCTTTCTTTGGAATCGAGTTTTATTAGATTATCTTAAATTTTATTTTCTTCTTATTATTACTTTTAATAATTGAATTGTACTTATTAATATATTTTTGTAAAAACAACTAAACTTATTGATTCACGTGCTTTTGAAATTTGTTTAAGCTTCCAACTATTTTGTTTTGTTGTACTTATTCCAATTTTATTATGCTTGAAAAAGAGATGGCTTGAAAAGAGTCTTCAAAACTTCAAAATGTTGCTTTAACCCCTTTCGTTGGAATCGATTATTCTTGGATTATCTCATATAAACCATCGTTTTATCATCGATAATCGATTAGTATCGAAATGGACAACGAGAGAAAGGATGAGATCTTATCAAAGAACTGTTAATAATCTCGTAATCTCGGCCATTCTTGACTACAGGTAAAATTTGTCTGAAGTCTCCGCCAAAGAGGAAAATTTGTCTAGATTCACAAGTCATCAGAATTTGGTTATCTTCACTCGAAAGAATGGTCACAATCAATTCGTCGCCAGGAGTATCGTATATAAGCTATGATCTTCATTTAACATCTATATCAACCAACATCCATCTAAATAAATCCTTCAAATAACTATAACGAACAATCTGTACACGGGAGATGGCCTAGTTCTCACTAATAATGTTAACTACTGTTCTCTGAATGTCGTCATCTCATCTCAACCCCAAATCGAGGCAGTGTTGCCTTTCTTATTCATTTTCTTCGCTGACGAAATTATTACGTTTCGTTATTCAAATTTATTTCATATTAATTTACTTAAATACATTTTTAAGCTTGCAAAAATAATAATAATAATATTTATTTATTTCAAATAAATAAAATAAAATCTCCTCCATAATGTTTTTATGGGGATTTCTCAAAATGAAGTATAAAAAGCAATAGTAATATATAAGGTACTATAAGTAACGAAAGAGGAAAACATTACTTTTAAAGCTATAAATTCAACTTTACTTTTAATTTGTTTTGTGACAAAGACATAAGATTCATCCATCATTATTCCTTAGGTCTAATGAATTTTTATTTATATTTCCAAAAATGTGTAAATTAAGGTGATTTTGTAAGAGATTTTGATTGTAATCAAATTTTAATCTTATAAATAATATTGAAATGTATCTTATTTGTGCAGTTGAAACTCAATTTAAATTAAAACTATAATTTTACAATTGTAAATCATAGCTAAATTCTGAATGTAAATGTAACTAAATGCGTAAACTTTTTCATCTTTTAATACGATATAGTTTTAACTACAACGATTCTTTAAGCCTATTTTGTCTTTTTACAAGTGGCGATGGTTATCGCAATGATTCAAAGATCAAACAAAGAAAATAAAGAAACACAAGTATAAAGAACAAATTTAAAACGGAGTGAAATGAGGGAAATAAAATATAAAATATTTAAATCAGTTAAAAATTATAACACAGAAAAAATTTATATAAACTGATTTTTTTTAGCGATTTTGCTAATGTTCTTATATGCACACGTAAAGCAACAGAAAAAGTATTTTTTAGGTATGCCTAACTTCAGGTAATAGAGCACAAAGTTTAAGCAGCATCGAATTGCAATAGGATTTAAGAGTAATATATCCGTTGAAGCTCAAGATTTTTCATTAGGAAATGGAAACTTAAAGGCATTTCGTTTTATTTATTATTCAGATGGCTGTCATTTTCGATGAGTTCAGAAAAATTTTGGAAAGTCACCTCAAACCGTAGGAAATTGAAGACTGTAATATAGTTCAATACTTACGTTAACAAATTAAAATAATGAATAAGTTTGAGAACCATTGCTGCAAACACTAGAAATAAAGAATTTTAATGAACAAGAAAATAAAATAAAACTTGTCACTGTAAATCTGCAAGAGATACCAGATATGGGAATTGTGATCTTTTGTTTTTTAATGGAATATTATTAGGAAATATTTCCTCGAGCAGTTCTATGTTAAAGGTGTTGTATTCTTTCAGGTGGAAGTTTCTTTTTTCCTGCCATCTCATGCAAAGGCACACAAACACAAAAGAAATTACAGCAAGATTAGGTTACGTTATAATCATTATCGGTTTGTTCGAACGATTTTCATTAGCTGTCATCGCTATTCGTTTTCTTTCCTTCGCTTTTCCGTAACTCAATTCATCGCGCTTTCGATTGCTTTTGTACGCTTGGAGGGCCTCTTCTCATCGTCGTCACGCGTTCTGTTCTTGTCGCACGACCTTTGATGACGACTGCTTCGATCAGACGTGTCTCCAACTTGCAGGGGTGGGCAGCAACGCGTGAACGCCGCTGATAATACGACACACCGTACAAAATGGCTATTAGGAACGCATTGCAGACAGAGCAAGTGCCCTGACAACCCCGGTAATCCATCTTGATTAGCCGGACCATTGCAAGCAAGTTCATCTCGCAAAAATCTGAGTACGACGCCGAAGAACGTGGCCCAACTTAATTACGACTACATCCTCAACCTACACCCATTCCCTCGCAAAAAGAAAAGGAAGAAAGGAGAAAAAAGAATGATGGTAATGCAGGTTTTCTTTCTCTATTGTTTTTCTCTTTTGTTTCGCTTGCCGTTTTTTTCCGTTCTTCTCCAAAAACCGCTAACTGACAAAAGAAGTTTTATCTCCTTAGTAACCGTAATAACAAGCGCAGCGGAAGGTTTATTGAAGTTAACTCCAGCCAACAACAGAGCTTTTCGCCGCATACCCAAGCCACAACATTCCACAATATTATACAGATTGCGTGTCGACTGTAAGACTAAAATTCTGCTGCTGCACCCGAAAACCATAAATAAAGCTTTCAGTGTTTTTCAGTTCAGTAACAAAAAATTACGATATTTTGATAAAATTTTACATAATTTTACCATGACGGAATGTATCAAAAAAATTGCTACAAATCAAGATTATTCAAGTAGCTAATCTCTGAATCATACGAATAAAATTTCATGGAAATGAATGATAAGAGTTATTTCTACGAGACTAAATATGCCTAGATAATATTTTCCTTTTCATATGCCTTATCAAAGGGTTTGTCTTGTTTAGGTGCACGGAAAATACCTTTCTTTAGTACTGAATGTAAGTGAAACTTGTTATATCGATATACTGTTTTGTTTTGTTTTTGTTTTTTCCTGCCAGTATGTATTTATGTCTTTTAGCATTAGAATTTTTATGGTGTACGAGGAGCTGGCCCATCACATCAACCTCCAGCCTGGAGGACCAGGCCTCCGGATTTATGACCCCGGAGACAGGGTTGCCCAGCTATACCCCAGGCACTCGATAGCTTGGATACCTCGGGGATGCCACGCCCCGTACCCACCAAAATGGTTTTCTAGATCAGCAAGGAAATGTCGAAGAGAAAAGATTTGTAATGTGATTATTCGATAAATGATGGCAGTAAAATGCTCCAAATCATTCTCCAGACCATTGAAGTAAAACGGCTTAGGTAGTTCGGTCTTGTGATGAGAATGACGGAAGGAAGACTAGTCAGATGCAAGTGGTAGACAGAAAAGGGGAAAACCAAACCAGAATTGTTTAGACCATATAAATGCTAGCTTCGCATACCATAATTTAACTGATGCTATGACCCTGGACAGAAAGCAATGGAAAGTTGCTTTGGATAAAATTTTTAGGTTGAGGATACCCACAAATACGTGGAAAAATCCTAAGATGATGATGATGTATTTACGTCTGTTATGCTTCCAAAGTATAGGACATTTTCTATTTTGACAACTATGCATCAGAAAATTTCTTATTTATGAATAAAGATAGCATCCATTCACTTATTAAATCGGTGAAGCTGCAAAACGGTTCTTCAATCTTGTATGTGGAATTAAATAGGGACGTATGATTTAAGGCAGATGATTGACGTTCTAAGTACATTTTACAAAATAAACTATACTTGCTCAACTGTCTATATAGCATTTTGATGAGTTTAAAATATATTCTTCTTCAGAATCTAACTTGGACCATAAATGAGCATTTCAGGAAAATTAAAAAAAGATCGATTGGAAAGAGGTGAAACAAAAATAAATTTGCTTTTGTTTTTAAGTTAGACATAAATAAGCAACTTTCGAAATTCTAAGGAAATTTGTCCAGCCGTTCAGTAGAATGTGCACATAGACAAATAAGGAAGAAAAATGTTCAATAATAAATGTACAATAATAACACTTCGCAAGCTCAGTAAAAAATTGCTTTTTTTTTTTTCAGTACTGACTATCGAAAAGATAGTGTTAACTTGAACACCAACTTTCACGACATTACACAAGCTTTATTGAAAGACAACAGAAACATTGCAAAACTGTCTTAACTTAGCAAAATTTCATGCACTAATAGAGAATGAGATAATCTTATTTCAAGACTTTTTAAGATTGAATTCTAACAGTATGCTTCAATAACATTGGCCTTAAACCAATTTTTTAAAATTAAAATCTGCTAAGTGTCACTAAACTCACAGATACTGAATTTCCAGTGATAATTCACTGCAAAGCATTTAAACTAATTCAAATCATCATTTCAGTGTCAACGAACAATCCCAAACAATATTTTTAATCCTTAAACTCCTTTCACAAGCAGCAAATTTTAAAAAAAAACACAAAAAAAGTATATGCCTTCAAATCCCATTAAAAACATTAATCAATTCTAAAAACATTAACCCATTATTAAACACTCAATTCTTATTAAAACAAATAAATAAAAATGTTATGATTAGAAATAAATATCCCCATTCCTCCTAAAATTAAAAGACAAAACAATATATATGCATTTGTTTTAAATCTACGGATTAAATTCCAAAACTAACGAAAGCACTTTTCTTGATTCTTTCTCCATTAGTTTTTTTTTCTTTTAACTTTTTTTTTACTTTTCTGCTTACCCTCTTTCTATTTTATATGCAATTATTACACAAACAATAATTTTAGCTACTCTTGCATGAATCTTAAATATTCGTATTGATTCAGCTGCATTTTCTTTTTATTTTTTTAGGACATATATCTTATAGTTGTCTTGAAATTATCCTAAAAACAAGATTTCTTAATGTTTGTTTTTTTTTTAAGTTTTTTATAATTTCTCTTTTAGCTCTTTGTTTATCCTATAAAATACAAAAATCTAAACCTATGCCCAGTTAATCCATAAATTATTAATATAATCCTATTATTACATAATTTTCTTCTAACACTTTTTTTAATGTTCTATTTTATTAAAATTATTTGCTGTAGTTGAAATTGCTTTCATCAGCGTAAATATTTTCCTTAAGGAAAGAAGATATTTTAAAAGTATCTTATAAAGCTACATTAATAACTACAATCATAATATGTACCACCAATAATTCGTTTATAACCTCATTCACATTATTATTAATATTACTGTTATTATTAAGATTAACCTCAATCTTCTGGAAACTATCTAATTTAAATGAAGTTATTTTTTTAAATGTTAATTATTTTTGAATTTACATTATACTTTATTATCTTATAAACGAACGTATTTAGTAAAGTACTGTGGACTACAAAGTGAATACATGTATTTGATTCCATTAATACTTTAATATGAAATGCATATTTGAATAATATAACATTAATGATAGCAGACAGCAACAACAATTACGCTGAAAAGCAATTTATATATTTGTGGTTGTCTGAATGATAATAGAAAAACTATAGAAAATAAGAAAGTGTGTGTTTCTTCTAATGATGATTTTCCAGAGATTCAAAAATTGGAGAAGTGAAAATTCTCGTGAACAATTGTGATTCTACTTCCCGTGAATGTTAACAGTCAGTAAACAAATGCAATCATTTGTTCTCAGTGTATTCCAAGCAAACAAGAACGAAATTACGATGACAAAACTCTGTCACTGACAATGTTTTATAAGCCTAGCCGTAAAAGTGTTAATGACGAACCGATAAACCCTCACTTTCGGAAAGTTAAACTTAATGATATCATAGTGGTAACGGCAATGAAAATACCAATGTGCGTTTTTGATGGCACAAGATTCAAAAGAATACTCGATAGAAAGAATCAGGTGAAATTCTGAACGATATAACGTATTCGAATGTTCATGTTTCAATCATTCGGGACTATCTAATACTTCAATTGATGTAATCTGATGTAATTCCTATAGTTAGTGAACATTTCCTGAATATACTAAGTTTCTTACTTCATATCTCATCATCCTAAAATTATGTAAAAAACGACATCACTTTAACGTATTTCTTTTAATATCGGTAATATTTCGCGGAACTACATCATTCCGCTTTTTCAAACCATTTTTTAACAATAACATTGAGTTACTTTTTTCCAATACATGCCTTAGTACTGATACAATCATGCATAATATTGATATACTATCATGTCATTATTAAAAATAATCATATACTACATCTTCTTATAAATACCATAAAATTAATAAATATGCAAAAAAATGTTCCAAGTAATGGAAATCCGAAGGCTCAATGTCTGGTGAATATGACGGATGAATCAGAACTTCCCAGCCAAGGTGCATCAGTTTTTGGCTGATCATCATGCGGTCTTGTGGGCTTATTCTCTTCCATTTTCAATATTAAATTGGCGAAACAAAATTCACCAAATTTGATCAGTTTTTGTTTTAAATACACGCTGATATGACAGCTGTCACAATACAATCTAACAAAATGGTATCCAATGACGTTAAAGACACCTAACCGCTACTAAAGCCAACTAATGTTAACAAAAAAACCGAAGGAACTTTTTGGCCAACCCAATATACTAAAGCAAATGCTGAATGAATAAATCAAACTAAATTTGAAATTTATAAATAGAGTTCTAGCTCAGGGGAAAATGTATAACCTTTGACATGTGAATCCTTATCTGAATATAAATATCATGACAGTGCTCAGTCGTTTTACCTGGATTCTGGTTTCAAATAATCTTTTTCTTTGGTCCGCATTCTTATCTTTTACTAAAATAAAATTAACAGAGAAGGTTTAAATTTCCAATTAGTGTCAACAAAACAAAGTAATCTGACTCGCCAATTTCCAGTCAGAAATGAGTAATCAAAAGGTAGTAGTGACTAAGCTTTCAATTCGCATTAATTTTCACTCAGAGTTTCATCTGATAAGTAATTCAAAATAAAAAACAACTTAACATTATCATGTAGTTCTGTTTTATTAAATAAAGTAACCATTTGATGATTTCTATAGAAATCGCTGAGACAAAATAACAATTTTGCCCACATTACACTTTAATGGTCATCATCAGATTTGCTCACTATTTAAATTTCCCGGTGAAAAAAAGCGGGTTACTGTTTGTTTTGTAACTTAGGAGCTAATATTTTAAATCTTATATTTATCTAATTATTAAAACAGAATTTTGTTGCAGAAACTGTTAATCTAAATAGAATTTTAAACTTTCAAGTCTGTTGAACATCAAAAGAATCCCGTCAAACTTAGTTTTTAATCTATTTATATGTCTGTCTGACTTATCTTGCATTGGATATGCAATAGATATTCACTGATTCAACGCAGAGCTAAGATGTTCCACGTTAGGGCGTCTACCAAAAGATATCAGAGAGAGTTCTGATTCTGGCAGGGTTCTGGCAAATTAAAATGAAGGACGAACAGATTAAGGACAGATGTAAAAATGGTGCAGTGAGGGGAAAGAAGTAGAGGACAACAGAGACGGATAGCATTTGAGAGACTATGACCAGAAAGGACTAGTGACAATATATTAACGACTAGTGATAGATTTAATATGAAGAATAAGCTTGATCATAGATCTCCTAAATGCAACTGATTATGATGAAGAAGAATTCACCATCAAGAGACTCAAAAATGAAATCTGATTAAAATACAGAACTCCTTATCCATTAGATTCTTATATAATATATTATACACTTAAAAAAAAATCTCACAAAATGTACTCTCACTACCCAAAAATTAGCGCACGCATTTCTAATAATCCAGGACGATGAAACTCAGTAAAAAGCACCAATAGTTGTGTCACAGATTGCAGTTGGGCTGCGATTACCCCATGAGAACTGCGACCAGGGGCTTTACTGCGGCTACGGCTGTTGTCATGTGAACGTCGTCATAAAGTGTGCTTTATAAGCAGTGCAGTTGTGGAGTGCCTGGATAGCTATTCGACCGTGTTTTAAACAACTTACAGAGTTTGAGAGTGGTCGTATCGTTGGACTGCGGGATTGGAGGCCACCTTGACCGTTCCAACTGTACTGTGTGACAATGGTGAGAGCTCAGACAAGGTACGGAGACCTATGCAAGCTATCAGAAGAGAGCATTGTGTCTTCGTCCGGCAGGCGCGATCCAAGGGCATGACAGAAAGACACTCGAATAGAAATCCGCTCGAGGCGACTTGCAAACAAAACTTGCATTTTCGGCGCCACTTATGTTGTCTCCCGTTACATCACACTGTCAGCGGCTTCATTTGCTGTGGTGCAGTGAGCGGTTGGCGTGGATGTCTTTGGACTGACAACGAATCGTGTTTTGTTTGTTACAGAATGATAACAGCAGGACTCGATTATGGAGAAGCACTAGGCAGCACAGAAATCTGGATTTCATTATTGAGCGATAGATAGCCAGGACTGTTGGCGTCGTAGTATAGGAACCGTGTCCTACGATTCTCGTTCTCCGCTGATGGTGCTGAGGGGAACATTTACGGCTCAGTTGAACATTGAGCGCCTTTATCAGATTCTGCGACCTTATATGCTTGCCTTCATAGAGCGGCTACTTTTTCCAACAAGAAAATTCCCCTCCAACTTACAGCACGGGTTTCCTGGAACGTCTTCGTGCTATCGACAGCAGATTTGTCGCCCATTGAACATGTGTGGGACAGGTTGGGACGGCATCTTCGGCCGAAAGCGATATGGAAGCATTTCGAACAACTATGGGAGGATTCTTTGCGGGATAACATTAGATGATGTCTCTACGACCAAGTAGGATCATCGAAAGTATCCACAATGGAGTTTTATGTAACACTAAAGAGACTATTGATCTGTAGTGTTTTGTCCGAATAAATGGTCCATTTGCTCTGATACTGTAATCACTTATTTGCATCACCATTCTTATTGCCTATGCCAAGTGTCGTTTTATTTCAACTGCTGTATCTGGTTGCACTCCTTTTTTTGGCAAAAGGTATATACACCACATAATTATACTTATTAAACACAGGCAACATAAATTCTTCACTAAACATCGCTATATTTCGCAGAAAGCTCCTTTATCCGTTTGTTCAGGCATATTTTTACAAAGTAAAAACTTTCTATTTTGAACAAACATAGAATAATTTAAACAAACAAAGATAGGCATTATTTACAATGTTTACAATCAATGTTTTGCTTTCTACGAAATATAGCAATGTTATGAAGAATTTATGTTTCCTAGTGTTTTCTATATTATAATTATGTGGTTTATATATTTATTGGAATATTGCATCTAAAAGGTATATAAGGAAGAGTAGATGATATGCAGCTTTGAGAGACATGACGTTCTTTCAGATTTTGGATAGAAATCCGAAATAATGCGAAGGATAATTCCTTTCAACAGCTGCGTGAATGAAGTACTACATGGTGACATTTTAAAATTTCGTGATGGATTCTTAAGTTTTATTTTACTAGACCATTATAATTAGAAGTAGGAAAAAGAATGGAACCTCCAAGCCTAAACTAAAAACAAGAAATACACATTAAAAATAAAATAAAGAAATTAATTGGCTAGTCCCAATTGGCCTCAATGAATTTTCTATGCGCATTAATTAATCAATAAAAAAGCGCCTGAAATTGCGTAAACACATTCAAAATTCAGACCAGTGTTTACAAGCGATATCCCAAACAGTATTTCACGGTAAATTGCCGATCATCAGTTGAGAGTAGTCACTGTAAACAACAGGTCTTAATACAGAGGTTAATATAAGTTGAGGTAGAAACAAGCATGGAACCTCCACGTCTCCAAAGAAAACAAGAAATACACATTAAAAATAAAATAAAGAATTTCTGGTGCCAGTCTTCACTGGCCTCAATGAATTTCCTATGCGTATTAATTAATCGAAAAAGCGCCTAAAAACGCAATAACACATTATAATTATTTATTTACTTTTGCGGATGAAAAATGAATAGCTGTAATTTATGAAGATATCTCATAAACTTTCGGTGGTACTACGCAGTAAGTGGCAGGTTCCGTCACGTCTCTTAGAGTTTATTAGATACGATGCATTTCTTGGTGTGGGGAATGTGATGTTTCCTTAGAATAACAAATAAAAAAAAATTATAAAACCGTACTTCGTAAAGCAAAGTTAACTCAATTTATAATTAGTACAGATTTGAAATGTAAGAAAAAAGGAATACAAATCTCAACATTATCTGCACCAAGATTTGAAAAAAATAGTTAGTTGAAGTAAAAACATAAATATGATGAAGTGCTATTAGTGTATGATTTTAGTATATAAGCAGATAAGAAACTGCAGTTGGTATCACCGATAAAAAAGCATTATGACTGTATTAAATGTTTGAAATGTTAATAGATGGGTGCCAACTATCCAGTTAATAATACTAGATATTAGCATTGTTTGCATTTTAAATATATCCAAAGCTGTGCAGTTTAAGTGTAGTATTTCTAGATGTATGAAAAAATTTACGATTTAAATAAATTCGATTATTCTCTTCTGATGTTAGTTTTCTACTTAATTTTCAACAGTAATATAAAACTCCAAGGTTTCATATCATCTATGTCGATAGAATAGGAAGTATTGCCAAAAGTAACTATTTTAATTTTCTCTTATTTTCAAATATGATATATTGCTTTACCTCTACTTGCTTACTACTTTTTCAGAAATGACATGAAGCTATCTTTCTATGTTTAATTTCAAATTCAATTTTTCAATTTCATTATTCTCATTTTGCAGAAAAGGGAGGACCAGGTAGCACTCTTCTCATTTATATGTCAGTATATACACAGTAATCACACAGATCTTTTAATCATCCAAAATGCCTAAAAAGTAGTAAAAAAATGAATAATTACAATAACAGCAACTGAAAAAAACATTAATAATAGTATTATTTGTTTTTAAGAATGAAACAGAAGTTATGAAAATATATAACTATCATTCCGCTCTCTCAGAATAAAGAAATGTGAATTGAAAGTTAATATATCTAAAGAGAAAATTTTATACAACTTATTATGTTAGCATGAAAATTGCAATAATAAACAACATTACTCCGAGCATCTGGATAAAATCAACTGAACTCTACATCTGCAAATTCAGTGGATTTCATTGTGTGTTAAAGTTGGTAGGCCACAGCTTTACTTACAAGTCAGCAGTAAGTTGTCCTCCCTACTTTCTCCATTTGGATTACAGACAAAGCTTCCTTCCACTGCAAGGATTACAACTAAAGTCCCCACTCTGAATTCCGGATTGAGTGGAAAGATCAAGTATTGTGGGGAAACTGTAAAACGTTTTTGTGCATGGTTCCACTATGTTAATACATTCTAAATGTCTTTCTTTGATTTTTAACAGAAAATGAAAATTGCTACAAAAGTAATTATTTCTTTTGAGAGAAACTGTGCTTTTATTTTTAATATTCGATTATTACACAGAGCTATGTATTATTCATACTAATTTTATTGGTAAATTAAAAGTCATTGAAAAAAGTTCGTGGAACACAAAAATATTTAAAACAGTAAAACAACAGCATGCCAGGTTTCGATTGTCCTTACGATAATCTTATTCAAGCGCTTGATAAGACTGCCGTAAGGGCAATTGAAACCTGGTCAGGCCGTTGGTTTAATGTTTTAAATATTCTTTGTGTTTCTGGACCTTTTTGAATATGTATTTTTAACACACATTGAACTTTTTTTTTAAATTTTGCTTATAACTAGACGGCTGTGGAAAAGACTTTAAGCATTTTATAAATTTGATTTAGAAACATGATTAAAGGACTTTGATAAAGACAATATGTCGAAAAGTATCTTTAATTTTCAGCTCGTGTTATAAAATACTTTTTTTCCTAATTCCTTCCACTTTTTTTGTAAGTATTTAGGCACTCTGAATATTGTTCGTACAAATGTATCAAAAGTTTTAACGAAATTATTTGAGAATGACTTTTAGTGTACATATCTGTTAAGTAAATCACTTAAAATGGTTGTTTGTTTAAAAAGAATATGTATTTACTCACTTCCGGCATTATATATCATTTGAATTTATATCGACAACCTTTAAACTTTTCATATTTTATTGAGGAGTTTACTTTTGAGATTAAAGGTCAAAGTTGAAAGTATCAGATAACCTTCAATATTTTACTTAAAAATTAAAGTTAAATATTTTAATAAGCCACTTAGATTTCATTCTAATTTAGCACAAAGTATTACGTTATGTTTCATTTATGTACTTGTAAGGTACCCTGCCCAAATAACGCCACCTTAACATTTAAATTACTGTAAGTCTGGAAATAAGGTGTATCGAAACACGAAAATTATGACCAAGAAAGTTTAATCTTCTGTTTGAAGCCTACCATAATGAAACATATGAAATTTTTACTGGCGAAGTATGAGAACTCAAATAAGAAAACTTTGCAAACTGGCGTTATTAAGAACACCTGGTCCAATTAACGCCACCCACTTTCTAGTAACTTAAATTTAGTTGCTTTTTATTGTAATTTTGTACAAATAATGTTTACAATGATGGAATAATTCTTAATTTTAAATAAGTTGACTTTCTGTAAAAAGTAATAAAAAATCACTTGAAATTAACGCAGTCTTTCTAATCTGTAGCTAAAACAAAAGAGGAAATGTAAAAATGAATTAATTTCGGCATTTTCCGATTATAAAAGCAAAATAATAGATAGATTAAAATCCATATTTTCATGAAACATATTGGTAACTTATAAATATCGTACGTAACCTAAAATCGTATATGTAGACCATTAACACCACCTTGGCGTTAAAGCGCTACTGTGCACATGGATCACATGATACATTTGTTTGTCTACAATTTTCGAATTTTAAGAATAACAGTTAACTTATCTATATAAAAGAATCTTCAAGAATCAAGAAAATATATAGTTTTATATAGTTAATTTTTGCAGAACATTAAAAAATCTATATTTTATCTTACGCTGATATAGTAGCAGCCTTTCAGAACCAGTCCTCGACACGAAAAGGTGGAAGTATAATTTCACTCGAAAATGTTGGCGGTCTGCTAGTAACTCACTTCAACACTAGATGGCATGTCAATGCAAACTACTTTAGTGCAGTACCGCCATCTCTTATACTTATGAAGAATTAGATAGGTGGCGTTAACGGTATATATGGCGTTATATGGCTGAGGTACCTTAGTTCATTAGAACGATGTTGTCTTTCGTTTAATATACAGCTGCATACAGCGATAAATTTTGCTTCAGTCACTAATAAATGTTTTGTTCATTCATTTAGAAATCATATTTTTATTTCTAGCACTATATTTAGGATCATAGCCTCAGCATGTTTCAACTCCTTCCACGGCAAATAGATTTGAGACTTTTTAGCGAACCATTTGGGAGGTATTTTTCTATTTTTATAGCAATCAAAATCATAGCTATTGCGTTTGTCCTGTCCGTCCGTGTCTGTCCATTCCTAACAACTGCCGAAAGAAAGGTCGGATCGACAAACCGTATTTCATCATTGTATTCATAGGCCCAAACACTAAATAAATGGGGCATTTACAGTGCCCAATGCCCCCCCCCCCGTTGTTCGAGATATTTGTTTTTGTTGTCATTGATCTCTCTGAACAACTCCCGATCGGAAGGTCGGATCGACAAACGGCTTTCATCATCGTGTTCAAAGGTCAAATAACATAGGAATAGGATATTTTTATAGACAAACTTGGAGCCCCCATGTTCTAGATATTTGGCATTATTTCCATTGGATTTCCGCTATTAGCTGAAATTTCAGAAATGCAACAATCTCATTTCAATTGTCAGCTACAGCGTGATCGATAAGTCGTGGATATGAGTTGAATCATATGTTGTCGATTCGTGTATTTTCTGTTTTTGTTTTTTCCTTTTCCTTTCTTCTTCTCTTTTTCTCTATGTTCGTATGGATTTTTTTTTTCTTGTTTTCCGCAAGTTCTTTTTTTTTTTCCTAACCTTTTATTTTTCCTTTCGTTAATCTACTTCCTTCTTTTATTATTATTTTGTTATTATGGATCGCCCATAAATTCATGCTTTAGCACAAAATTATATTCACTTGTTTTATTAGTATTAATTCAACAAAATAAATAACCCATACTCAAATTTACTTTTCATTGTTTCTTTATCTCACATCATTGTTAAACTTTTGATTATTTCAACTTATCGCATTACAGGAAATAATATATTTATATTTTAAGCAAGCTTTAATTATGAAAAGATAACGATGTCATATTGAAGAATATTTCACATTATGCTACAAGGAGACATTTAGTAGAGATTTCAAGCTGTTGAAATGTTTTCAAAATACATTTGCCTGAAATAAATCAAGTACAGGTAATTTTACTCTAACTCTTACCTCCTCTTATTTCTAATCCTTAGTTCTTTATGTTAGAAGCCAAATGTTTTTTAATTAAATGCGTTCTATTCGTCTCCATCGTATTGGGGCGTATTAATATTTAATATTTTTCTGCTAAACTTGTTACTTAAATTTGAAGTTTCGAAACTCCAAGGTATTTTCTGATTCTTTGGTAGATAAATTAAAATTTGTTCTGTTTTATGTATACTAGTCGGCTACCCGTCGCTTCGCTCCGGAAGCCTCCCTTATGTAACGGAAAACAATTTTTTATTTATTAAAAAACACACACACACACACACACACACACACAAATTACATCAAGGAAACTAAAACTAAAATTTTTTAAAAGCTTTTTTTTAATTTAATTTTTGAGGTCTATATTCTCTCAATCTACGACTGCTTTTAGAACCACCTTGTAAATCATATATCTATGATATATTTTTATTTTTTACAGAGATTAGAATGTAGGCCTAGTGGTCTAATGGCTAAGACGTCTAACTTCTGAGCAGTATTCTACCTAATAGAAATAGTGCATCTTTCTTTCTTGACTATCTTTTTTTTTTATTCCTATTGATACTTTTCAGTGGTTTTCGAGTTAGAAATAGTGATTTTTCAGTATTCTACCTAATGAAATACTGCTTCTTATTTCTTGACTCTTTTTTTTTTTTATTCCAAATGATACTTTTCAGTGGTTTCTGAGTTACAATAGTGTTCAGTATTCTATCTAATAGAAATAGTGCTTCTTTCTTTTTTGAGTCGCTTTTTTTATTCTAAGTGTCACTTTTCAGTGGCTTTTGTGTTCCAAATATTGATGGTTTCTGAGTTACAGATAGTGATTTTTCAGTATTCTATCTAATAGAAGTGTCGCTTCATTCTTTTTTGACTCTCATTTTAATTATAATTGTCACTTTTCAGTGACGTTTGAGTTACATTTATTGATGGTTTTTGGGTTGCAAATAATGATTTTTTCGGTATTCCACCTCAAAAAAAGAATGCTTCTCTCTTTCTTGACTCTGTTTTCTTTACTCCAACATCTGGCGTGTACACCCACATATTTTTCAATATCACATAGGATTTGGTTAAGTAAGAATATTTAAAATATTGAAACGTTTCGGCAATTATCGTTCTAATTGTCAGTTTCGAATTACAAATAAACTGACTGATGTGAAATAAATAAACAATCTTGAGATTCAAAAAAAAGATTGAATACATTCCTTATTGATGGGGGAAAGGAAAGGAGATATAAGTCAAAAAACCATATGAAGAGAGTTGTAGTCCCTTTGGCCTAATGGATAAGGCATCTGACTTCAGATCAGAAGGTTGCAGGTTCAATTCCTGTCGCGGATGTTTCATTATAAAAATTATTTCTATTTTCCATTCGCTCAGAAAATTGCGCCGGACAGACACACAGACACACAGACAGACAGAAAGACAGACAGACAGAGAAATAAAAGATTTTAGTAATATAGATTCAGTAAAAGTAAAAAATGCTACGATAGTATTCTAATTAAATATTACTTTTTAAATTTTTATTGATATATCGAAGAATCAAAAATAATAAATTAATTTTTCATAAGCAACTTAGCATAGTAATATCTTGTAGAACGCTGTTATTTGTTTCAGAGAACTCCCTTACTGTGGGAAACAGCGCTGATCAAAACTTTATTGTAATAGATTGTATTGTAATGCCTTATCCAAATTTTATCCCCAGAAACGACCACAAATCAATTATATCATATATGTACCTCCGATCTACGGAAGAATTTAATTTTTAAAGTGTTATCTGATGAAGTGACTATTACATATTGTTTTATTAGCGATCCATTTGCTCAGCTATTGCTTTTGTAATGTACGTCCATCCATCTGTCCATGTCTGCCCTCTCCTAACAACTCCCGAACACGAGGTCGGATTGGCAAACAGACTGCACCATCGTGTTCAGAGGTCCAAACATTGTAGGAATATGCTATGTATTTCTGTCTATCCAGAAAAATGCGAAAACACAGTCGAGTGTTTGTTTCCGCAAGTTCGGGAATTTTTTGCTCGACAACCACTGACCCGATCGACTTTGGATTTGCTTTAGTTTAGAGTATCAACTATACAATCTACATTTTTAATTGACCGTATCTATAACAGTTTGCGAACACAGTCGAACTATTTCCGGAAACAGTCGACTATATCTGTTTTTTTTCCGGATATGCAGAAATAAAAAAATATTCATTGTTTAGAAGATACTCTAAACTAGAGCATATCAAAAGTTCAAGTGGATCGAATCACTTGTTTTCCAGAATCAAATTACCATACTTCACCTTTTTCCGGCGAACAATCGGCTGTCGTTGCGCAGTGGATAGGTGAAGTTTAGGTTTTAATGGGTCGTCATTAATTGTATGCTTCAGCACAATTTTTTTTTTTCATTTTGTTTTTAAGAACAGTTCGCACAGACCATACATTATATTTTTGCAAAAGATTCACCATCTTCGTATGCTTTATAAGTGCACGTTTTTGTTCTAGTGTTACCATTTCAGTTTATCCTACCTCGTTGATACTTCCTTTTTCAGCGCATAATTAATTCTGGAATGCAATACCTTTCGAGATAGAGTAGATAGATCCAACAGCTGCGCTGTCATGCAAGGGCACCCCTATTTTACACTTCAGTTCTATAGCTCTGATGCAACGCTTATTATTTTATTTTTTTTCTAATAGGAAGGTCAGGATATTCCATATTTGAAACAACTGCTTTTGGCTTTAGGATATTTTAAAATTTTAAGACCGATATGCTAATCATTTGTTCTGTATTGCCTAATAATAATATCCTATTCAAATCCAAGGGGTATAAAATAAACAAAATTTACATTCAAATAAAGTATAAATGCTTAATTTCATTCAGATCTTTAAAAAAATGGTACAGAATTGAAATTTATTTAGATATTAATATTTACCTGCCGATTTGAATTGAATTGGTATTTCTGAAGTGTTCTTTATTGTTAATTGAAGAAAGTTAAGTGAAATGTATAATTATCAATGCTTATTAATATTTCATAAAAGGAGAATAATTAAATTTCTCTCTATCGTAGTTCTAATCCAAACTTATTTGATGTTGTATCGCAATGGGAAATATTATGTTTATGTTTAGTTTATTTATTCAAATGTAAAGTTTCAAGCCGAAGACATTGTCTAACCCTTTTCTATTTATAGATAAAAAACAGAAATTAATTTATTTTCTGTTTATTAAGTTTTTTTTTTAATTGTTAATTTTCTTTGCATAAAAATTTAATGTATTATTATTAAATAACGTAGTTTTTATTATTATCAGAAAATATTTTACATATTACCTAAATCTCTATATGCTCTTTTAAGGTCTCCAGATACATTAATGTTCAAAAAATTAATTTAGGTGTCTCATGTTTACCAAAGAACATAATTTATTAACATTCTTTACATTGTTAACTTATCAATGTAATTTTGTATGAATATCAGCTACATTCAAAACAAATCTAGTAGCTAAACTTTGGAAAGTTATTTTATTCATTACTTTTAAATATTTGCCTGTCAAATAATTATAATATTATTAACTGCAGACAAAACGTTTTTATAATTGAAGGGCTCAGTGAATAAAAGGCATACGTCACAAAATTAAGATTTTAACGAATGTAAGTTTTAGAAATCTTAATTTCCTGTGGAATGTTGGTATATAATTGTTTAAACTGGTAAATGGTAATAGCTGCTGCTATCAAATATAGCTGAATAAGTCATATTATTAGACACATTAATATATCTCAAATTGATTAAATCATAAACAATTTTTGGCTGCTTGCTGTTAATTTGTTTACTTTGGTGATATCGTGTGCTAAGTAAATTATTACACGGTTATGAATACTAAGAAGTACTTAAATTAACACTGTATAAAACAGTTTCAGTATCACTTCACTTTTATTCTATTTCAAGATTTGATAAAATAAATCACAGACAGATGATTTAGGCTAATGCATTCTTAAACTCTTCACTGAAAAACCAAAGCTATTATCTAAAAAAAAACATTTATGCAAACTTCAATTTCACTAATGATGTGTTATGATAAAAGTGTAAACGAAATTTTTAGGTCGCTTTCGTTTAGACCTAATTTTTAGGCCGTTTTCAGGTTCGTCAAGGACTTAACTCGGCCGCACCAGTCTCACACGCTGGCTATTTTCTTTTGATTTTCTGCAGTCGAAATACATCCATGTCATTGTTTAACTTGTGAATCCGAACTTCGTCGTAATTTCCGAGATGGAGTGGTTCATCTGCTGGATGCCGAATAATCATACCTCTTCGAAGCTTCATAAGTCCTGCCAGCGGAATTGCGAGTACTATTTGAGATTGAGGAGATATCTGCCATTACTTATATGTCGTTTGGGGAGAATTCCATTTATCCATTTGCCGCAAGGTTGTGACGGCAGGATTTCGTGGACATGGTAGTGCCTTCTCAGTTTTCTTGGCATCTCAGTATATAAGAAGTAGTAACATTATGATCGCAGTGTTCCTGTACTGTATTACACACAACGGTATTATTTCGATCTATATATGTTTTCCACTATTTCTTTTTTTTACTTAGCAATAACAGACAAGGTCGTCCTTATCACTAGTTATTTTTTCGTGTGCCGTTTCCGAAATTTTAAAAATGTTTCTATTCAGAAATACCATAAAATCACTATATTAGAGATTAATAGAATAGAGGACCGAATCTATTTAACAAAAATAGAAATATATTAACAAAATTCAAATCTATATAGTTTTGGCATTTGTCTTTTTTTCACTGGGCTTCTGAATTCTTAAAAACATTTATAGAAATTTAAAATTATTGTTAAGGAGCAATAATTTTCCTGCTTCAGATAGCAATAAAAAAAATGACTTAATAGGTTTGAATAGGTTTATTCAAGCGAAAGTTTATAATAAAAAAGATCCGGAGATTAACCAAAAACTTAAGGGATGATGTCAAAGGGCACTTGCTTCTCGGAACTACATCTTAAAAGATCAAAACGACCTGTATTTTTATGGTAACCAATGATAACAAAATGTTGGTGGAGGAAAAGAGGACCTTAAATCTGTGAGAATAGGAAATTAGAAGAAAAAAATTATAATTAACAAATAACAGGAGTTCATAAAAAATGTAATTTTTATATTTTTAAAAATATTTTTAAAAGTTATTGTTGCCTAATTTTTTATTACTACTGTTTTTTCTTGTTAAAAACTAAACAATAAAAATAAATCTTATTTAGCATGCTAACTTATCAAATAAAATTTCTAATTCTAAGTAATAAAACTGTTGTTATAAAGGAGTAGACTTGATCTCTTCACTTTAACGTTGCATTTAGAAGCCATGATTAAACAACCGTTATGCTGCGATGAAGTCTGGATTTCAAATATTAAACCAAATGTATAATATCATTTCGGGGATTCATTTCCAGCGCGGGGGAAATAGTTTCGCGAAAGGGAACTAGTAGCATATCACAAAATCCTCATGGGAGGATAATGTGGGGTTTTCATTTGCCTTTTACAGAACTAGAAACGATCAGAAAACGGGGGAGGGAAACTCACAGAGAGATATGAAAGCAAGGTTCAGATAACTTGCGTGAGTGCTGACAAGAACACCCTATCATATTCAAATATCTTTTGGGGTATAACGGGATAAACATAACGAGAAAAATACAGTAGACATGAAGAGAAGACTAGAATAAATGAATAATGACATCATGTTTAAAAAAAGAAAAAAGATTATCAAATAGCAATAGGAAATATGAATGTTACATAGCGCTACAAAAAAAGTGCAATTGAACAGTTAGGAGACAACACCAAAACTACTTTTAGATAAGTAAAACTTCAAATTAATTCTGTAAAATTTAGATGTATTACTTTTTTTTTATGGATATAGATACTATTCATCGAACTCTGTTGGATTAAAGAATTTAAACAGAACTAAATTGTTAAAGAATATTTTTTGGATTAACAAAAATCTGTATTTCCTACACGAAAAGTATTGCTGAAAGCAGAAAATAACATTTCTATTGTTTTGGAAAATATTTTTCAGATATCAAACAAGAAGCAACGTTAACAAATAAGCTTATCTTCAGGGAAACGATGAAATAAATGAAAAAATTTAATTACCTAATTGTTTTTAAGATTTGTTAATGAGAAATGTTATCTTTTACCTGCAAATATAGAGATAGATTTCGGTATGTACTATTAAGGGCAGATTGTATTATCCTTTTCTCTTTAAAGAATTTGGTTTTCGTATTGGAAATTATTAAATTGTTATTAATATAGATATAATTAAATATAATTATATATCAATACATCAGAGTATTATTCTAGAAATCTGAAGATTGTGTAAGAAATAGTTACAAAACCTAAGTAAAATGAGCATGTTTGATACTAATATAGATTAGAAGATTAAATAAGGATGGCAATTTCATTGTGACAAATCGCGATAATTCGCGTAGATGAAGGTCTCAGTGTTAAAGATTCATTACCATCTAAAACTTTTTATGATTCAATTTGGGAAAGTAGAAGAATTAAATTTGAGCTGAACTTAACTTGCCAGCAATATTCAGGATGATCAATAGAATGTTTAACAGTTTTTTAATTCTTTCTTAAGGGACTATAGCACTGAGAACCGAATAATTAATTTATGTAAAAGAATCAAAACCTAATTTTTTTAATCAAACTACAGCCTATATAAATCTTATCAAATAAATTCCAGTATTTGAATACTGATAAAAAATGGTCAAAAATCCTTCAAAAGAAACCGATAAGGATTTAATTTGTCAACATTAGTTCACCTCTCTTTTCTTTTTCACCATTATCTAATGATGATTCTTTCCTCACCATAATGATATCATTTCAAAATATACCTTGTCAATATTTTCTCTTTAAATAGTTTCAATCTGTAGCCTTTAAGAAGATCGTATTATCCTGTAAAATGTCAAACTGTCCTTTTCTTTTTCAGTCCTTATTTCCTACTTCCCCTTTTTCATTCCCGTTTTTTTCGTGAGACAGCCAATCACAATATAACCACGTGATTTATCGATGTAATATCGGGCACCCCTCAGTCGCATCCCCTTCCACCCCCACGTGCGGGCCTATTTCTTCTATCCGTTTGAGCTTCATAATTCTAACCCTCTGCTTAATAGAACACTCCCCTCGTCGTACCCTTTCTGGGAGATGCAGCCGAAAATAAAACCTTAAGAACTTTCTACCACCAAGTTTCTCTTCAAAAAAAAAAAAAAGAAAGAAAAGTTAATGGCGGGAAAAAAAGACAGAAAAAAAATGGTAACCCAAGATATTTCAGCTTCATTACGGCTTTTCTTGCTGACACACAGATCACAAGTTGGATAACTGTACTGAAAAGGTTAGATAGTATACACACTTATATATAAAAGAACACTTTCATTGTGAAAGATTTTTTTTTCCTGATTTTTATTTCGTTTTTGCATACGTAATCAAAAAAATTTGATGTAAACTCAATAACCAGAAACGATATTTTTGATGAGAAAGAAAAAATTGCTAATGTATGATACAGTCGTTGAGTTTAGCAGGATTTTTTTTCTTTTTTACCTTACAAAAGTGTAGTTTAAGCTACACCTTCCAGATTACTGATTATTATTAGGAAAATTATTAAAATTGAAAATAGAATTCGGTTTTCAATCATTGATCTCTGCATTATTGATGACGAAAGTATACATTTAGCAACGCCTGAATATTTCCAATGTTAAATTCTGAAAACAAAATACCGTCCTAGCCCAGAATTGCGGAATGTTCTAATAAGCTTATTTTGTTATCTTATGTTACGTCTGAGCTCAAATGCCAAAGCTATTAATCGAATAACAGTATTAGATGCATTTTCTAATGACAAATGTTTTACTTAAATGTAGATTGCTAGAATATGTCATAATCGTCACAATCTTAAAAAAAAATAGGCCTACTATCTGACCATTTTTTTTTAATTTTTAGTTGTCAATTCTTGAACGTAGCATACTTGTTCAGGGTTACAAGAACCAGGTGACGATTTTCGGGGTTATTTCTCCTCCAGACAGATCAACTATTCAACTTTATCCGCGTTTGAAGGCAGCTGACTATGGCACTGGATCTCCTATCTTAGCTTCGTTCTCTTGGCTGGTTCTTCCTGGAAGATTACTGAAACTGTAAGCTATTAGAATAAACTGCTAAAAATGGATTACATCGATATCCCAACCACTTCTCAAAGTAAAGGATTGAGTTCCAATCTTGCGTTAATAGTCATGTATTATTTGTCGTTGACAAATACAAGTAAAACTATGCAGCACTACCTCGAGTTTCCGTTGTCTCTCTGGAAAATCCTATTTAATCGGACACGGTCACAAGACTTTCTAGCTGGATAACTCATTTCTTCATTTTTCCAAACGAAAGCTTCCATATTGTGATTTTCACTATTCCTTTCTTTCGTTATCGCTTCCATCCAAAGTTAATGGGTTGCAATACGAACAGTGATAATAGTAATAATATTAGAAATGGTAATGGAAAGTGGCTCGCTCTGAAGTTGACGTATAACTAAAATTGGACATTAAAAAATAGATTAATAAAAAAAGTGATACGGAAAAAACGATTATTGCGAAGGATCTAATTATTGAATTTACTGTGATGTACGGTATAATAATTCGCGGTACAGATAAAATTATTGATCTTACATATCAATCATATAATGGTTCAATATATTCAACTGATAATGGAATCGAACTGAATAAATATTATTGAATGTTCAGTGCTTTTCTTGCTAAAGTTAGAAAAATCTTAAAACCTGTTTAGATTAGATTATATTGTTCCAATAGTTATTCTGAAGTACATCACAGGGACCGCTGTATTTATAAAAATATTTATGAAGATATTTTTATAAAAGATACTAAAGGATATTTCATTAAGGATAAAATTAAGAAGAGAGAAGACATAATGTTATTTTCGTCTCAATGTTATTTTCTGTTCATATCATATTAAAATATAGCGTGGGCCACAATTTTTTATATCTGTAGGAGTAAATAAAAACTTAATGATAAAATGATTTTAAGCAAATATGCTCTAAATGATTGCCATTAGTTTGAAAATAGAATCAAATCTACCTCTGCCATTCAAGTTGAACTCGCATCAGCTGTTATGCGTGCAATGGCATGTTGAATAAAATTAAATATTAATTTATCTTTTATATCGAAATTTTTGGCTCACACTGGCTTTTTGGCTCATCTATTAAAAAAAGAACATATATTTTCATAAACTTTAAGTTTTATACATTGAAATAAATTATTAAAAAATAATTTCATACACATTTCAATAATAATGCAGGTTTGTATTATTTTTGACTATTTTATATATTTTAATTGAAGTATTACTAGAAGTTTACAAGTAAAAATTTGTCTGTAGGTGCTGGGATTAGATATATGCTCTAACGAAGCTTTCGCAAATATAGAAACAGTAAATAATATAGATTAGCATCATAAATTCTATATTTACAATTTTACAATGAACTTTGGGATAAATACTTGAAAATTAAACATTTTAATATCTTATGGAAATTATAAATAAAACATACATTCGGTAGCTAGATTAATGAATATTCAAAATTAGTTAAGGATAATCGATATTTCAAAAATAAAATATAACTAAAAGTCACACAGTCCTCATCTATATGGATATTTATAATTCCTTACATTTCCTTTTTTATATTTTGTCAGTGTAAACCTGATAAATTTTTTATATGTTTATGTTACATCATTAAATGTGCTTAAATCTGTTATATGAAGCAAACTAATTCAATTTATGAATAAAAAAAAAATTCATTCTTTTTGAATTTTGTATTTAATCTATGACTAAAAGTAATCTTCAATGTGCTTTGAGTGTCTTTATGTTATTGATTTCGAACAGCGGTTACAGAAGAACCCTGTTTAAATACGACTGTCTTTAATGTCAAGTATTTGGCGGCACTTCAGAAAATTTAAATAAATCCACTCATTCGAAAAGGTAAACTTTGCGCAGGAACTCAGAGATGGAACACGTATGCATATGAATTAGAAAAGTTCTCTCCGGGTGAATGATACATCAGTCCTGCAAGTGAAACATTATAATACAACCTGAAGCCACCTATTAAGCAAGCGAAGGAGATCTCTTGTTAAAAGACCCTCATTTATGCAAAGGCAGTTATGGTACATTAAACATTTTCTGTTTTCAGACTGTTGAAGCTGAAAGCAGAAAAGAACAGGTGGCCAAAGGAGAAAAGGAAATAAAGTGAATCATTAAAGATTAATTTCTTGGAAAGAAAATGATTTTTCATTTGCTCCGTTTGAAAACTATCATACAGAAAAGAAAACATTTTAAAAACATCAACGATTGGGGATTACATTTAACTTAATTTATTGAATTCAAGCGTGAATCGATAGAGTATACATTATATAATATTTCATATCAAGCCGAAATATGTAACAAGCATTTTGAACACAGTTATGCAAATTTGATCGACATAACTATGTAAAGAATGGTCAACAGAAAAATCAAATGTTTGTGAAATCCTAATGATTGCCTGTAGTTATTTAACTAAAAAAACACTTTTTATGTTAAATATCTCAATTCTCAAAGATCGTTTAAGCTTTTTGCTAATTCTAAAATTCTAAAAATCTATTTCTACAAAAAAAAAATGCTTCAAAACAAATTTATTTTTGAAATGAACAGCATCAAATGAATTTGCATGATACTATATTTAAAAAGTCTTTAATGAAAACTTTTTTTATTATGATTATTTGAAAATACATAAAAAAAAAATAATCTCAACAATTTTAAAAAACAATTTTTATATTTTAAAAAAATTAACTGTTGCACAAATAAGAATAAGTCTTTAGTTTAGGAATTTTTTATCGCTTCAGGTTTTCGTCAAATATTTTTTTTAGTTGAAAATACCGAGTAATACCTAGAAAACGCCCAAAAAATTGACTGGTTTTGAATTTTAATTTAAGTAATTATAGAATATTTTGAAAATTAAAAACATAAAAATATAACTCCCATACGCTTCAAAAGTTCACATTTACATTTTTCAGAATTTTAGGTGCATTGGTAAAAGAAATATATAAACGAAATAAATGTTTGCAGTTTTGCTTGATTCGTCTTAAATGCAAAACTTATAAATATAAATTATGACAAAATGATAAATTAGGACTTAAAGAAAATAGGAACTAAGTATACTTAATAAAAGCAATTTACAGAAATGATAAGTGAACTTTCAAATACAATACAATACTATACATTAATTGCATCCAATACCTTACAATATAAAAATACAAAAAAATCCAATTTTGGACAAATAGTATACGTGTGAATATAAGATTATGTAAAAGATCTCAAAGAAAGACGCAAATCATTCGTTTAAAGCAAATACAAACTTCTGCTATTGGCCTAATTTCTACAAAGAAGAAATAAAGACATCCTAATATAGATTAAGTAAAAGTTTAAAAAAAATCTAGTAAAGTAGAACAACATCAAAATGATAAAAAGGAAATAAACATTTTAGGGTCAAAGATGTGTGAAATGTGCAAAATGTGGAACCATGCTAACAAGTAAGCAACAAGTCAGCTCGAAAGACAAACACATGGTTATGGAAGACGCTTCACAGATTATCTTATAGACAGTATTTAAGTGTTATTATTCACATAGTCATAATATAAGCAACGAACTGTATGGCATTGTGAAAACGAGAATATAACAATTCTCTGTTATCAGTGTTGAATAACCATTTATAATTATTTTACCTAAGATTTGAGAAACTAGAAACGTAAAATTAAAATAATTTTTATATGAAAGCAAATTTATCCAGATAGATCAGAAATGCAGAAAATATATATTTACATTCGACATTGAGATCTTTTTTTTTCAATTGTAAAATAATTTCAAAGCAGGAAAATTTTAATAAAGACAGGATTTGGCTTCTGTCGCATTAAGTTGTAACAGCACAATCCCGGCTATATCAGCTAATTAGCCTGCTATATTTCTTTCTTAATTCTTCCTATAAGGCTTAATTTATTTGGCTGACACTAAAATATAAACATCCTATTTTTATTATTAACAGATTTTTATTAACTCGCTTTCGTGTCTGTGTTAGTTTGTTTCTTCTGTTTGTTTGTTTGCAATTGGTTGTTAACTAACTTCCCGATGATCTAGAGACTTGAAAATTTAAACGTAGCTCAGAACTGGATGATAATGCAATATTATCTCACCTTGTCCACTTTTTATAATTAATTTTTATGCTTGAGGCTGTGAACAGTTGCATTTATTTCAGAGTTATTTAAAAGAGAGAGGGAGAAAAGAAAATGTGTTTGGTTGGCAGCTTAGAGGGCCTTCAAATTACTCACTTCGTTACAAATGGAAATCATTATTCTAATTATTATCTTACATTAAAACTATATTTTATTTTTCGACATTTAAGTCCTTGAAATTTCATAAAAAATATTGGAGTTTATAAGAAATGATAGTTTAATAAAATTTATAATTGAACTATAATTGAACTTGAATTTAATTAAAATGAATAATAAGCATATACAAGATTCTGTTCGAAGTTGATCAGACTGTTTTATGAAAGTGTTTTTTTTTTTCCAAATAGTCACATTTTTGTAATTGGACTGATTTTTAGTAGAGCCCTGTGTATTTCACTGATGAGTCCAGAGAGATTAAGAAGGATAAGGAATACGTCATCATCCATCAAATATCCCCGGGAAACCCATCAATCTCCTAAGTGGCAGCGCATGGATGGTCTTTTCACACTTCTTGCACTTTTACATGGTTGCCAATTAAAAGATGACGGCTGAAATATATTGTGGTAATATAGAATACAGAACTACATTGATAGAGGGGCATTCTTAAATCATAAGTGGGAAAATAATTCCACTTATACAAAATAGACTCCCTAAAAAAATAGACTATCCGACTAATACTTCTGATCTAACAATTTTATATAGCATTTGTTAGCTAATTTAAAATTATGTATCTATTCTCAAGTTCAGTAGATCTCTTTTCTAATTTCGAGTGTAAGAAGAGAATTTTAAGTTACGTTCTCCTAGAGAATTGTCAAAAAATACTTAATTATAGTCTATTACTTAATAACTATTTTTTTTAGCTAATTAAGAATTACAGATCTGTAGAAGGAATAAGATGAATAAAGTTCACTCTGTAGTAAATGTTTTATGTTGATACAATATGTTGTAACGAAAGAAACAATTAGAAATAAGATATATTACTTTTATAAGCTTTTTTAAAATTTAAAAGAGGTTTTTTTTTTAATTTAGCAGTTATTTTAATATAAGTACTTTAACCTTACAATAATTAAATTAAAACAAGATAAATGTTAATGGAAATGAATCTTTCATTATAGTATTTATAATATAAAAGGGAAATTTGAGAATATGTGTGTGCATCTGATCGAAATGTTTAGAATACTTCACAACATGCTACAAACTTGAAATTTCGCATATATATAATTATAGACAATAATATAAAGTATAGAAAACTTTATTTCGGGGAGGGGGGGGGGGGGAATTGACCTTGAAGTGTGTGGTGCCAACCAGCAGTACATCTCAGTTAAGCGGAGAAGACCAGAATGAGCTGAGAAATCTTATGTTCTCCGATCTCGATATTAATTTTACTAAATAAATAAAGGTTTTTTAACGTTACATATGCAAAGCTTCCGGAGCGAAGCGACCGTATCTGCCAAGTATAAAATAAATTTGACTACTCATTTATTTTTTGTTAAATCAAATCATATTAATAAGTAAATAGATGCTTATAAAAAGTTATTATTATTATGTTTATAAAAAGTTAAATGATCAAATATAGTATTAATAATAAAGGTGAAGAAAATAAATACGTGTACTTACATGTAATAAATGTAAATGCACTTATTTATAAATCTATTTATTTATGTACTTATTTGTAAACGTATTTATTTATCTATGAAACGACAGATAAGTGTTTAAACTCTAGGTCAATTAGCTAAGTGCATAAGTTAAAGATATAAAAAATTCTTTTAATAGGTTCAATTCAATGTAGTTAAATAAACAACAAATAAGACACCAAAAGAATAAGGATTTATTTTATTTTGTTGTAATTTTTTTAATTTTTAGTCATATTTATAGTTTAAACTTTTTCCAGAGGAAGATTATTGTAAATCTCCGTGTAAATGTAAACTCAAGAAGATATCATAGAGGATTGAAAACTTGTACTTAGTACTATATTACTTCTAATGAAAGAAAAATTTTAAGTTATCGAGGTTAAAACTTATACGAAAGACCAGCGGTTCCCACACTTTATCAAGTCAATGTCCACTCATGCGGCCCCCCAAAATATTTTTAGAGAAGAAAAATTTAAACACAAGTTTAATTAATTTACGTAATTAAGTATGTGACGTATATGTAATAACAGGTTTAAAAACATTACCGGAGCAATGTAAACTACGAATAGAATGATAATTGTGAACTATAAATACTATTAAAACTTCAAAGGAGAATGGGCAGATCTGTCCCACCACTGTATAGCGATACGATATATACCTAAGTATAGAAAAATCTCCTTAAACAGAACTTTTTTTTTTATTACGACTTGTCTCAACTATTAGTATGTTCGGAATTATACAATTCTGGATATGACTCATCTAGTTGACATCTTAATTCCAATGGATTTATTATTTAATTGAGATTTAATAATAATTTTCTGTAACAGTAAATATTATTTTTATTTATTACATATAATTAATTATTATTTACTTGAAATAAATGATAATATTAATTATTAACTACGTATAATAATTATTAAAAGTTAATTAAATAATAAATTCGAGAATTACGATGTCAACTAGATAGTCACACCTAGAATTATATAATACTGAGCGGACTGATAATTGAGACTATTTTCAGACTAAACCGACAAGTTGACAAACTCTAAACGTTAATAAAAGTATGAGTTTTACTGAAATGTCAAGTATTACAAGATGTGAATAAAAAATAAAAGCCACCACAAATAAGATTGTTTTTCTTTGCAGAAGAACGGGCGTTTGAAGTAATCCCCAAGTGAGATTTCGCTGCAATATATTAATGTGTTACGCTAAAGCAGTACTTAATTATTCTGTGATTTTCTGGCATGTTTTAACTATCACCTCTAGAATTATATAACTCCGAACGAACTAATAATTGAGACGACTCGTAATAAATAAAATATGTTCTATTTAAGGAGAACATATCTTATCGCTATACAGGGTGGGACAACTTCCACTACATTTTTGCTCATTCTCCTTCAGTAGTTTAATTATAATTAAATTTATTAATTTAAATTCTTCATTGTTCACTGATCTTCAGTTCTTCTATCGTGAAGACACGTGACTTGTATACAGTCCAACCAGCCTGAAAAAATGCATCACTGTCGCCCATAGTATAGATTTGTATACTATAGAGCAAATTTGAAGCTACCATTCCTATTTACTATTCCTTGGTACAGAGTGGGTGGGAAAGGGGAAGCTAATATTTGCGCAAGCCGGATCTGACAATCTGATAGTGGTACAGACAAGTTGTTTGCTGCTTTCTTCAACTAAATTAAGGCTGGAGATTTAAGCAATCCAAAAGTAAAACGTACAAAAACACTTATTTGAACAAAACAAATTTATTCCTATATCCAAGCTAAAATCAATAAACGGCATTGCGGAGCCCCATAGTCAGCCTCACGGATCCCATGATAGGGAACGCAATAGATCCTTGCAGCCCAAGTACTACTTGGGTATTTTTACGGTCCTGAATGTAGAGTAGATTTATTGCGAATGTTAAGAAATTAATATTGTTTCAAATTTAAAGCGAAAACTTTCCAACTACTTAGATAGCATTCCTTAAATCTTTTCTTTCTGTACATCGAGTATATAAAAAAAGGATGTGTATCTTCAACGACCTCTGTATTAGATATACATTCCGTTCATTAATTTAACTGATTCCTAACTTTCATCACATGTATATATTTAACAGCCTCTAATTAGATATACGCCGCGATGGTGTGGTCGAGCGGTCTCAGGCGTCGGTCTGTCGTGAGATCAAGCCAGCGCCCGGGTTCAAATCCCGGTAGCGAGCATGGATGTTTCAAA
>JAFIDM010000001.1:136716360-136741034 GCA_023159025.1 Thereuonema tuberculata
AAATGCTTCTAATAGAATTCATATAATTATGAAATTTCGAAAATTGTCTTTCGGTGCCTTTCCAAATCAATAATATGTCGTCTGCATATATCATATAACTTAGATTAGGTTAGGTTAGATCAGCTTTGTTCCACTTTAAAATAATTTGATGTTCCAACCAATTTATAGATAAATTACAAATCGTTCAAGAAATCTTGCTTCCCATTAGAAAACCTACAACTTGTTTAAAAAATTTCCCGTTATACCAAAAATAACTGTTGCTACATATTAGTTGGAGAATTTTGATCAAGGTTTTTTTCTCGTTTCTTCCAATATATTTATGTTATTTGCACACATTTGTTCTACCAAATCTAAAGCTTTCTTAATATGTATATTAGTATATATCGCCTCAACGTCTAAGGAGTAGAGCCTTATTATTTTCTTATTCTTATTCTCATTTTCATTTTGATCCTTGGTATCAAGTGCGATGTATTACGAAGGATTGTTTCTGGAGCAAGTAATGGTAATTTCTTCAGTATATTATTAATGAATTTGGCTAATTAGTTCGCCCACACAGCAATTAGGCAAATTCATTAATAATATAATTATAATAACATGATCTAGTACTCTGAGGTCCGAAACAACCTTCTGGTTCTTACAAGACAATAAACAAATATTTTCCTAGTTTACCAACCATTGATATTAAAGGGTGAACAGAGTATGAATGAAGTAACGCATTCAAACACTGAACAGTGGCATATGTTCTCTTTTCTTTTGAAAAGATAAAGTTCTAGAACTAATCATTTCGTAATTAAAAGGACTTTGATCAGCATTTCAAAATTATAAATTTATTGACTTCAATTTCAAAAATTTTTGCTTTGTCAATAATAATAGCTTCATTTGATAACTCCCGGTGTTGAGTTTTATGACTTTTCTTGAATTAATTCTGGAAATATTTTTAAAATTTTCAATAAAACTTAATGATGCTTTGAAATTTTCAAATTCAATTTCTTCAGTTTCTTGAAAAGCCCAGCGTAGGAAATGTCTGTCATAAACCTTTCATAGCGAATTCAAAATATAAACCCAAAGGCTGCACAATGAATAGACAAAAATACCTTTCTGATCTATTATCAGAGGGAATCAGGAAAGACCGTTTCTTCCTGCTTGGGTCTCATCAGCCCTATCCGCCCTCCCTGATTCCCTCTCATAATAGAGCAGAAAGGCATTTCTGTTTCTTCATTGTTCAGCTCTTGCTTTATATTTTTTATAATTTTTCTGCACATTAATACCTAGTAGTTTTCAGTTTTTCATACGTATTTTGTTTGATTTGCTTAATTTTTGAAGTGAACATAAGCGCAAATGCTATGAATATCAGCATCATGTTGATTACTTTTCCAATGGCTTTTGATTTGTTTTGGGATTTTTTCCTAAATTTTTAAACCAATAATGTCCATCATTGGCCACTTAAAACGCTCATCAATTGAAGTTTTTGAACGCTTTCCGAGATGATGATTTACATTTTAGACATCCTGTCTTGCGAACTTGGATACTTGGGGCAGCTTTCACTTTCAGTCTTTCAAATTTTCATCGTCCTCACGGTCGCTTTCATGATCATACAACAATTTTTCACTTTCAACAATTTAAACTGTATTATCCGATTTTTTATGATTTATCATTTCAATTAAATAATATGCAAAACTCATCATCAGGCCGAGAATGCTCGTTTTCTTATATAAGTCCTTGATTTTTGTTTAAACAATTTCAATAACGGAATGCGGGTTGATAGACATTATCTACAAAAATAACAAAATTAATAAAATTAACATTTGCACAACAAAGACGACATTAAAAGAAAAGAATAAAATATAGATGGTAGCACAAACAGAAATCACACACATACATACAAAATACAAATTTATTCATATTTTTAAAAAAAATTCAACAATTTGAGTGCCCTCCTATGTTAGTTATGTTTACTTTACGCCAAAAAATTAATCAGTAGTCATTATGTGGGTCCGGATTTATTCCCGTATATCATATTTTATAGTGTGCATATTTACCAAAAGATCAGTTTCAAAATTTCACATAAAGTTAAAAACATTAAAATCGATTAATACCTTTCTATAAAACCAATAAATTATTGTTTAGAAAAAGAATAACTGAGAGCACCAACACATCTATAGGCAAAAAGCAATCGGTATATCTGGGAAATAAAATTTTCTGACTTTAATTCTTCCCTGAGACAACCGATCGCTGGATTTCATTGTACAGATATCCTTCAGTTGCCCCTATTTGCTAAGTCATCATTGAAATCCGATGTACAGTTTAGGAGAAGAAATGGAAAGCAGCTATGCTTCGCTTTCCTTAAACTAGTTCAATTTCATATCTATTAGGAAACTGGAATTTTTAATGTATCTATACTTCTCTTACAACGTGTGTTGATGTATTATAGGAGCGATTAATTTGTGAGTCTACTGATTATTTTTAATTTTTTGATTGACTTAATTACTTAAATTAAAATAAATATTATCTATTTGCCCTGAAAACTATAAAACATACTGCAGTTTTAAGCAACAAACTGCAAAATACAAAAAAATCTTCATTCTGCAATGGTTGGTTGCATCATTACTCTCCCTAAACACAGTAAAACACTGTTAATTGTTAAAAAGGATTTATCTTTCGGTTGCTTTAAATAAACTCTTCACTTACTTAAAAGCTTTCACTTTTAAACAATCATTTAAGCTATGTAATTAATTGCCTACCTAAAAATTACTGCTCTATGGTGTAGTACAATTATATAACATGTTTTTTGAGATATTGATATTAAATTACGTATTTAATTTTCTGTGGAATTTCTTTTAGAGAAATTTCCTAGAGTTACTATATTTTTTTTTTAATGTTAACCAGTCCTATTAGGTGTAATTATAAAAATTACTCCTGTATTATAGGTGCTGGAAATTTAATGTGTGCCGTAAAGATAAAAATAATTAATTTAGATTAAATTAACAATTTCTTATAATTTCATTGTTTATAACATCAGAAATTAATTGATTTTTTATTACTTTAATACTACTGCTATTATAGCTTTCCCAGTTCAACTGACGAAAAAGTTTTAAATAAGTATATTCATTTTTTCTTAAACCATAATTGTTTTTAATTTTTGAAACATCAAATGCTTGTAGCCATCCAAATCTTGTTAAACTATTGGAATTATAATTTTCTTTAACTTTTTTATATTTATAAAAATTTTTTAAAATAGTCGTATAGATAAATTTTTCTTCAATATTTAAAATTTTATATTTAATTCTAATCTTTAATTTATTTTCTATAGTTTGCTGCTTATAATTAATATAAATATTATCAAAAATTTTGTAGATTAACTTATTTATATTACATAATTGTTGCTTTGTTAAAAAACACCAACATTGCAATCCATAATTTATAACAGAATCTACCAGAGATTTGAATATAATAAGTTTTTGTTTAAAGGGATACTTATTTCTTAAATAATAAAACATATATGTAAAAGTGTGTAATCTTTTTGTAATATAATTATAATGTGTATTCCAATTATAATTATCATCTATATAAATACCTAGATATTTATAAGTGTTTACAAAATCAATGGTTGTACAATCACAATTTGTTGATAAACTATTAATGTTATTAGTTGAATTATTGCAAAAATATTTATGTAATTTAAAAGGTAAATTAAAGTTTATTTTCTTATTTTTAGTTTTAACTATCATAATTTTTGTTTTCTTATGATTAATTGTCATTTTATTTTCGAATGCCCAAATAGAAATATTATTTAGATCTTGCTGAAGATTCATATAAGCGCGATATTGATTTTGATCGCTACTAAGTAGTAGTACATCATCTGCATAAATGTTTATAGAACAATTTTTTATAGATTTACAAACAGAATTTATGTATAAAATAAATAGTAAAGGTCCTAAATTTGACCCCTGAGGAACACCGCATTTGATATTATAAATTTTACTTATATAATTATTTATTTTAATTTTAAATTTCCTATTTCTTAGATAATTATTTATTAGATGGTAGAGGTCGCCTCTAATGCCATAGTTTTTTAATTTATTTAATAGTATATTATGATTGATACTATCAAACGCTTTACTGAAATCAATGTAGGCTATATAAGTTACTTGGCTATTATTCAGATTTTTATTTATAGTATTATTTAAATTGATTAAAAGATCGTTTATACTTTTATTCTTCTGATATGCATATTGGTTTTTTACTAGTATATTCGATTTCGTTATAAAATTGTATATAGAATTAGTTAAATAACTTTCTATTATTTTGGAAATATTAGAAAGGATAGATATTGGTCTATAGTTTGAATATTCTTCATGATTTCCTCCTTTGTAGATAGGTACAATATATGCAATCTTCCACAAGTTAGGATAAATATTCATTTGCAAAATATTTTTAACAAGTTCAACAATAAATTGAGCAAAATTTTGTTATTTTTTATTACCTTTGTAGAAATATTGTCTAAACCAGTGCAATTTGTGTTTTTAGATTCTTAATGATATTTAAAATATCGTTTTGATTTGGTAAAAAGAAGGCAATAGAATTAGGATTCTGAAAGTCAGTGTTTTGTACTTCGTAAGAATTAAAGGCTACATAATTATTTTTTTGACCAAATATCTTATGAAAATTATTAAACACAGTATTACTATTATATTTCTCTATTAGATTTTGTAATTCTGAATTAATATTATTATTATTTTTAATAATATTATTATTATTATTATTATTATTATAAAAGCAAAGATCTTGATTTCTCAGATGAATCGAAATCTTTGCAAATAGTGATTCGTCTAATCCCACTTTCGAATTTGAATTCGCTTAACTGTTACTCTCATTCCAAGTGAAATCCTTCGTTTTTAAGAATTGTATTTTACGAGATCACTGGAAAATGTGATAAACTGCTTTCTTTGACTGATAGCGAAGAAAGAGGAAGCTCAACGTGGATTTCTTTTTCACTCGAAAACTCCAACTATTCGTAGCCTTACCTCCAGAGATCTATCTCGATCGTGTTTATGGGATTTTGCCAAGGGTGTTGATACACCCACACACATCATTTAAAACGGGTGGGAGGCACACAAAATGTATTCTTCCGTAAGGGAAGCTTGTTCCTTCACTGACCACTTGGCATCACACCAGACCAGGTGATATGTGGCTCACATTCGAAGTTGTAAAAGATAAAAGAGAGGATCTACCTGTACTGAGATCTACGTCTTGCCAAGGATTTGGTTTCAAAGGAAAAACGTAACTCAAATAGATAATAAAAAAGTTAAATTTATAGAATAAATAAAACCTAAATTCTTGTAAAAATTTATACTTGAAAAATAGATTGCAAATTGGAAAACTTTTGAAATTGTCAAAATTATTACATTACGTTAAAATAAAATAATCAATTTCAAAATGTATTTAATTTAAATAAATTAAATTTACAGATTTTTACTGTTATTGAATTTAAAACAAACAGAATGACATTTACTTGAATCACTTTTTAGGCCCATTTTACATTTTTCATTCAATTAGGCAATATTCAGGCCACATCAAGGAAAATCTACAACAGAAGGTTGTTGCCTTTGTCCTAAATTATGACTGCCTTTATTTTTAATTAGCTTGCCGTATTGTCTTGTCTTTGTTGTGCGAATCTGATACTAGCGTAATCTCAATTCAAGAGAATTCAAGACAATTCAACTTCTAGTATATTTTTATTTGTAGTATTTTTTTATACATAGAAGTTATTGATCGGAAATAGATGTTAAAGAATAGAGGTTAATATTTCCAAACTTTTTCTGGGATGGTAGAGAAAAATATTGCTTTATGAAGGAAGACATTATTTTTACATTGAATCCCCACAGGAACATAGAATTATGAAGCGCGAGGCGTTTACGTGAAAGAAAAAAATTAATAACAATTCTAGACAAAGTAATCTTTACTTTCTAGTAAAAAAGTAAACTTTAATTATGGCAGCATTAAATTTATAATGATGAGAATTTTTTCTTGCCCAATTCTTAGAATATTTCATTGATTTCAGCGATTGCTGTGGAACGGATAGTTTTAATGCTTTCTATTTAACAAGACAAGACAATGAGAAGATGATGTATCTAACAATAATCTATCCTTTTTATTGCCTTGTCTTGTGAATTATAGCTCATATAAGGAAGCCTTTCCTTACTGTTATAAAACATCAGAATTTCCAAATACTGATAATTCTATTTCACTTGCCAGTAACTGAGAATTGTGAGAGACACTAACATCTTTGTTTTACGAACTTTAATCGATGAGTTTCTAACAATTATTTAATATATTTTCGTGTGAATGCTTAGCGACCCATTTGGGAGCTATTGTGATAGCGATCAAAATCGGTAGCTATTGCGTTTGTCCTGTCCGTCCATGTCTGTCGACCCCTAACAATCCCCGAACGGAAGGTCGCATCGACAAACGAATTTCATCATCGAGTTCAGAGGCCGAAACACCATAGGAATGGGGTATTTCCACGGGCCAAAGCCCCCTCCCATGTTGGAGATATTTGGCAATTGTTATCATTGTATCCCCTAAATACTCCAGAACTAAAGGTCGTTTTGATAATGTCCGTCCGGCCGTGTCTGTCCACCCCTAACAATCCCCGAACTGATGGTCGCATCGACAAACGAATTTCATCATCGTGTTCAGAGGCCCAAACAATGTAGGAATAGGGTATTTTCAGGGGACAACGCGTCCATCTATGATCGAGATATGTGGCATTTTTTTTATTAGATTTCCTCTATTAGCTTATATGTTAGAAATGTAACCCTCTCATTTCGGTTGTCAGCTATAGCTTGATGCTTAAGGCTCCAACTCATGTACTGAAGGTTGTCTGTTCAAATCTGTATATGTACTTTTTTTTTGTCTCAATATCCGCGTGAGTTTTTTTAATTTTTTTGTTTGTTTTTGTTTTTTCTTATTTTCCTAATGTCATTTTATTTTATCCTAAATTTTTTTCCTTATATTAATATACTTCCTTTTTTATTATTAGTTTTTCATTTTTTATATTATTATGGGTCGCCCTTAAATTTATGCTTTAGCACAAAATTACATTCTCTTGTTTATTCAGAAATAAGAATCTCATTAAATGTCTAATTGACGATAATATCTTAATTTTGAGGTAAAATATTTAAGAACTTACTTAGGAATACTTGAATTTTATTTTTATTTAATATTTTTGAGATTTTATCTTCCATTTTAACTTTCATTATAACATAACCTTCCACGAGGACAGCAAAGGGTCAACAAAGGAATTTGGTTCAAATCTCATTTCCTGTTGAATGCAATTATAATGCTTTAGGAATTCCAATACTTCAGTGATATGGAAACGGTAGATGTACTACTGTAATATTGTCTTTTCCCATTTATGTTTATCTAAAGAAAATATATCAGCAATCTTTACTAGTAAAATGTATGTGACGTGTAACAACAACAATAACATCACTCCCATTTATAATCAATCACAAAATATTCTCAGAGAAAAAATTAGGAACTCTCTCGAAAGTTTTCTTTCTTGAAATTATCTTTAAATGCTACACTGACTTCATCAATAACCCTTTCTATTCTTTATGTTTTTAGACTGTTTTTCTTTTAGACTGTTGTTCTTTTAGACATTATCTTAATCCAAACCTTTGAGGTTTTTATCTATTTAATTCTCTCTACTTTTTCTTCGTCCGTTTCCTCCAACATTTATTATATACTCCACCAACAGACATTTCACTACAAAACTGATGAATTTTTACCAATTACAATTTTTTTTTTAATTACAGAAAATTCATTGTGCACATACCTTCAGCCAATTGAATCGTTCCCACAAAAACCAAATTTTTAAATTATAAAGTACGCACTTAGTTTGGTTTATGCTTATTTCATTATAATTTCGAAACAAATCGATGAAATAGAGAGCTGGGAAAACCCTAGGACCAGTTTGGAGAAGAATTTAGCTTTGAAAAATCTCCGACCTTCTGCTCCTCCATCTCTTACCGCTTGGCTACTGGTTTCACTTCTTCTGAATTAGTAAAGTTAAAACTTTTGTTGACAGAACTTCACTAAAAAAAGATGAGACCGAAATAAATTCAAATTATTTATTTGAATATTCATCATTTATAGAATGAAAATTAAATAGGTTTCCAATTGAAAATTGCTTTTCGTATTCCTGAATTTTCTTTCTAAATCCACGATGAGGAAAAGAGATAACCAATAAGACTTGTTCTTCTACTGATTCTAAAGATTGATTGCCTACCTTCATCAAATCTAGATTGAAACCTCAGGGTGAAATCGTTGTACATTTGCATTTTAATGCAGTTTTCATGTCAAACAAAGAAAACGTGAGGACTGACTAATTGCTGCTGCCAACCATCAAGTAAAAATGTTACATACAACATGATCGATGCTATAGGGGATCCATCAAAAATTGGGAAAGTGCATTATGTTTTTCCCTAGACAACAGTAACAAAATTAGTTTAAGTAAGATGGGAAAAGAAGCATATAAATATTAATGATGAGTTAGCTAATCAGATGCTACTAATCGCTTTAAACCGTTGACAGAAGTGATTGACATTTTTCTAAACATTAAAATCTCGGATTATGATGCAAATACTTTAAGAGGAGAAGTGCCACAACACATAACGAAAACAACTATTTGTGCTTTTAAGAAATGTGCTTTTAAAAATAAAATTAGTCTCAACTTTTTGCAATCATAGAAATGGAAGAAATTGATATAAAGCGACATAATATAAAGAAACCAATAATGAATTGTTATTTTACTTTCGGTCAATAATTGAAATTAGGAAGTTATTTTTCAACAGTAAGTAAAAATATATTATTTTGAACTCAGAAGAAGTATTGAAATTTGCACAATTGTTTTTGGGTAATAGCTTTACACAACAGCAGGAGCAATAGAAAAATAAAATTAAAAATTACCGGGATATAGAACATCAAATCTGAAATTACTACCATTTACATAAAATAAAAAATGTAAACCAAATATAATATTGCTTATTATTGAAAATGAACTCTTAACTTACGACATGTGAGTACAATATGATAAATTCTATGATAAGTTTTGATTACTGTAATCACAAATGGAGAATTAAGGCCTTCACAAAAATTGCAGAAATGCTGTTTTGCAGTTATTAAAATATGAGAGAAAAAACAAAAAAAACCTGCACAATTATTGTCCAATCACCAGAGATGCCACATAGCTCCACATCATTGATGACGATTTTAGATATTTCTAAAATCTTCATTCAAATTTAACAAAGAGGTTGAAGCATTTTCATAATTTTAATATTTTCTAGAACAATTTATTAAATACAAGTGGGCCGCTATGGAATTTATGGCAACTATTTTTTATTTATATTTTATAAATATAGGGCACCACTGCAATTCCAGATTATACGTTTCAAAGCTTGTTGGATGTGCTTCTGACTGGGGCCACTAATGTCATTTGATTCAGTGGAGGAACGTCATGGGGGAAAGTGGAAAACACGTATTTGGAATCATCGTTTAATAAGTCAATGCAGTGTAGCCGTGGAAGAAAAAGGAACACAGGAACACATTGCGAACACCTACTCAAAGTAATCTCTAAGATTGTCCATTGTACGTTCCCAACCTCTGGAAACGTCATCATCTTCACCATAACGCCTCATGTCAAATATCAGCTCCTGCACAGACTTTGTTACGTCGATGGTGGTGGGAAGTCTTGGAACGCCCTCCATATTCGCCAGATCTGTGTCCATGCGGCTTTGATTTGATTCCAAAATTTAAGCTGCAGTTGCATGGGAAACGCTTGAGAACAAATATGAAATTTTGACGGCGTTTAGGCGAGGTCACATGATGACTCACATGCAGCCAATGGTATTGCCCGCCTTTCCAAACAATGGCAAAGTAAGGTGGACAATCTTGGAGATTACTTTGAGGGGTGTTAAGTAATCTGCAAGATTGTCCACCTTACTTTTCTGTGTTCCTTGGCTAAACTGTATTTGCTTGTTAAACGATGATTTCCAAATAAATGTTTTCCGTTTGCCCCCATGACGATCCTTTACTGATCCAGACCACATTAGTGGCGCCAATCAGAAACACAACCAACAAGCTGTCTGGAATTGCAGTGGTGTCGCATGATAAAAAAATAGTTGTCATGACTTCCATAGCGGCACCAGTAGTTATCTAATAAATTTCCTGAATAAAAATATCCTTAACAAATATTTTTTTTCTTTCATAACGTTTTAAGTGTTGTTTAACATTTTGAAATACGATGTTTATGGACAACAATAAATAGGTTATGACTAAGAAAAACTTCTAGTTATGTCATTCTGCTGACTGCAAAATATTTTTGCCTTTCATAAGCATGATATATTTTAATTAAAAAGGATAATTAATGTTAATCTGTGTAGTAAATAAAAACAAATATTTTAATGATCTTGTTTTTGTTCTTAGGCAATATGAAGTAGATAGTATTATAATTTGATGTACTTCATTGTTTCTCTGGAGTGTTAGGTAACAGCTTCTTGTACTAACAAAATTTATTTATTACAATTTATTACAAAAAGCAATTCAGTAAAGATATTTTAAACGATTTAATCACTTGCGTTAGATTTAAAGTAAAATTCTTGTTGGATTTACAATTTCTGAATAAATGAAAATCTATGTAAATGAAATGCACCGAAATAAGATCGTAATACAATCCCTGATACGATTCAAATAATCAGACGAGAAATCTTTCACGTTTGGCAACTCTGTTTGGTTAGTTAAACGACCAAAATCACTTGCCCGTGAACAATTAGGTTAGCGCGATAACCAGAGGATGACACGGTGTGGTCCAGTTTATCTCGAGGGGGTTCAGATTATTTCCACTAAAGTGGATTTTGGGATTGAGATCTCATTCCGGTAATTGTTACACTACAACGACATTAAAACCATTTTCGGTAGCACACAGAAAGTTTCATTAGTTTTCTTGATGGTTGCCCGACACAGCAAGCAACAGTCTCCTCGCATTTGTTCTGAAGCACCTTTATTGGGTGTCTGAAGCGGTCCATTACAATTTTATTGACTAATTTTTATTACTTGAATAAATTGGACGAATTTCATTATGTTTAATGGCAGTCTGACGGTAATGACTTCAATTAAAATGGATGTTAAATTGAAAATTAGAAGCAAAAATTTTTCAGTATTAACGAGTTTTGGGTATTAATTATTAAAAGTATGCAGTATTAGAAATGCTAGCTACATAGTTACCATCTATTCTATATCTTCTTTTCTTGTCGGATTTCTGTTGAAATGAGGCGAATTATCATTCGATTGGATCACCGTAATAATGATTTTTAATTGGCAGTATTCATTGTCTTGCTTGACCTAATAGAAAGAAAGTGTTTCCTAGCAATCTAATAATGAGCCACAGAAATCTGAAATGGATTATAAAAAGCTTAAATTAATTTTAAAGTTAACATAAGACAGTCAACATAAGCTTAACAATTCAGTCAACAAATGTCAATGGTGTAAAACAGTATGTCAACTTTCAAGTTACCAGATACCGAATTTCAATTCAAGGAAATGACAAATGAGCCACTTAGACAATAAACTTTATAAACTAAACATGATTGTAAACTGTATACCGCGATGTTTCGCCTAATCTTCTGTAGCATTTTATGTGTCCTGATTGCAAGGATATATGGTTGATAACACATGTTTAATAATCATCAGTTTTCTTACAAACAATAATTTATTTTCCAGTTTCACGTTTTACAAATTACGAACAGACATAAAGAGTGTGGATACAATAACTTTTGGTATGTAATTGCTCATTGCATTTTTAGAAATAGTGTTAATGAGGAACTATTTATTGTCAGATAATTGTGATTTAATCTTGAAGCGAGAATTAACGACGGTTGCAGAAAGACATCTATTCAAACCGACTGTAATCTTCTGCAGATCCAATTATGAAGAGTTGTATCTGTTTGCCAGAAGTATAAATTACTACGGTTAACTTTTCCTTGAGGCAATTGCTGCTTGTGCTCGGAATGAATGGTTTGAAATGTGTGCGCTTGGCAGTCCCTGCTATGCTCATCCTATCTTTCCCTCCTTCGGATGACGAATGGCGTGTGACGCCGGAGAATGCGCGGACCCTCAGCCGCAATCGAGACGGGAGGAGTCGGCGAGGCACACGTGCATGCTACGGCAATGGCAGCAGTTTTCAGTTTGTGGCAATAATTGCAGCGAGCTTAATGTCAACTTCTGCTATTTCTCGAGTTTGCATGTCGTACGTGACATGGTCGGCTGCCACACATGTGCGTCATTATAATGGAGGAAGGCATCATTTATTTCTCTTAAATATTGCTCACATACCGTGTCCATTTACTTTGAAAATAGCAAACTGCATGATGAGACAACTTTTTTTTTTCTTTTCCGTTAATATTATCATTATCATTGTTATTCGTGGAAGCACTTCAAGTAGAAGAAAACTTCTGATGCAACATAAGGAGGAATAAGATCTATTGTTTTTTTCGTTCAGTCTTAATGTAGCTACAAAATGGAAGCACGTGCATTACGAATAAAAGTTCCAAAAATAATGTTTATAATTTGATAAGAAAAAAATCGACTTTAAAGTCATTTCTAATATTATTTTCACAATTATTATTATCTTAAAGTGAAATAAACACATTTCATAAACAATTTCTACTTCCTGATAAGCAAAATTAAAATCTTAGCAAAGTGTCTAAACTTCTTAAGATATTTCCTGAATTAAGCGAGTGAATCAGTGCTAATATACAGATCTAGGGTTCCACTGTACGTCTTCTTTGACTAGTATTTTATGTTTTCGTATTACTTTGGTTTTCTACAATCGCACACATAGTTTCCTTGTGATATAATCACTTTTTTCTTGATTACTTTTCTGGTTTTTTTGTTTATTTTTTGTCAAGAAAATTAGCAATTTAACTACAGAATATTAAGGAAATCTATTTTGGGTAGTTGGATTATCAAGAGACCTTTGAACATTTGCAACTAGTTTCAGAAACTAAGAATAACATTGTTTAATATGTCTTCTTTTGAACATTTTAGAAGATAACCAATAATTCGCAGAACGTTTACTAGATAAAAGTAGGAAAAGAAATGGAACCTCCACAAATCTAAAGTAATTTTTATCATAAAAACACATTAAAAATAAAGAAAATTCGTATGCTAACCTCTGACCGCCTCAATGAATTTCTTATGCGCATGTAAATAAAGAAAAACGACCTAAAAATATCTAAACATATTGAAAAGTGAGATCACTATTTTTAAGTGGCATTTCAAGACAGTTTGTTTCACGCTGATATGGCGATCATCAGTTGAGAATAGTCACTGTTGAGCAGGTCACATAATGGAGATGGTATATTGAAGTAGAGTAGGAAAAGAAATGGAACCTCCACAAATCTAAAATAAAAACATAAAAACACATTAAAAACAAAGAAAAAGAAAATTAAACACACCTCCATTATGAGACCTGCTTTGTTCGTAGTGACTACTCTCAACTGGTGATCGCCATGTTAGCATGAAACAGACTGTCTTGAGATGTCACTCATGAACATTGGTCTCACTTTAACTGTGTTTCATATGTAAATTTGAAATTGATTTACCGAAAGATTTCGAGAAGTTTCAATTTACAATTTCGGAGAAGTCTGTTCTGTACAAAAAAAATTGTACAGAAATAAATTTAACGTTAATGTAATTTCCAAAGTCTACCGGCGACTACATTGTATTATAATAATATAGCAATTGTTAGTGTAAATAAATTATACACTAATAAACTTTCGTAGAGCCTGTGGAACTGTTCTAATCTATTTGATCTCAAGATTTTGCACCGATTGAATATATGAAACATGATCGTTGAACAAGTACTAACCTTTGGGATACAATAGTTAGCAAGGCGTGACATTAATTTGACAAACGTCCAGGATCGACTCACAACACTACAGAGAAGAAATGTAATTATGAAGATAAAGTTTCTCTAGAAATAAAGACCTCTGCTAGTGTTTCGTAAAAAGCGTTGAAGTGAAAGCGACCTAACTTTCATGGGCAATTGCATTTTCACCAAAATGCTTTAACTGTCGGAATGCGTAAATTCCAAGATAAGAGAGTTTTCCAGATTTAATCGAACAAATGGTAATTCAATATTTTGATTAGGATCCCTAGTTACGAAATAGAGAAAGATATGAAAACATATTAAAAAAAAGGAGATGTAAATGTATGCATTCGTAGTATTGCATTGTTAATGTCTCAAAAAAAATGCTTCCCTCCTCCCTTTTCCCACCATAAGTCCAAAGCACCACCGTCAGCGGCTTTATATTAAACATGTAATTTATCCTTGTTTATTTAATACATTTCTTTGCCGTATACATAAGGTTAACTATTTGCATAAAAATATATAAGGTTAAGTTTATAAATTTGATATTGGGATTTTCTGAATATTGCCACGTATACCTCTACAAATGTTATCACTTACTTCTACATGTGAAATTAGTATTCATATCGTCAATTTAAATTTACCCTGTTACATATTTCGTGGGATTGTTCTTGTAATTTTCCAAAATTAATTGTAATTATCGACTAGTCAAAGTGATTATAATGAATGCTTAGGTTTTTTTTAAAAAAAATATTTTTGAATAAACTTTATCTGAATATTACGACTCAATGTTTTTGTCTTTATTGTTACTACTTTATAGCACAGTATTGTTGATTTGTGCTTTAGTTGAACCTTCATGTTGAATAGCTGTGATTTTCACATTATATAAAATTTTGGATACAGAGTTAGAAAAAAAGCTCAAGTATAAGAAACACTATCTGTTTGATATGCAAAGTACGAAAATTACAAATATATTTATAATAGCTTTAGTAACATTTCACTTATCTCTCATAACTTATTATTATTTACAGAAAATTGGTCATTCAAGATTATCAGAGCACAACGGATACATCAGTGATGCTGTAGTCAGAAGCAAATAAAGACAAAAGTAGTGTTTATATGTAGTATTCAAGCTGGAAGCTATGATCTTCACTACGTACAAAATTATTGATGCTTAATGGTAGATTCTAAGAATTATTATGTTTTTCTCGTTGAAATTACAAACTCTGGAACGCACTGAAATTACAAAGGCAACTCCGACTAAATTTACTTAAACGCTAAGTTTTGTTATGGAAATAGCAATTATGGAAAAAAGAAATCACAAGATCGATTTTAGTTAAAATAATAATAATTAGTTATATACACATGTAAATAAAATAGTCTTTTATTCATTTAGACATAAACGCATTTCTTTGTATCTGAATTAATAAAGCGTTCAAGTATTTTCATGGAGTTCCCTTATAAACCATTTCGGTGTTGAGTTGACGATGTTGAAACATGCTTTTCAAACCAACAACTGAATTCTATGAACAGTGACAGTGTTGTCCAGAAACATGCCACTCCCGTCACAGTAATAATGGCATGTCGCCAAAACACGCCTTTAGCAAAAACTCCTAAACAGGAAGCCTTGCATTAGAGGCACTCATGCGAGCCTCGAATATGCTCCCACGCCAATCTCACCACCTCCGAATCATGGACACTCCAGGAGATGGAGCCATTGCTGTTAACAAGACAGCAGTCATGACAACCAATACAAAAATTAGAATACAAATACAAAATTAGATATTTTTTCAAATTTCTATCATTAAACGAAACAAGGTCTCATTAATAATTAGTCGCCAAGCCATACAAAATTTATATTTTTTTTTTTACTATGCTTGTTTTTTAACTTTTACAATTTAACTTTTTGTTTGTTTTTTTTAATCCGAAAAATGTTATGGTTAGATTCACTGTGGGTTTCTCTCAAGATAAAAATAACCTGCAAATTTTCGAATGCTCTATGGTAGATCCAACAAGATTACTAAAATCATAGTACTAATAGAAATCTTACGGATGGTCGGATTGATAAGCATGTTTATAATTGCAAATGTATTTTAAAATTTATTTTTCTGCAGTGTTTTATAAATATGATACTATTTAGGACCTTCGACAGCTACATTTACTGGTTGTATGAAGTTGATGTCAAAGTCCTATTCTTTCTACCAAACATTAGAATTCATTCAAAACTCCATAATATAAAGTTACAAAGCATTTTATTTTCCTAATGGAAAAAAATGTTTTCCATTTTCTTTTTTGCAGTGACATCCCTTTCCTACAAGCGAAAACTAAGATTTCAAATTAATATTTCTAGTCAATATAAACAAACTCACTTAAGTTAATAAATAGAACATCAATATGAGCTCTTCGTAATAAAATTTTTATGGAACAAATTCGCAAGCAAAAGGCGAAAGAAAATATCTGAACCCAAAATCTGGACAAAATCAACAAATGTGTAATAGTAAATCGATCAGAGCCTTAAAGATTACTAAGAAAATATTTATATTGAAAATAACAGTAAATTTCAAATCAATTGTTTTAATATTTACAAGACTACAGTAGTTTTATGTTAGTGAATTATATTCTTTATTTAATAATTACATTATTACTATATAATTTATATAAGATATAAATAAATTATATAAATATTATTTACACTGTTATGATAGGCAACAAAAACTATACTGTCATGTTCTGTATTTTTAATAAGTAAATGGTTTTTCATAAGTTATAAGTAGAAACAGTGAACTCCTAAGTGAGCATCCACACTTACATTTTGAAAAATGAATTTGCTAAGTAAATAAAAATCAATTCAAGATAATACTAAGTCGTAAAGTTTTCTGCTCAGCCTACACTGAGCTGATCATAAATCAGGAGTTGAATAACAAACTCAAGTCCTCTTTTGTTTTGCTCGAAATAAAGACACAGAATTTATTATTTTTTTACACTGGAACATAACCTCATCAATGGTCAGTTATTTTTGCGTCCACAGAAACCGATATTCTGTAGTATCTTCGAGGAATATCCGTGGAAACTAGTTATCCGTGGAACGGATAAGTGGATCCGTGGAATTAGTTATCTTTCATTTTACGTTGTAGATTTCCGAAGAAATTAGCAAAGCAGTCGAACTTCATTTCATCACATACTTGATCTAAGAAATTTGTTTCTTGTTTAAAAATTATAGTTTTCTTGTTAACCGAAAAAAAATCTTCATGCTAACATTATTAATTTGAGGAAGCCGAATGTCTGATAAAAACCTTCTATTCTGCAGCACCTACTTCCTGTTGCTAGTTTTATGAAGCCCCCCTTGCAGTCAAATTATTTTAATGCTGGTCTTATATTTATGAAAATGAGTTAGTCGGATTTTAACAAATACTCTCATTCAGCAATCCACCTAACGGCCTGTCAACATATTTTTATATAGATACATACACTTTTTTATTTATTTATTTTTTCTTAATGTTTTTCAGTCCCATTAGGTATGCTTAGTAACTGCATACCTGTGATATGTGACCGAGAATTTAATATATTTGTCAATAAGTTAATTCAATTAATTATCATTCTTTAATGTAATTAACCCATCCACCACATCAGAGATTAATTTCTGTTTTATTTCTTTAAATGTTATATTATCTTTTTGAATTATATCTACCTGACTAAAAATTTTATACTTTACGTAATTATTTAATCTATATCCGAAGTTATTTCTGATTTTATCAATTTTAAAAATTTTGTTCCAATTATATCTTGTTTTTAACTCTTCATCTAGGGAATTTCTTTCTCTTTTTACCTCAAAGTAATTCTTTATTAATATTTTCGATATAAATTTTTCGTTTATTTTTAATATTCCGTATTTTTTTCTTAGTCTTTGTTTTTCTTTTTTGATTTATATTTAAAATTTGAATAAACATTGTTGAATATTTTCATCGTTAATCTATTGATATTTTCCATTTGTTGATGTTGATCCAGCACTCCAAGCCGTAGTTCATCAGTGAATCTACTAATGACTTATAAATTATTAGTTTTTGTTTAAAAGGAAATATCCTTCTAATATGATAAAAAAGATATGAGTAAGAACCCAATTTTCCCATCACAAAGTCGTATTGTTTATTCCAAGAGAATTTGTTGTCAATATATATACCTAAGTATTTGTATGTAGAAATAATTTCTATCTTTTTACAATTACAGTTTTTCATAAAAGCGTTGCTATTTTGACTGATGTTAGAGCATTCTATTTCATGTAAACTTATTATTACATTGTTATTTATAATTTTGTTTTTATTTTTAATTATCATTATTTTCGTTTTTTCTCCATTTATTTTCATTTTGTTTATGTATGCCCATTTGTTTATATTGTTAAGGTCATCTTGCAATTTGTTTTGAGCCTGCGTTTGGATTTCATCAGTAATGATTAGAATAACATCATCTGCATACAGAAAAATTTCTGAGTTGCTTATATTGTTATTTATCGAGTTTACGTATATATTAAATAAAAGAGGTCCTAAATTCGAACCTTGTGGGATTCCTCTTCTGGAATTATAAGTTTGACTTAAATTGTTTCCAATTTTAATTTTAAACTTTCTATCTTTTAAGTAATTTTCTATGATTTTGAATACATTCCCTCTTATTCCCATTTGATTAAGTTTTTTTAGTAGGATTTTGTGATCAATGGAATCAAATGCCTTCCTAAAGTCGATAAAAGCTATATATATTATCTTTCCATTGTTTAGTGATTTGTTTATGTGCTCATTTACGTTATTCAATAGGTGTAATGTACTTTTATTTTTTAGATATGCATATTGATTTTTATTTAAAAGTTTCTTTTGAGTTATATAGTTATATATTTTTTTTGATAAATAACTTTCTAAGATTTTTGAAATATTAGATATTAGAGCGATTGGTCTGTAATTATTTAAGTCGTTTTGATTACCTCCTTTATAGATTGGAATCGTGTGTGATATCTTCCATGAATTGGGATATATTCCTGTATTATATATTTTTTGAAATAGATCTACCAAAAAAATAGATATATTTTCTTTCATGATGTCGATGTCTATCATATTAATACAATCAGGTCCGTAAGAATACTTTTTCTTTTGATTTTTTATTATTTCGATGATTTCATTTTTGTTTGGGGGTATAAGGACCATAGAATTTTGTTCAGCTTCCTGTTTTTCATCATACATCTTCCTTATATATTCATAATTTGCATTATTTACATATGTATTCAGGGTAAAGTTTTTGCTCAGATTATTAAATAGTATTGTAAAATTATTAGAAAATTATGACAGCACACCATATGAATTCTTATTTTTACTTTGTTTTCCAATTATATTATTGCTTAGAATTTTCCAAATATTTAAGTTTGCATTTGGATCATCTTTTATCAAATTTCTGTAATATTTGTTTTTTTGTTTCTTGATTTGATTTTTCAATGAATTTCTTTTTTTCTTGTATTCTTTTTCCAATTTTTTATCATTTTTATTTCTTGTGTATTTTTTATACAGATCATTTTTTTCTTTTATTTGTTTCATTATCAGTGAGGTCATCCAATTTTTTTATATTCAAGATTATGTTTCTCGTTTAGGGTTTTATTTCCATTTTCCTTAATTACTTTATTTTTAACCTTATATTTTGCCTTCTTTATTAGTTTATTTAACTTATTTATAATTTTGTTTGGATCTTCTATCTTATTTCTATTTGTTTCTTCTAATAAAAAATATATTTCCTTATTTAAATAATCAATATCTATTTTAAAATTTTGTTTTTCATTACTTAGGATTTCCTTTTCCTTTGTTTGTAATCCCTTCTTTTCAATTTCGAGCAAAATACCGAAATGATCTGATATATCCTAATGTAGGATATTCGCACTGATATCAAATGACACTGAAGTGCAAAACAAAGGATATCTATCTAATACCATGTAGAAATCCTCGGGATTCCCAGTTTTTTTTTTGCAGATATATCTATTCAGAAAAATCCTGGCAACACACTGTAGAAAAGGTTCTGGATGATGGCCAGGTTAAAATTCTTTGGGACTTTAGAATACAAACGGACCAGCACATTACAGCCAACTTCTGACATCACTGTGATTGAGTAACAAGAAGCGACTTTCTTTGACATAGCCATCCCTGGGGACTGTCGAGTCCAGGAAAAAGAACATGAACAAATGGAGAAGTACGGGGCTCTGCCGCTAGATACCACCTGAATTTGGCATAATAATCCAAGAGTGCTACCCATTATCATCGGCGCAATTGACACAATTTCATCCAATTTTACGGATTATTCTACCCGGTTAGGAACTACAACTATTACAGCAGACGAATTGCAAAAACTGCAATTCTCATGACTGCATCGATTATTCGTCGTTACTTCACTGATGCCTAAGCCTTTGGTTAAGACTCGCCTCAGCCAAAAATTGCCAGTGATTCGGGTTTTTGTAATATAACATGTGACCGTTTCACTGTGTTTCATTTAAAGAATAAATTTATATAAATCTGCAAACCTCTGGTATACGTCGATGCTGATATTTTTGGACATCACACCATATTTTTTTGTTTAAAATGCGTTCACAACTTAAACATCACGAACAATGCGCCAAATACTATGTCACCAGTCCCAATATTAGCATTAGCTTTTGTAACAGCCGTTATTCCGATAACGGAAGAAATAACGTAATTACCTCACTCAATATCTACGTACCTATCAAACTAACGACATTCATAATTACTACACTTGAACTATTTGAATAAAATGATCAAACAACGTGAACCGGCCAGGCAGGACGGCCTCACGTGCTATCATTTAACATGTGCTGTTGTACGATATGTTGTCTTCGGGAATCACGACCTGTGGGTACGCGTACCGCCGTAATTAGTTATTTTCCGGACATGGATGCATCACTAAAATGTGTTCCTTCTCCTAGTCCTTACACCTTTTGTTGTTTTTTTTTACTTAATTTATATATATTATATTGGGTCGTTTCATAATTATTGGCCGATTCCGACAAGAGTAACTAACAGAGCCAGTTAAAAAGAACGCATGGTAATAGGAACTATGAAACGCCTCTGGAAAGTGAATGGGTTCAGTCCAAATGTTAAAAAAATATTTCAGCCAGATCAAATCAATTTGTGACGTCATGGAGCAACGCGAAGTGAGATTGATGATTTTTCAGGAATTCAAACTTGGACGTAATGTGTCCGAAACGGTTTCCAATGTCAATAAAACGTGGGGTGCCGGTACGACGAGTGACCATAGACAATTTTTAAAGTTTCGTACCTATGATGTTGACATCATCGATCATAAGCCAGGAGCCGGTTGTCCGGTTGTGCGTGACGCGGTACAGTTAAGGCAAAAAGTAGAAGAAAAAACAACCTGCACCATATGTGAGCTCAGTGGCGAACACCTGGCAGCTATTGGCAAGGTTAAATAACTGGATACCTGGGTTCCATACGAGCTCACCGAATAGCAGCAGACGGCGTCTGGAAACATGCATTGCCCTTCAAAACGTGAGGCTAGCACCCTCTTTTTTGCATCGATCGTTACGGTTGATGAAAAATGGGTGCTTTATATCAACAGAAAGCGAACAGCGCAGTGGCTCAGTAATGGGAAACCATCCAAGCAAATGTCCAAACCCGACTTCCACACACAGAAAGATCTGATCTTTGTGTGGTGAACTGCCGAGTGTGGTGCATATATGAGTGTTTGCCGTGTTACCAAACATCACAGCTGCCATACAGTGCCTTCAGCTGAACCAATGTCACCAGATATGCAACAAACAAGCATCTTTCGTCAAACGTTTGGGTCCCATACTCCTGCATGATGGAGCACGACCACATTGTCTCTTGGAAGCTTGAAAAAAATTGAACGCCTTATGGTACGAGGTCCTCCCTCACTTTCCGTATTCACCAGACTTGGCCCCTTCAGATTTTCACAAGTTTCGCCATTTTGAAAACTTCTTGATGGGGAAATGGTCCGCTAACCAGGATCGTGTGATTCATGCTGTTAGCGATTTCTTAGACCATTTTTGATGCCACCTTCTGCCACAGTGGCAGTTTTGCACTGAAAACATGTTGGGTTCAGTGTTTTGATGCCGAGGAAAGATAGTTTTCTGAATAAAATGTACTCCTTTGTTTGTAACTGCTATTTTTGTTATTTGTGTCAGAATCGGCCAATAATTATGAAACGACCCAATAAAATAATCAAAATCTGTTTTAAAAGTCCACAGCAATGGTTCCTTTCTAAATGGCTCCATTGGCTCCATTTTACTGCCTTTAGTGCTTTCTTTACTACCCTTACGTTACCTTTTTTTTAGCAATTTCTGAAATTACCGAATAGTTGGCCAGCGTATTATATTAAGAGAAGTTCAAGTCCTAGAGATCAGGCAAAGTAGTAAGAGAAGCTCCACGCTTGAAGCTAATGGATGCTGTAGCAATGGGAAGTTCAGTGTCAGGTGGATCAGGGAAGAGATCTGACTAAGGCGGATATCAGAATCGTGATCACAGTAAAAGTAAAAACTCCTTGAATGCCACTATTAAATTAATTGCAACTAAGGCAGTGCTGTTGAGAATCAATTCCCGATAGAAGCATGCGATTGGATCATCAAAATCATTGTTGCGTGGCTTTGATCATTCTCCTTTTTCAATCTGTTTGAAATGCTTCTGAACGAACGAAATTAAATGAACTTTTTTTATGATTTCACGAATACATCTCCAAAGCAATTTCCAGATAAAAATTGGTATTTTCTCTCGCCCAAATGAAACAATTATGCATGTTAACTGTGCCATGATAATGGAAATGTGTCTCGTCCGTCTAGAGAATGATCCAGGGCTATTCCGGCTCAACCTCGATCCGAGCTAAGAACTGTAGCGCGAATGTCTCTCGTTGACACGGACCAGGAGGCAGCAGTTGTTAAACGTGAGACATTTTATAAGAATAGTAGTGGGTAATATTCCGAACAATTTTGTAGACCGTGGCAACAGGCTGGCTCAACATTTGTGCAACGCGCCTAACACTGACGCTGACCATGACATTTGACATCCTGTCCTCTTTCACTTGGTCGCTACATCGTCAACCACTTGAGCGGCAACAGGCTTTCGTCCTTTTCCGGCTTTCACATTTAACCACCCTCTTTCTTCAAATTAGAAGGATCATTTTTCGTAACTCATTCGCAGTTATTGAAGACTATTGAACGACCTAAACCTCCGCAGTTTCTGGTGCAGAATTCTCGTTTTGGTAAAACAAGTTCACAAGTAAAGCACGTTCTCGTAAACTAAACGTCATTTTGAGTTGAACACAAAATGCGATTTGAAAAATATGTAAGGCTGTTGCATAAATAGTGATACGATATTTCCATTTCTGATACTGTACACGCCTACAAACGCATTCTGGTAGTGATTTTTAAACTATTTTTTTTTTCAATGAATATCCTTCTCATGGTGTCGTTACGACGGACTGCAAATTTGATGCCATTTCGATAAGTAGTTTTTGCTGCAGAGTGCGTGGAATAGGTGAACTTTAATTACAGACACCTAGTTTATGGTCCGGCATTTTCATGATGGAATATAATGCCTTCTTTCCATCAATGTCAACCATTTTTCATGATTGCCTATATTTAGATCGTCCAATTAATACCATTTTATTGTAGTTACAATTTGGTTTGCTATCCAATAGTTAACAATCCCCTCCAATACTACACGTATTCATATTGTAAAACATCACATTCTGCGAGAGCAGACCGGATTTTGTTTGCAATTACACACCTCGCTTTCCCCAGAATCGTTTTCACTTCAAGTTATTGCATTCATCCACCGATCATCAACTGTTCGATCGTTAAGGCTGAGCTGCAGATTTGAATCATAAAATATGATCTATGAGGGTTTTTTTTTATTGTATTATTTATCGGCATCCAATATCCAAATACTAACAACTGATCCATGATGTACACGACAGACTTTCAGCAATGTTTTTTGAGTTAGTACATCGGATAAGAAAAAGATAGCTCACTATTTCTGCTGATAAAAAAATTGTCCTGTTCTTCGAGCTATTCCGGACAATGTTTCTTCATACTAGTCATCAATGATTGTATATTACCAAGACTGGTACACATATACTATAATTTACATATTACAGCCAACTTTACTCATCTCGTTAAAGAATTAAACTTTTTCAAAAAGTGATGTCTTAAATAATAATCCCGATTCTGTTCGTTACTTCTATGGAGAACCGCAGGAGAACTTATTTGACAAAAGAATGATCTGCAGGTTTCAAGGTTAGACTGATAACGCCAATTTTAATAGAAGTTTTTTTAAAAATATCAATGTAAACGACTTTCAGAGAATACCAGATTCAACGAAGCCTTTTTTTCTATCAAATGATAAAAGTTTTCATTCGAATCGCTTATAAGCATTCATTTTCCTAAAATTTGCAACATGTATAAGTAATTTGGATCTCCCAATAAACTCTGATAATCTATTTTAATATCAGACAATATCTTATCTCTGAATTTTCTTTTCTAGAAAAGAAACCTTTTGTTCGTATTTCGTTCAATTCTTTTTACAATTGCACTTTGTTAATGAGTGTAGTTTAATAATATTTAAAGTGACACTGCAGTATTCTTTAATTTTTCTTATAAATAGCCTCTACTTTCAAGAGTATCTAGAATTTGGAAATGCAATTCTTTTGTAGACCTTTTATTTTGCAGATGTTA
>JAFIDM010000001.1:136746034-136802418 GCA_023159025.1 Thereuonema tuberculata
ATTTGGAAATGCAATTCTTTTGTAGACCTTTTATTTTGCAGATGTTAACAGTGTTCCAGTTTGGGAAAAAAAAGAGTAAAGAGCTGCACTGTCAGAGAATAAAAAAAGGGCAAAGGCCGATACAATCAATAGCGAAAGAAGATTCTAGAAAGAAGAAACCCAACATCACGTCCTGCACTAAAAGCATGGAGTCTAATGCCCTCGCTTTTCGAAAGAAGACGAAAGAATTAAAAAAAAAAAAAAAGAGGAGGAGAATCTCCGTTCCAAACTTCATTTCCTTTGGCATCTCAGCACGAGTTTACTTCCGGTCACGTGATATTTCTCCATGAATAATTCATTCCCGGCGGCGATCGCTGCGCCGTCTTTAACCGCAGCTACAAAAGCTGCAGAGGGAATTTATTTTGCATCTACTTCCTTAGGCAAAGAGTTACGACTACTGATAATCATACAATAATCGTTAAAAGCAACTATGGCGAATGTACGTCAGTATTTTACTAGCCGGTGCCCCGTGAATTCGCGGATTTTAGAAGTGATTTCTTTTTATCTCAGGGAGAGTGCTCTCTTTGTGCTTCACATCTTAGCTGCTATAAATTTAAAATTTTAAAGGTCTATGCAAAAGCAATAAGCAAAACAAATCTTCTCATTAGGAATTGTGTATCGAAAATAGTCTGTAATAGTTGGCCATTGTATGGTGATGGTATTTTATTAGATACTTACTCAAACTCATTAGTTGACTTACATTTAATACATATGTATTTTGAAAAAAATAAAATAAATAAATAACATTCGAAACGTAGTAAAGCAATTCACGTGTCCTCTGAAATCTGGAAATCGGTATCTTCTGTGATATCTGTAGTCTCTGTTATAGTAGCTTAATATACAAAGAACAGTAAGTTCTTCTGGAGAAAGAAATTACATGCTTATAATGTATCTTTTTTGACTCAATATGAATAAAAGGGCTGCCAATACTTTCTCCTTGTGAAAAACAATCCAACATTTCAAGTTCAAGACAGACATTGAGATTGCGTGGTAAGATGTGTAACACAACAAATGAATTGAATGGTTTGCTTTATTAGAGCACCGCAACAGTAAATAACGACAATTAAAATTCAGCAAAAACACATTCATCAATGTCATTATCAGCCATCTAATAATGATCTGAAAAGATGCTTACGGAGTGCATATACCTTATATCCATTTATGAAGAAACTTGTAGTTTGTTTATTGATCAGTACCATAATTTACATTGAACATTTATTCTTAAAAAAATAGAAAAGATGTAGAAAACCAAAATTCGCACAAATTTTAAGAATAAAAATAAAATTTAATTCACGAATAATCGTCGGAATCGCAGTGAAAAGCAAAAATAAACAATGAAAAAACTCACTAATGAAATATGAGTGAGAAAATTCATATGGGAGCAGTCCGCCGGCCTCAATGAATTTTTTAATATTTAAAAAAATCAATCTGCGCATTGAATTATTAATGAACAACAATGGGTTAGACCAAATTGGAACATCCTGAAACAGTTGTTTTACGCTCTTTGGCGATCATCAGCCAGAAGCTGTCACTACTAAACAACGATAATAGCCAAAGAGCTTGAGATATTGTTCAGGATGTCACTTAGTAAACAAATTTGTCTGTTTTAATTCAGAAAGTTTACCAGATTTTTCAATAAACGATTGAAATTCATGTATGAGCTTCTAAATATTTTATATTGGTCGTCTCAGATTTAAGTGAACCAGTGATAATGGATATGAGCTATCGAACGTACACTGCCTGCTCAATTGAAAGTGGACACCTGTGATATGCAACAGACGCTTTATTTAAAGCGTATCTAATTGTTCATACTGTGGCCCTAAACACGCCGTGGCATGCTCTCCACCAGTTTCTGAAAAAAAGCAACCGGTATTTTTACCCACTCCTCCTTCAAAGCCTGCACAAGTTGGATGCGTGTTTGCGGTCGCATCGGACGTGTTTACATACATAACTTAACATATATAATATATAAATATTTCATATATTAAGTGTTAGCATAAATATTTGATGATAGCGTACGTAAAAAAACAGAATTATTTTATACTAGCCGGGTACCGTCGCTTCGTTCCGGAACCCTTACATACATAGCATTAAAAAAAAAAAACTTTATTTATGTAGCAAATTAATATTAAGATTGTAGAATATACAATTTCCCAGCCCGTTGTGGCCTTCTCCGCTTAACTCAGGTGTATTGCAGGTTGGTATCACACACCTGGGGTTGCTCCACACACATTTCTGCATGTACCTTGCAAATGCAGACACGATGGTGAATGACTACTATATCGTTCGATAGAACTTTCAAATACCAACATTTTCTCAATATAATGTTCTCTTCCAACTTTTATAGTTTTCGTTTAAATTAAAAAAAAAGTCAAAATTTGGCCCTTTAAAAGACGACATCTTGGAAACCAAAAAATTTTTTCGAAAGATTTTTGTAGCATTTTGTTTGTTTTATATTTTATCCATTTGCATGACCAATCTATCTCTTATAGTTTGGTCACAAAATTGGAAAAACTTTAAAGTCTCATGACAGCATGACAGAGAATAATTTTTTTAAAATATATAATTTTTAATTTTTAAGAATTCTGATCTTGAAAATTAATTCTTTGAAAAATGAAATAATCTTTTCGTTTTCCTACAGAACAAATCAATGTATTTCCAAAAAATGAGTTTAAGAATAGAAGTTCTCCATTAAAAAGGTATCAGAATCTGAACATGGATCTTATTTTTGAATACAATACTTTTGAGAGAGTTAAATAATGATTGCAAGACTAAATTAACACTTACAAAAAACCAGATAGCAATTTATTAGATACATCACATCTCCTTATATTAATCGTGCCTTAATATGTCAGATGAATGCAGTTTTCGGTATAAAGAAATAACAACCTTTCTAAAAACACTAAACAGCAGAAAAATCGCAATAATGGTGAAAGTGAGGGTGACCAAGGTTACTCGAACATTCCTTGATAGCTGGTACTAGTTGTGCGGTTTCAAGACACTTCAGAATGTCTGACATTCCCGGCTTTTCAGCACAGATTCAAATGTTTACCAAGAATGAGGGAACTTAAATGATAGACAAAGTGATATGGACAAAACTTCGTATGGATTAGACAACTCAGAGAAATACGGCAAGAATCTTGCAAAGCCAACAGAAAGGTCAAAATTAGGCCAATTATATCAAAACTCAATTTTGGTACGCAGAGCATCATCTTGGAATATATCTTGTTTCTAATGGGCTACAACAGCATTGAATGGTACCAGCATTGTCGGTGAAGATCAAGAATACACTCTTTCAGTGACCTTCGCATCTGATTTCATCAACACGGGTCGCTGATGAATACAAAAACTTTACCTGGTCTTACGATTCCATGTTCTTTTTTTTTTTTGCATCATGGTGGCAGAAGTGTCTAAAGCAACATGAATCTGTGTTTTAGCGATAATAGAACAGCTAATGATAGCTATCTAATGGTGTGGGGAAATTTTTTTCTTGGAACTCTATAAGTCTCCTGATACACACAGAATCATGTCTGAACACCATCTGAGCATCATAGCTCACCAAGTTCATTCTTCATGAAATTCTCACTAGAATGGACACTTCCAGGAAAATATTGACCATTCTCACAGACCCGAATAAAGGGATAAACGCACTTCTCCGTCTTCCGCTATGTTTCCGTAACGTAATTGCTTTGGCGACATTGTTACGTATTCAGGGTCACCAGAATTGAGTCTCGTAAGATGCAAGGAGATCTTGAAATCAACGAACATAACAGTTATATTTATATAACATATGTTCCTCGATTTGAAGATCTCCGATGCGTCTTACGAGACTCAATTCTGGTGACCCTGAATATGTAACTATGTCACTAAAGCAATTACGTTACGGAAACATAACGGAAGACGGAGAAGTGAGTTTAGCCCTTTACCGTAGACTGTATCCTGGAATATGACAACTAGTTTTTATTGCTTTAGTGGCTTAATCTCAATCTTATTGAGCATCTTTGCGATGCGATAGAAAGGGTTGTTTATCTCAATACTGTGCCTCCGTCAAATTTGCAGTAACTGTGGAACACAAGGATGTGTAGATGATACAACGCTCCTGCACAGCCCCTTCATAGGAATTCAGCGTGTTGGAAGGCAAAGGCTCAACTACTATTAGACGGACGTACCAAAGTGCTACCTACCTCAGTATAAGTTAATAATGTCCCACATTTATTCTTCTAGATAAGTTCTTGCCAGCCTCTTCCCTTCAAGAAAAGAGGTAGTAAAACATCTTTACCACAAATTAACTTTGTATTTTTTTTAATAATTCAAACTAAATGATTTTTAGGCAACATTGAAAACTAATTTCAAATTCTTTGAAATCCTGGAAGTATGGATCAATAGTATTAGAAAAAGATGAAGGGAAAAAAAATTATATAGAATGAACGACTAAGAAACTAACAGGAAGAAAAACTTAAGTTTGGCAGTAATTTGATTTATTAACTGTTTTTATGTTACCAATGGAAAAGGTGTCATTGTGATTTACGTTGATGATATTGTTTTTGGGTTCATTACTGTCTAATTGGAAAACAAATCTAAACTAATTGAATTACAACAAACGATCCAATGAACAGATGAACTTGGCTTCCAACGAAAAACTTACATTACGTATGGAAATTAGAAAAAAAAGTCCTTTAAAAAAATGGCATTCTTTGTAAGCCAACTCGGTGAATTTCGTAAAAGTGAATTTCGTAAAAATAAAAAAAAAAAGTAATTCAATAGAAAGAATAATTAGAAAGTATTTTTAATTAAAAGTATTTTAATAATCAGACTGCAACAGAAATATGTCAAAATAAAAGTCAATTAAAATAATATGTTTACAAAATTATGCTAATACAAAATTTTCAGTGTTAATAAGATTTTTTTTTTTTATTTTTAGAGTATACCGTTATGTATTTGAAGTAAACAAAATGGTATAGACTAGACAAATATTGTTAGATGTTATGTAATAGAAATTAATATTTCTAGAATTAAGCTAAACAATGAATAATTAATGTGTTTTTTTATAGTAAAAATGCTAGTATCTTCGTTTCTGACTTCTGTTACGACTTCCGTTGACATGATGTCAATAAGATTGTCTTTACTTCCGAATTTTGACTGAAGTAATCGCGAATTTTGTTTGAAGAGGTTACCTCCAAAGCAAGATTTCTCTGCTTACTTTTACTAGATTCTAATATAAAAAAGTTACTTAAATAATGAAGACCAATACCTCATTTTCTAATTAAAAAAGTTAATTGTTATGCACCATATACTAATTTTTTTAATTTTCATGTTTGCTCTGCACTTTCATATACAAGTTTGTTTCACAGATTGCCGAAACAAATACCAAAGTATTAACTCAAAATAACATGATACGGTTGTTAATTCTTTAATATTGCGGTGTCTCATTGATCTTGTTATATTAGGATTGACTTCAGTTAATATATAGAGAAAAATGTTTATTTCTAACAAAACAAAATGAAAAACCCAGATCAGCACCAAAATAAATAAATTGCCTTTCTGATTCGGTTATCGGGAAGGAATCGGGAACGGTCGTTTCGATCTACAGGGGACTCATCAGCCCGATGTCCTTCCGGATAATCGAATCAGAAAGGCAATTTATTTAGTGCTGCTCTGTGTTTGTCATTTTGTTTTGTTAGTATTTTTTCACAGCATGTTAATTTTTCCAAGAATGTTTATTTGTTTGTTATGTATGCATCTGTTATTCAAAGAAATAGAGACGCCAAAGTTGCCATAGGGTACCGAATTGGGTAAGGGAAAGATTACCCAACCACTTTTCAAAACGAACAGATAAGTTTTGATATTTCTTTGGTTTTTAAGCCGCCACCACACTATAAGACAGGACAAGGTAGATAAGGATTAAGCAGAAATGCTAAAATATGAAAGGAAAAAAGGGAGAACTTTTACCTTCCTTCAATTTTCACGAAATGATTTCAAAATTTTTTAAAAAAAGTCTAATTTCTGTGATATTTGCATCTGGTTGTTAGAGTTGCCTATCGCTGAGTTGGTGGTGATTAAGGAAAAAGTTCTTAAAGTAAAACATTTCGAGTAAAATTTATACCATTACGCTACGACATTACAGAAATTTTGGGATTTATTTCTCTCGTGCTTGGTCCGTGATCTGTAATTTCTGAATTCGTTTTACGATAGCTTTCATTCAAAATTATTACACTAAGTTATTATCTGGCATTTTTCTTAAAAGAAAAATTTTTCAATTAAAAACAATTTTGCTGATGTCCTACATTTTCTTTCTTAATCAAACTATTACTGTAAAATCGTATAGTATACTTTTGCTTTGGGTGAAGTTTTCATCAATTGAAAAACAAATATGTACCTCTCACATTCAGTCAAACTGACCTACCCCAGTTTTTTTTTTTTTTTAATTTCTGAATTTCAGTACTGAAGCATATAATTTGTACATATTTTTTTTTAAAAACTTTCTGATCTCTTTCATCAGAAGCGATATTTTGATATTTACAGCTATGCCCCTTATAATGCGGTTCTGGTAATCCAAAAAAATCACATCGCGACTGAAAGGATAGTGTTTGAAAATTCTAGCCATTTTATTGCATTCGAGTTTCAGTTTTATCATTTTCGCATGCTTCTGGTTTTTGCACTCGATAATTGCAGCACAATTGAATAACAATATATAAATCATGCTTCAATCTGTTTACTGTGATGAAGCTGCTCCGTGTGTTATCGGCTATCGACTGTCTGCCATTTCACAAGAGTATTCGACCCCTCGTTGGGGGATGTACGAAAGTAGGAGAAAACTTTTCGAAGGAATCAGTCCATTTGTGAAATCAAAGGATTCCTATGAATTAAAATACACAGTCAATAACTTCATATACAGGGTGTATCGGTTGAATTCTGTCAACTTCGTAACTTAATCCTGGAGCCATTTTTGAGAGCAGTTTATACAAGAATAACAGCATCCTAACACAAGATGGGCACCGGAATGTTTTAAGTGTGTATAACAGTGGGCTTGCACCTGATATCAGTATGAGCACCTCGTGACGGGTTAGTAACCGTGTGGTAATTCTCAATGGCAGGTAGGAAAATTGGTGAGTTTCGGTTGACGTCAAACTGTGTCTGTTATTAAGTTTAAATATTAGTCGAAGGGTAACATCTCTGCAACAAGACTTTTATTTGATGAGAAATATGGTTCCTCTGCGAAACATGAAACTTTGACTGCAATCAAGAAGAAATTTGAAGACCCTGGTTCCTTTGCAAAAAACATGCTGCGAAAAGGTCACGCACAAAATCACTACCGAAGAGAATCAATACATCATCGCCGAAGCACTGCTGAAAAGTCAAAATTGACTATGTCGTTTGATTATTGCTATTGGATGCAAAATTGACCGCCTCAAACTGATACTCTTGTGCTCTGGGGTAAAGATACAAGCAGATTAATGAGGCTTTTTTTATTGTTTTTATCGAAATAAAACGAGAATGGATTTCATACATTTGTAATATCAGATGTTCAGATGAAAACTACATGTTTTGAGTTCATTCACTAAAATACATTTCAGCTTAAGAAAATTAAGGAGTCATCTTAGATCGCGTTTTAAACATATTCGCATTGTTCAACAGAAAAAGGATATTGCATTAAAATGAGATTTAGCTGGATTACTGATCATGCACACATGTACTGAAATTGTGAAAATCTATTTGTTTCATCACTTTATTATCAGTTATTAGTATTATTGTAACTTTAAAGTGTTTTATCACTTATTATTAAGGTCTTATTATCATTAAGAACCAATGATATTTTTGCAGTCTTCCTGAATTAGTCAATGAGAAAAACTAGAATCCTTCCAGAATTTACAAGAGATCGGAAAGACATACCCATGACGAATTTTACTTGAACATAGAACACATGACACATGAACAGGCGAAATTTATCGACAAAAATGTAAAAAAAAACTTATAAAGTTACAGACAACGCAACAGCAGGGAAGTTACTTATTGAAAAAAAAAATACAGTAAAAACCTCAAACTTGCTGAACTTAGCTATAACTACTACTTTAATAATAAATATCCTCCGAATTTACAATAATATCACTTATTAGGAGTGATAAGGAGTGCGTTCAATGCGGTGGGTGATTTGCAGATGAATAATGCTGAAACGTGGATTCAGTGTGGCCATCAAACGTGCAAACTTTCGTACCACTAGGTGTGTCAAAAGCTAGCAAATAGTGCTAGACCCAAGACGTTTGTTTGCTTAGGATGCAAAAGGGAATAATAAATGTCACCAGACATCAACAATATTTCTATGCTTTTGCTGTTTCTGTAATTTATATTCTGATACTGATAATAAGAATATTAATCACAATAATAAGAAATTACTTAAGAATACCTTTAAAAAAATTTATATTGTTTAAGATATTCGGAATCTAATTTGGATCGACAATTGAGTTCGTGAACCATTTGTGAATCAGAACTTCTCGAAAACCAACTCTGTGTTCGAGCGCCAGTTATTGTCATAATATTTATTGTAATGTGCTGTCGGCTAAACGTTTAAGTAATACGATATTAGAAAAGATCCTAAACTGGTATCGGGTATCCAATGGTGGATAAAATGTCTGTTTTAAAATTATATAGGAAAAATAGGCATATAAAATAAATTTTCAGACTGACAAAAAGTGTTAAAAAAAAAACATCATACATCCATGATATGATGACAGAAAAATTAATATTTTTTTATATATAATCGGCTTGCTGATATTCGTGTAAACTTATGCTGATCCAGAACCGGTTCACTCTATAGAAACCACTGAAATTTTGGAAAATCTTAATTTTCAGACCATTCAATTACAAACGAAATTTTAAGACCATTTATAGATCCTTAATTATCTATAAATTCCTTTTCGTTTATTCAGAATGCCTTCAAACTTAAAAAACCAAAAAAAAAACAAGTTTTAATATTATCTATGGTCACATGTAATTATCAGTCTGATAAATATCAAAATCAATTTCATTACATTATTTTAAGGTGCTTTAAAACTAAAGGCCCTTGAGAAACATAAAGAAATAATTCAGTTCTAAACTACGGATTTGTTCACAGGAATGAAAAGGCAGACTTAAAAGAGGAGGTAGGTAGGAATAAAACACCAGCGCATCCGCCCTCAGAGTGTTGCTATTTTCCCAGTTAATTCATACAGGATACTTAATGTAACGACTTAAATTAAGTGGAAAGGGTTGGTTCAGTGCAACGAAATGATAACAGCAGCTAACCTCCCTCGAGTAAAGCTCCTATGATTAAAAGGTCACCAGCATTGCGCCAGTTGACCTTTTCACTATGTCTGAAAACAGAGGGAATCGATTGTGGCCACAAAAATGAGAAACTTAAGAGACTATGATACCTTCTAATTTTTCTTTTAAAGGATTTTAGGATACATTAAAAATATAACACATATGCCATTGAACTTTTGAAAACTTGGAAAAACTATGAAAAATTTTTGAAAATTAAACTTTTGTTAAATGTATACTTTAACTTCGAAAAATTCTAAGTAGCATAGTAAAATAATACGGAAAGTTTTATAGAAATGTCAAATATTCAAAAACATTCCATTTATTTCATTATTTGACTCAAAGTAAATATATAATTCATTGTATTAAGATATAATAATAATAATACTTTTCTTCATTCATTTTAGAAGTCAATCAGTTCTCTTAAGAGAACTATAATAAGAATCTTTATTAACTGTTAAAAAATGCGCTTTAATTTATTTACTAATTTATCTCTTAAAAAGAAAGTTGTTAGAGATTCTGAGAACAAATCAGTGCGACACGTAATAAGCATAAAAGAAATTACATATTATAAGATTTAAAATTTTCCATCAGCAAATTCAAAGTGAAAATGTTCTAAGTAAATACTTTGATTGTTTAGGCTTACGATTGTTTTTGCTGCGGGATAGTTATTGATTGTAAAGACGATAATAAACCAATAAAATAGTGGAATTAGTGGATCCTAACAATATGAGTTTTCATTGAAGGGTAATTATTACATTATTATTATTAGTAGTAGTAGTTATAAATTTAATTATAAAGAATTATTATCAAGTAATTTAAATGAATAATGTAATTTCGAATAACAATTATAATCTTAGAGATATAAATAACTTTAAATTTGAATATCCAAAAATTTTTAATAGTTATGGAAAATGCCATCCAAATAAATTACTACAGGATGCGATAAATAAAATAAATCTGAAATATTGGCTAGAATTTCAAAAAACTTCAAAATTAAAAAATTCATTAGGAATTCATTATAATAATATAAATCCTCTGGTTGACTAGAACTAAAATTCTAGATATTTTTTTCTCACGTAGGATAATGATCATTCTTGACTTTGTGATATTTATATGTTTATGATTTATTGTATATTATTTTAAAGCTGTTTTTGTATTTTAATTACTAATCTGTTGATGGGATTTATTATGTAATCCTAAAAGGTCTACGTATTGTAATAATATATTAAAATAAATAAAAAAAAATAGTGGTAGTAGTAGTTCTAAATATATCCACTTTAAAGTATTGAAGTACCAGATAATTATACAGGCATGTATAAATGTACGTTTAATATACATACAGACATAAATACATATGCCGACGTACACATGTATACACATGCTACATACGTACATACATCAACACTACGAAAGTTAAAGAGGGAAAGACATGAATTAATTAATGCATTACTTTCAGTTTTTACTTTCTGCAAATTTTGTCTATCGTCATACATTCCAACTTAGTGGCTAATAGTTTGGCTATTAGCTATTTTTATTATATTTTTACATATTCAAAATATATAAAAAAAGATTTAGATAGTATGAAAATTACATTGAAGAAAAATGGGTATGGAGAAATTCTCATTAATAAGGCTTTGAGGAAATATAATACCTTAAAAATAAAGAACTAGGAAAGAATAAGGAAGAAGGGCTTATACTTCCTTTATATAATATAATATTTTGTGTCAAAAATTAAACAAACTGAGAGAAGAAATGATATGGATGTAATTTATAAAATAGAAATGTTTGAATTGTGCTGATTTTTATATTTGAGAGAGCGAACATAATTAAAAAGTGTGTTGGAATATGTTAATTATATTAAAAAGAAACAAGAGGTTAAATAGGAATTGGCTGAACACTTCTCAATTAAGTCATAGTACAAGTAGCGTAGTAAACGTATTGCATATGGAGAAACATTCAAGAACGAGAAAAATTATAAAGAGTTCATTTATAAGTGCAATGAAAGGAAATTCAACGTCTGTACTAATTAAAAATTAAAGAGAAAAATCAACCGGACAACAAATATGCCTTCGCACATTGAGCCGACATCAACGGGAATTCTGAACAACTGTTTCATCCTTATTAGGATTCATCAGCAGAATTTACCCTTGATGTTTGGCTCAGTTGCGCGAAAGCTTTACATAAAAGCATTCTCGATCCCGGGAATGGGCTGCCGAGATAAAAAAAAACATTCAAATAAAAAATAACCTGTGAAATCGACAGTATTGACCCTTGTCCTTTCACTGAAAGGCACAAAGATAAGGGGTTAAGACTTTGGATTTTCATAATTATTTTTTATTTTATTGTTTTTTATCTCGGCGGCCCATTCCCGGGATCGAGAATGCTTTTAGGTAAGGCTTTCGCGCAACTGAGCCAAACATCAAGGGTACATTCTGCTGATGAATCCTAATAAGGATGAAACAGCTGTCCAGAATTCCCGTTGATGTTGGTTCAATGTGCGAAGGCATATTTGTTGTCCGGTTGATTTTTCTTTCTATTTTTGAATTAGTACGGACATTAAATTTGCTTTCATTGAACTTATGATGTTTCCTTTTTGTAATTAATTTCCTTAGTGCCTTTCAGTGACAGGACAAGGGGTTTAGACTTTGGATCTTTCAGGATCATTTTTTAATTTATTGTATTTTATCTGGACGGCCCATTCCCGGGATCGAGAGGTAAAGCTTTCGCGCAACTGAGCCAAACATCAAGGGTAAATTCTGTTGATGAATCCTAATAAGGATGAAACAGCTGTCTAGAATTCCCTTTGATGTTGGCTCAATGTGCAAAGGCATATTTGTTGTCCGGTTGATTTTTCTCTTTAAGTTCATTTATAAGAAATACAAAAGTAAAAATCTGAATCGGTATGAAGGAATGGAAGTTTATAGTGTGTTAAGGAAGTTAGCAAGAGAAATGCTAAAATCAAGTGTTAATAAAAAGTCAAAGATCATAAACTTTGAAGAACTGAATGTGTAAGTGAATGATATTGTAGTCGTTATTGTGGTATTACTCTTATTATTGTTGATTGTAAATATGTTCAGGACTATCATATATGTGTAATAAGTTAGCAACTGTAATTGTTTCATTTATTGAGAAGCTTGAAAAAGAAAAACATCGCTTTCCGAAAATTTATAGAATAAATAAATATATTTTTTGTGAATATATTTTGATGATATTACAAGATAAAGCAGACGATTGCAATGTTTTGAAATTCAGCATAAATTATTGCAAAATAATGTTCAATACGTATATATTATTTGTTGATGCCTTTTCAGAAATTCACTGACGTAAAATTCTTATAGCAATTGTTTGTAAAAGTTACATATAATTATACATATACATAAATAAAAGAAAATTCAGGGCCAACGCACATACTAAATACAAAATATAAAAACTTACAATTGATCGATTTTGTAAACATTGAAGCAAACATCCTCGGAATTCTATACAAAATACAAAATACAAAAAATTCTAGTCTTTATATAGCTGATAACATGGTTAATTAAATATTCAGGAGCGGGTGATGTTAACTGACTGCTTGCTTCGGGGGGTGAGTGTACTCTCGAACCATTTCTATTGTCCATGATTGGGTTATAATTGTTGAGAGATGAAAATAAAGACTGAAAAACAAACAAATGGCCTATTTAATATACATAAAGTTTAACGTGCATACGTAATATTTAATAAAAGAAAATTCAGGGCCAACGCACATACTAAATACAAAATATAAAAACTTACAATTGATCGATTTCGTAAGCATTGAAGCAAACATCCTCGGAATTCTATACAAAATACAAAATACAAAAAATTCCAGTCTTTATATAGCTGATAACATGGTTAATTAAATATTCAGGAGCGGGTGATGTTAACTGACTGCTTGCTTCGGGGGGTGAGTGTACTCTCGAACCATTTCTAATTACTTTGTTCACAGATATAAATAATACATCAACATTATATCATTAATACCGTTAAAATGCTTGCGGGGAAAAGTACAAAGAAAACACCTGACTATTCCGGAATTGGTTATCTAATTGGTTATCCATAATACCTCGACTTTTAAGGTCAGATTATTAAGATAAAACATACATAACTGTCCTTCATCACCTTGCTCATTTACAGACTCAATGTCGTATTATTCCTTTCTTAGAAATTCAAGACGCTTTTGATAATATTTATTTTCACATTTAAGAAAATTTCTAGTAGATGCATTATCACTGGGTTTTGTTAACCTGTGCAGGAAGTTTACTACTAGCTATTAATGAGTTTACAATGTATTTTATGATACTTAATGTATCATACTTAATACTGATAATGAAAATCGAAATAACCTATATATTATTTACAGGTAACCAGTAAATTATTTTTGCAGAGAATGTTGTTTTAAAATAAGAATAATAAAGATCCAGTCTTGTATTCAATAAAAAACAAACATTATTTATTCTCTTCATTAAACATATAGCTTTACAAGACAAACATTTATCATTTAATCTGCTATTTGAATTCCCATCTTCAATCTTCGGATAAATGCCTAACATTAGACATTACATTCACGCTATGTTCATACAGTCCTGGCATTTTAATCTTCTTTCCGCGAAGATATAAGAAAAGTCATATTACCTTGATCTTGAAACTATCTAGGAGAAATTTACTTGAATCAAATGAAGACTTGTAGATATGAACGATATCGAACATCGTCCGTTCCTAGCGTCGGAACTCGGAACACAATATGGTGTAGGTCCTATATGGATTTTCTCCCAGATTTCCTAGATTTAGATGAATAAGCTACGTATTATCTGTATACAGTGAATCCATTCGGAATTCCCAACGAGCAGGTAACACATATCATAAACTTTATGAAAGATATCTAACTTGTAACGAAGATATTTGTTTACGTCCAACCACTGTGGTTATCGGTTACCAAGTTGCTCCACGGAAACATCTGTTTTCGTATCATTGACTGTTATTTCGTGCGGTTGGAATCAACAACAATGCAACCATTTTACGTGGTACACTGCTATGTGGACATTATCACTTTATCATCCCTTTGAATTTTTTACTTCCTTCGTTATTTAATTTGCTCTTTAAGGAAAAACAAAAATACATATAAAAATATATCAGGATAAATAGGGTAAGACAAAAGTCACTATATTCTTATCTTATATTATCATTTTACTTCATCTTCAGAGTTCAAAAAAATATTTTATTGCACCTATTATTCTAGATTTACAGTGCATGAGTGAAGAATCAGCGTAATGGAATGCTAATGTTACATTTTATCGGCACTTCGTTACATTAATCTTCGAAACTGCTATTGCTGTAAAACAAAGCCTTAAATATTATCACCAAATCACTAAGTTGGTTGTTTATTATTCTTTCTTCTAGTTGAAAGATTATCTTTGTAAGTCTTGGAACGCAACGATTATTTCTGAAAATGAGTCTTTCCAAAATTGCAATTGCTAATATTTGTTCAATATGACTTGTACTAGAATCTTTTTCGATATTTGTCAGGTAATTTATTACACTGAATATATGTAAAGACCAAAAAAAAAAGAACACTTTGTTTTCATGAAATATTAAAGCTGAATATTAATGATTATAAAAATGCAAAAAAATTCGTTATTATCTAATTATCTAAAATGTAATAAGAAAAAAAATAAAACAAGGTAAAAAAGAGTTCATTCTTTTTAGGCATTGCCGTCATCAGGATTCCAATCTGGGTTGTTAAGGTCAGAATGTTATATCTTAATCACTACGTGACCACAAAACGAATAAAACAATTCAGAATACCAGTAAGATATTAAAAATATTGTTTCTTATGAATAATCACGAGACCTGAACTTGTAATTTTTCCCAAAATATAAATAGTTCCAATAAGGACTGATACGTGTCTTAAGACATGTTGTTTGGGCTGTAAGAGATGGTAACAGAATGGAATAGAATGAATGAATGAATGAATGAATGAATAGCTACCCTCCCCCTTTGTACTTTCGTGTAAGTGGGTCCCTAATAATAAGACTCAAAAAGAACTTCCTAGTTTCTTTTTCGAGGACTCTATGAAATTCCTTTTTTTTTTTTTTGACGGGACTTCATTCACGTGTTGCCTCGTGAACTAGAACTGGAACCCATTCCTATTTTATAATATTTTCCGAGTACTGACTGAGAGACAATGAAAATACCGATTCTAAAGTTAAAAAGTAGGCTTCGGATAGAATGCAGTTCTACAGAATTATCGCATAGACATCTATTTTACAATATACAGTTAACAATGTTTACTTTAATGTGTAATTAAAATAATACTAATGTCAATAAGTCAAATCAACTGAGATGGAAAAAAAAATAACTGAGATATATTAATTGCGAGGCAAAAAATACCTTGTGAGAGGAGCATAAAAGCCAGCATTCGGAATAGCTTCAGACAGTCATTTCCAATGTTCGAAGGGAGGCAGGTGAAGTTACCCATATCTTTACTTTTTTAAATACAAAGTATCCCCATTTTCGTTTTTCATATACTACAATGTCGAGATTTTTACTTCAGAACCTCTCCGAAGTAGATACTATTTTTTTCTTAGATACTGTTCTGTTAGATGTTATGAAGATAAGTAGCTTTTGAATTCTCTTGATCACAGGGAGACAGACAGAAGCAGGGAGTGTTACACGATAGTATCTCCTGAAAATAAGAAAGCTTTATAGGTTAACTGTCGGTAACAGTCGCTATTACATACATACAAGCTTCATTTTTGTTGCATTATGTATATTTTGGAAAGACATTTCTCCATTTCCCTCTACAGGGTCTATCAAAACTCTCTGAACAAATTTTATTGGGAGATAGGAAGTCTGAATGTATCCCCGATGAAGGTAACCTTCGGTGCGAGAGGGCGCTATTTAGCGCCCCTGCCATCGACTCGAGAGGAAATATGGAACACCAAGGGAAACCTACGTGAATTGAAACAATTGTGAAATTCTGAAATTGGTTCCACATGTTTCAGATTCTCCTTTGCGGAACTGTAAATGAATAAAAGCTTAAAGAAGAAGCCTGGAGAATTTCAATTGAACTCATTCCTTAATCCTTCAAACAGTTTAACCGTCATTGAAAACCATCATTACCTACGGCTTTACATGAACTAATGCTTTTAGCGACCCATTTGGGAACTATTGTGATAGCGACCAAAATATGTAGCTATTGCTTTTGTCCTGTCCGTCCGTCTGTGTCTATCGACTCCTAACAACTCCCTTACGAAAGGTCAGATCGACAAACGGATTTCACCATCGTGTTCAGAGGCCCAAACACTGTAGGAATGGGGTAATTTTAGGGGCCAACTGCGACCTTTGTTCGAAATATTTGGCATTGTTTTCATTGATTTCCGCTATTAGTTTAAATGTCAGAAAAGCAACTATTTTATTTTAGTTGTCAGTCCGATCGGTAAGTTCTCGGACTCATATGCTGAAGGTTGTTGGTTCGAATCCGTATCTCTAACGTTTTTTTTTTCTTAACATTCTTCTTATTTTATCCTATTTTTTTTAATATTTCTTTTGTTAATAAGCTTCCTTTTTTATTATTTTTATTATTTTTTTTCGTTATGGGTCGCCCATAAATTTACGCACATAATTATATTCACTTGTTTTGTAACTATAGGTGTAAATTAATTTTCTGCTTCAGAAATGCGTGAAGATTGCTATAGTATTTTCTTTAAGGAAAAAAACAAAACAAATGCTGTTAGCTATCTTTTCCTTAGCTTCGAAACAATCTTATTACTATTGAGTAGATATGTCTTTCTTTATAGCTTTTTTTAATATAGCTATACAGAAGAAAACATTTTTAAAAAATTTAATAAAGGATTTTTCTAACATCTACGCTATCATTTCATAAAACCTAAAAAAAAAAATCCACAAGTTTTGTGAAAATGTTATTGCGTTTCTGCCTCCGAAGCAATGGAAAAGTGAATGTTTTGTTTTCTTTCATTTTTTTTCCTTTCCCGAGCAAATTCAACGCTCGCGACTTTGTTGTCTTAACAGCTGCAGCGTTATAATCCAATTTGTCCACTAGCGAAGACTTCACCGTCGTAAGTTACTGCTGTCCATACCCTTCTCACTGATCTCATTCCAAACATATCTGCAAAACCGTTTCCTGAGAAAGTCGCCTTGAAAATTTACGACGACGTCCCCGTCACCCAGGCAAGTTAGGGGCGACTTAAGATTTATGTGGGTAAAGAATAAACTACGACCATTGGTGAGGACACTATGTTCGTGTAGTTCCAAAGAATTCACAAGATGTCGCTGCCTTCTTCGAACACAAAGTTGTTACTATAGTTAAGAAAAAGAGAAATTTCTGAGCTCTAATTAAAAAAAAGTACGAAAATCGGGAAACTGGTTTTTTTCCAGTCTATTAATCCTTCGTTGTTCGTTGGGATTATCTTCCTCTGAAACTTACCGCAGTTGACAAAACACTGTTTGGCAAACAAAGGTTAACGAGCTTCAGTTGACTTACACTAAAACTTAAGAACCTGGGATTAATAATTGAGAAGTTGCCTATGCTTTACTAATGCAGAAAAATTACTACTTTATCATCAACAGAAGATTAGACACAAAGTTTAACATGCTTTTCAAAGAGTTAGCACTTTCCATTGCCTTTCTAAACTTATCTCTTTAGATCCGTTTTGAACATTTAGAAATATTTATTAGCAAATATTAATGAATATTCTGATTTTGTAGATACATGTTCTAACAGAAAAATAAAAACAATACATGATTTAAAACAAAACTCAAAGTCGTTCAATATGAGAATGTTTGTTAAAATAGAATGAAGAAAAACATAAGAATAGCATGAAAACGTGTGGGTGGAATATTATTTGTTTACAAACTTACTTCATTATATTGAAATTTCTATTTCTTTGTTGCTGTCATCATATACATAGTACTCGATTGTTTTTATGGTGCAAAAGCAAGAGGCTAAGCAGAAACTTGGTATCAACTCCAGTAAAGTCGTGGGAAGGGAGAAAAACTCTCAAAGAAAGAAACATCAAAAATCCGGGATGACAATCACTGTTCGAGCGTATCAGTTCGCAAATCATCGACTTTCATCATGTCTAAACAGCGAAAATGTTAAGTATGTTATTGATATTCATACCTTAGGTATAGTACACAGATAGAACATATTATAGATAAAAATAAGTTTATATTTTATAAACATATTGTTCCTTTCGTGAGGAACAAAAATCGACAAATCGAGATAATTACCAATAATAAGTTAATTCACTTGTAAACTATAATGATGATATGTTCTGAATTTAATGATAAAAATCAAATAATTGTACTTATTATTAAAACTTATTTTTTTTCCTATTCTATCAGGTTTTCCGAGATTTCTTTTTAAATATTGCTTCAGGGGAGAAATCTCATGCAGCATGATGACACGATAAGACTATTAATGTGGTTTTCAAAAATAATGTAGAAATGATTTTTTTTTTATGTTACTAAATAAATGATGAATTTAAATTTAACTGATTTGAGACAGAGAGCAAGTTGAAGCATGAACTATTTGTAGTACTCAATTTCTCATCAACTTCTCATATCATTAGCAATCACTCGTCTACCAATTATAAACAATTTATACAAAAATCAATTTTCATTTTTCACGTTATCAAGTAATGGTGATTTTTGATCTACTTTTTTTCTTCCGAAATTGCTTTCCCATGTTCTTGTAATTAATGCTACAAGGATGAACGCGTTTCCATCAAAGTTTCCTGTGCAGATGTTTAATAATTAATGTTAAAAAAAGATTAACAAAATATTAACTGTTTGATAACATAATACATGTTTGTGCGAATTAATTATTTTTTAATAGCCAGGGGAAAAATTCAGGGGAAAATGCAGAAATGGTTCATGTTTATATAGTATTGGAACGCTGATAACATGCCAGTCATTCATGGGCTCCCAAGCTTTTTAGCAACCGTACAATGAAATAGTCAAGCTAAGATTGCTTTGAAGAAAACTCATGTTAAGATAAAAATATTCTACTAATAAAAATGCAGAAAAATAAAAGATGAAAGGGAAAAAAATGAAAATACTGTTTACAAAGAGTAAGAGCACAAAAGGTCATAAATTACAAATGTGTGAAGCAAAAAATTAATATTCATGAGATGACGTTTGTGTCTTTTGAATTTATGACGAACAACTTCCAAGCTTATGTGGAAAACCATAAACATATCACGCGATGAATAATAAGTTGTTGAAAAAAAGCTACAAGAAAAAATTAATAAAAAGAAGTGTATCGCGGTTAATATTTTTGAATTTCATGAATTCGGAAAAAACTATCAAAAAATTTGTTTATTTGGCTTGCCAAAATAAAAACTATCCAAAAATATTTGGATAAACATTTGAGAAATGCACTCCCAATTAGATCCTTTTCAAATTTTTATTCTAGAAGTTATGCTCTCAATTATATCATTAATGCACTCCAGTTAAATGCCTAATCCTTAGTTATATCACTACATTCTGATTACATAAAAAAAAACAAAGTTAAATTAAAGCAAATAAAATGCTTATACAGTTATACCCACTTTCCGACGCTTCGCTCGTACGGCAATTTGCAATTGCCACCATTCCCCAATTTTGGAACAGCTGATTCGCCGAAACGATTATTTTGCAAATGACGCTACTTTTCTTTGTGCTAGGAAGCTCGATATACGTTGCAGCTCTTTGTGTTATGTTCTCTGATTATGTGAATATTATACAGGTCACACTTTCATATGTTTTTGTTTTCTTGTGATAACCTTTTCTCGCAAAATAAGTTGAAGACTTTTCATGCGTACACTATTTTTTTTAGGTATGTTTTTATTTACGTCACGTATGTACATATATGACGATTGCAGTGCAGTGACAAAGTCACGGACATTCTGTCGTGCCATTTTTTTCTTTACCTCTGTTTTTTAACTATTATTTTATTCTCTTACTTATTTATTATTTTATCTTAGAAAAGGTTTTTTTTTTCTTGTTTAATTATTTTCAGCTTATTTTTCTCTCGTTTCTACTTATTTTTGCCGAGTTACCATGACAACTTTACTTTGCCTTATTACGCAACCTTATTTTCCTAGGAACTTGACCCCAGCTCTTTCGTTTTGCACTCCTTACGATCTAATCTCTCTTCTGTTTGGTTAATTCTTACTGTCTTCTATCAACCTTAACCAATTATTTTTGGCTGTTATTTTCTGTGGACCCTCCCCCCCCCCCTTCCCTTTCGTCTTTAGATTAATTTGAAATGCCTGAGAGATCGTCTCGGCTTCACTCTGGTTAACACGAAAAATGTAGTCTCCTACCTAACAGGACGATATGAGTATCATCTCGGTTGGAGACTGTAGTTTTTTAATGCAGTCAATAATAGACATTTTGACAGCCAATCAGCGGACGGGATCATTTAATCCGTACTTTCTTTCACGCCAAGTGAAAATGTTCAGCGAACTCAAGAACTTGTGAAATATATTTGAGCCGTGTTTGTACTTCAGGAAATCATCTAATCGATTCAAAACTGCAGGTACCTAATGATTTAAAGACTAAGATAATAATGTAAGTTCTCTTCATTTTTCTGCTGATCCGATCGGTGAGACTGCTACTACTGGATAAATGCATTATCTGAACTCTCGATCGCATTCCTTCAACAGCATTTCTCCAGGACTAATTTTTGTATTTAATCATGTTTTTATTCTTATTAAGGACCAAGCCGATCATTACATTACAGTGCATTTCTCTTGAGCTAAGTTATATTTTTTATTTTTTTCCCCAGTATATCATATTTTATTCCTTGTTTAACTTACTCTTTATTATCCTTGTAGGTTAATCCTTTTTATTAAACTTATTTATTGTATATTGAGTCACGTTTTTGCTTATTATTTCTTTTATTCATTTATTTGACTATGTTTTATCTTCTCTCATTATCTTGTTTACATCTTCTTCTGATTCCTTTTCAGCTCAGCAAAAAAACATTAAAAACAGAATAAACATTAAAACTTCCACGTGACAACAACAAGCAATTAATAAGACGAATTTTGACAAAAGTGGGATCCGGATATGTCCTAATACTGGGATATGCTTGCAGTTATTAAATATACAATATTATGGTTAGGATACTCTTAAGATACTCTAAGGATAAATTAAATTTGATTTTTTTGAAAACTATCAAAAATAATCTTATCATTAAAAAGTATTAAGAAATTTTATGACGAAGAAAAGAAAGGAATTACATTGTCAATTAATACAACTTACTAATTTAAAATTCAAGTTAAACATTATTTAATAAACAACTATATAATAATCAACCTCTTGGCAGGTAGGGTTGGCAGCAATGAGTGCAATGAGCGAAGCAATTTTTATAATAATAATATTTATGAAAGACATCTTAAGTTACCTCTGATCCTAAGCTTCTAGGAATCACATCGTCTCTTTTATTAATAATTCTACATTATCTTGTTGAGTTTTTTTTTAATTAAGTAGGTATTATTTATTAACTAATTAACATATCCATATTTATTTTAGTGTTGTATTCATATTTTTTGGATATTCCACTGCTTTCTATGATGTTTTTGTTTATGGTGAAAGAAAAAAGAATGCTTGGAAATAAAATATTACAATATTACTTATCTGAATCACCTCACTTTAGCAAATTTTAAATTTTTGGGAATGGACAATACGGCTGAAGAGGATTGACCAAATACGAAACAGCAGTTCCATAGCCTAACTGAAACAGTGCTTGTCAACTTGTGAAGCCCAACCTCAGGTTGAAGGTATATAATTCTTTAGAAAATTATTTATTTCAGAAATGTTTTCGTTTAGAAATGATATCTTTTAATTTTAACTAATAAATTTAACTAATTATTTCTTAATGAAGTCCAGTTTTTACAGAATTGAATTACTTCCATTTCAAAATGATTTACATGCTACCTATACTTATCGATTTTTTTTCATCTACATTCCTTTAGCTATTATACTATTCCGTTATAAAATGACTTTTTTTTGTTGGTAGTTGGTTCATGTATATATATTTATTTTATACTGAATATATCACGTGTCCAAGAAATAACGTAAGGTGTTTGAAGCGCCATAAGTTGATAAATATTAGAGGCGTCTATCTCAATCTCTGGATTGTAGGCTTATGGGTCTTGGGGAGTGTAATCATAAGAAAAAAATTTCTAGTTCACATAGTCACCACCAGGGGATATGTGGCTATGCAGTATCTTCTAGTTTTCGTTGCTCGTTCGAATTCGGAATTGTGGAACAGAACGATTGGTGACAGAAGATGTTCAATGTGCATTCCATCCCAGAGATCATTTGCATTCGATGCATACAGCGCTCTGTAATAAGTCGTAGTAATTTAACATGCAGACACCCACATTCAGGTCTCACGACATTTTTCAAGTCCTGTAGCGTGGGCATCCTACCTCGATAGACCCTAACCTTGAGATAACCCAAGAGTCAAAAGTCACAAGGATTGATGTCAGGGGATCGTGCGGGTCAAGCATAAGGATAATGTTTGCTTATTACCACGATCATTAGGGATACACTCTACAATCGCATTCCTAGGAACACGTTATATGTGCGGTGTAGCTTATCTTGCATGAAGGCTACAGTGTTTGGGGCACCACGCTGCTGCAGGAATGGAAACACTTGGTTTCGCAATAAAGATGCGTAGCGAACCCAAAAGATGCGTAGCATAAGGGTGCAGGTGAACAATACATCTTAAAATTGTTATCGATAGTGGTCCTCGATCCCTTCGGATGTCTCTGATACGCCTGCATTCACGTAATGCCCTATCGGCATTCGAATGCCACTGATAATAAAGCTTCACGAGTAAAGCGCGGTCAACAAGTAGTAACAAAAAATACTTTATGTACTTCACGATGGTAACGTTTTCCTTGTATTATATAGCTAAATTCGTAATCTACTTCAATTAAGATTTCAGAAGTCGAACATGCATGAGGAGGGATGCTTGTTTGACCATTGGACAAAAATTTATTGTATTCATACAGTAAATACTACAACTATTTAATATTAATATTGTTTTTTTTTTTGTTTTTTTTTGGTTTTTTTTTTTTTTTTCATGTTCAACAGAAATATTTGAAACACAATTTTGATTATCAAAATAATTTTGTAACAAAATTTAAGATTCTTAGCTTAATAGCAAACAAGAAATTTCAGCAACTTTGATTTTGATCTTTTAATGGACTTAAGAAGATGGGTAAAACTATAAACAGCATTTCTTTTTAACATTGCATTCTTCTTTTTGTGTTAAAATTTTATTTTATTATACAAATAATCTAAGCTAATAATAAAATTAGTTTAAACTAATCATTTTCCTAATTAATTATCCGAATTGTTAGGTTTCATTTGGAATTAAACTTCGAATTAAACATCACTGTTTTTAGGAAAAATTAGAACTTTTGTAAAATGACAAAAGGATAAGGATAATTGAAAGTTGAAGTTAGCTCGATAAAGTGTTTAGAAGATATAAAAGATCCGAATTCTTTGAAAACTTAGCCGAAACCGTTTTCTAAGACTTCAAGATTATCCATGACGTCATTAATAGAAAAAAATATGTGAATTGAAAAATTGCTGATTTTCGAAAGTCGGAAGAAAAGAAAGATATGTCACTCATAGAAATGATACATCAGCTTTTAAGCCTATGAAGAACATTGCTTTTGTCTCTGAATTAAGTGAGTAAAATTCACTTACGATATGAAACTGTCAAGAAAATGTCTAGAAAATGACAAGAATAAATAACACTAATTCATAAACAAAATGAACTTTCATAATTAAAGATGCATTTGTATTTCGCAAGTAATTTTAATGATTAGTTTTAAGAATGTCCCTGTTTGCAAGTGCTTCTTTGTTTATTTCCTCAATAAAAGTTCATCCCAGAAATTTAAGTGCTGTAAAAACTCCGGGGTCGACTTCTTCGTCTTATGATAGCACCAACATCTTCCAGACCAAACCCATCACTCTCCAGAGGAATTTTATAGTGTCATCTGGATCGGTTATTCTGCTTTAAAGACATGCTATAACTTTATTTATGGGTTCTTATGAACGTGTCTACACAACCAGGTCAGAAACGATTTTTATTTTTATTACATGTACAATATTTATTTCGTGCCTTTTTTTATAGTTTCTACATACAACTTTAACAAGGTTAAATTTAAATTTTATTCACAAATTCTTTTTTATTTTTGTATTTCAATCTGAAATTATCAAGTTTTTAGCAAATTAAAAGAAAAAAAATTGGAAAAAAAGTTTAAAAAATCGGAAAATGTTTTTTGTAATGCTATTATCAAGCCCTGATTTTGACCATCTTATATACTTAATATCCTTATAAAAGAAACAGAAAAATTTATCTTTTAAATCATTCTATGGAAGTAATTACATAATAAGTATCTTTTAAATCCAGATTAAAATAGAAATTTCCGCTTTGTTATATTGCTTTAAATAATTACCGTATATTTAACATTAATATTGCATTATTAATGTTTTATTTTATTATTCCGAATTGATCCGAATTAATCTCGGAAAATTAGAAAAGGCTTTAGAAAAAAGAGGCAACTAAATGTAGAATTGAAGCCTAACAATTACTAACTAACTAACAATTACAACCCAACGAATTTTAACTTTTTAATTAGGCCGTAAAACAGTCTGGAATACTTAGATATTGTGGTTTTTGAAATAAATTGAAATCTGCAGTAATCCATCCTGGAATGTTTTTCCTGGAAAAGGAAAAAGATTGTATTTTATCTTACCATACATGAAATCTGTACAAAATGTTATGAAATTTTTTTTTCTAATTTAGAGGAAAGTATGAGAAATTTTGTTTTGAGAACAAGTGTCAAAGCATTTCGCTAATTTTTCACCAAAATTATGTTTTGACAACGCTGGCGGATCTATAAAAATTTTCGAGACGAGGCAAAGGCCTGCAATGAGCCTTCTCCCATCCCTCCCATATGTCTCCTATTCACTAATTTCAATTCATGAATTTTAAACATCAGTTATGGCAATGTTTTTAATTTCAGGAATAAAATTACAAAATTTAGTTAAACTAGACAGTATTTTGTTTTATGTTTTATATGTCCTTCATTTAGTTATTCTCAAGGATAACTAAATTATTTCTTCACATCCATTTACATTATATTAGCTTCATAAAAAAATGATAATTGACGAACACTTCAAAATATAACCAATCATTTCAATTAACAATAATTTTAAGTTTTTTTCTTTTTTTTTATATTTATTAATTAATTCTGTTATCTCTAGAATTTTTTTTAGATATTATAATCTTATATTATAAAAACGTTATTCTGTCTGTCATAAGACTTTACGTTTTTCCAATTTTGTGACCAAACTATAAGAAATAGATTAATCATGCAAATAGATAAAATGTAAATCTTTTTAAGACAAACAAAATGTTACAAAAAATCTTTCGAAAAAAAATGTTTAGCTTCCAAGATGTCGCCTTTTAAGGGATGAAATTTTGACTTTTTCTCAATTTAAACGGAAAGTATAAAAGTTGGAAGAGAATATTATATTGAGAAAATGTTGGTATTTGAAAGTTCTATCGAACGATATATCAGTCATTGACAAATATTTATTTTTTAATACTATACATGCAAGATTCCGGAGCGAAGCGCCGGTACCCGGCTGTTATTATTATTATTATTAATTATTATATATTATAAAGATATTATAAAAACGTTATTCTGTCTATCATAAGACGAAGTTTTTCAATTTTGTTACCAAACGATAAGAGATAGAGTGGTCATGAAAATTGATAAAACGTAGATCTTTATTAAGACAAACAAATTGCCACAAAAATCTTTCGAAAAATTTTTTTGGTTTCCAAGATGTCGCCTTTTAAAGGGTCAAAATTTTGACTTTTTCTGAATTTAAACGAAAAGTATAAAAGTTGGAAGAGAGCATTATATTGAGAAAATGTTGGTATTTGAAAGTTCTATCAAACGATATATCAGTCATTCACAAACGTTTCTGCGTTTGCAAGATACATGCAAATCTGTGAAAAATTTCATGTTGGCTATTGTGAGAAGTTTGTCAAGGCATGTAAAAATGGAACTTCTTTAAATTTTCCAAATTGCAAAACAAATAACAGTTGAATTTCTTAACTCACTCACACCATTTGGATTGGCACCTCATATTCTTAACATAAAAGTTGGAATGATAGTGTTATTGATAAGTTTAAATCCGGGGAAGGATTTGTGTAATGGAGCAAAACTAATGGTAACTTCATGTCATCAACATTTAATTTGTTATCCCACAAAAATGAATTAATAAGAATTCCAAGAACTGACTTGAAATTAAGCGATTCATATTTGCCTTTCATTCTCAAACGTAGACAATTTCCAATAATTCCTGCATTCGCCATGACAATTAACAAATCACAAGGTCAAACATTTGATCATGTTGGAATAATTTTGAATGAGCCGTTTTTTCTCATGGACAATTCTACTTCGCATTGTCGAGATCAAGAAATAAGCAAAATGTTACATTACAAATTACTAAAACGTCGAAGCAACGAAATTTTTTGGAAAATGATTCAAGAATTTTCACAAAAAAATGTAATTTATGAAGTTTTGTAATCAAACATAATATGTTTCGTTATCAAAAATGTTTGATTTTTTTCATTGAAATGAAAGACAAAATAGGGTCTGTCATTTCAATTCGCAAGGGCTCCTAAGCGAAGCGACGGTACCCGGCTAGTTAAAAATAAATTACAATTTTAAAGCGTCTCAATATCAGACAGAATATAAAACGCACAGAATAAAATTTAGAAGAGAATACAATGGGTTAATTCAAATCTTGACATCATTAAAAATTTCGAAATTTGAAGCGAAGTCAGAAATATATTTTGACTTACAAAGTAATAGAAACATCTTCAATAAAAACAATAACAAATACCAATTAAAGAGTAATTATTATTATTATCATCGAAATCAATGTGAAGCCTGCAAAACTTAAATAAACAATAAAAGACTCAACATGACATCCTAGAACAGCTGTTTTACGCTAATATTGCGATCATCAGCTATGATGTCACTTTGTAAACACTAGGTCTCATCCATTGTTCTTCAATAATATTTACATGCACTTTTATAGTCTTTTTAAGCGCCAAAAAGAATCATAGGCCGCAAAACGCTAGCACATGAGTTTTCTCACCAATTTCGTTTTTGGTGAGTTTTTTATATTTTATTTAAACTTTGCAGGCCCCACATTGATTCCAATTATATTTCCTATTGACCTGTGTATCGAGACCTGGTGTTTACTGGTGTCTGCTCTTAGCTGTTGGTTGCCATGTTAGCGTGAAACATCTGTTCTAGCATGTCACATTGTAAACACTTGATCTCACCCATTGCTATTCAGTAATTATTATTATGTAATAAACAAAAAGAAAGAGAAAAAGTTATTACACAAATTTCTAATAGTGATACAAACAAACGATTAAAGTTTCAGAGCAATGCTCTGAATGCTTTACACCATACTGATTTTATGCAAATACAACAGTATTTGCAAAAAATCAGTATGGTGTAAAACCTCCTCGAGCTGCAATTAGAGCTACTATACGCCGTGGCATCGAATCAAACAGGCCTTGAATCGAATCAAACAGGCCTTGTTTATCGCCTGCCAAAAAAAAAGAGAAATACAATAAAAATTAAATAAATACAATCATCGATATATATTTTAAATTATTTTATGTGAGTTGTATTAATTTATTATTGTTGTGAAGTCTTCCTATGAGTTACATTACTGTATATTATTGATATTTAGATTATTACTTAAATCTATTTACAGCCGAGTGAACAGAAACATGTTGCTCTTAATTTTTCTATTATTTGTTTTGAATTATTTACTTTTATTTGTCTATATTGTAATAATTCAATGTAATTATATATACTTTGCTCAAAAACTTTAAAAAGAAGTTTATTGTTTGTTATAAAAATCACCGATTTTTTTTTTGTCAAATTAGAGACAAGATACGAGTGAGTTTGATTTGAAGTTTTAATGATGAAGTTTTAACGTCCCTCTTGAAATTCAGTAGTTGTAATAAGCCACTGCGCATAATTATATTAGATCCTTGGGTCGTGAAAATAATAGTTTCATTTTCAGTTGGTTCAGAAGAAATTGCTTACTCATGTTTTCAATTCTGAGCAATGAAATGAAATAATAAAATTTAGTACATCATACAACTCGTCATCGGGTCTAATTACATTCAATTTCTGCTTAAATTGAATGTCATTTTTACAACATTATTATCCTGTTCTTGTGTAGCATCCCTATTGTTCGTCTCGAATTATTCGTATCGATAAATATTTATGATATTTTCGGTGATAACTCTTTTAAGTTATGCTATTAAGTTATAGGAATAAATAATTATACACTCATGTTTGTGAAAATTGCAACACCAAAAAGGATCCATCAGAATGGAAGAAAAGTTATTACACAAATTACTAATAGTGATACAAACAAACGATTAAAGTTTCAGAGCAATGCAACAACAGTACTTGCAAAGAAAGCCTCCACGAACTGCAATTCTGTTCTGATGTATCGCCTGCCAGGCTGCTTCAATCCGAGTCCACAGTTCATCGGTATTGGCTGCTGGAGAACACTGACAGGCTAGTTGCTGAGTGACCATATCCCAGATACGTTCAATAGGTGACACATCAGGTGAACATGCAGGGTAGGGAAGAAGGGGTATCTGCCTTGCTTCGAAGTCGGTCTGGACATTTCTGGCAACATGTGGTCGGGCGTTGTCTTGTTGGATTATGGCTCCAGGAATGTGCTGAAGGAAGGATACAACTTCAGCCTCCACAACTTCCCTGATGTAGCGGTTGCTTTTCAGAGTGCTATTCAGAGTGATGATCAGAGTGTCCAATTCGTAGCAGCCAAGATAGCCTATGGTACCCAAATGCTACCCAAACCATCATGCCTATCGTTCGTGCAGCATGACGCTGAACATTGCAGTCTGGAAGATGATGCTTACCTTGATATCGTCTAAAGCGTATGCTGCCATTACAGTATCCAAGTTGAAGCGGGATTTGTCCGAAAACCTGACATGGTTCCATTCTGCACGCCAGTGGGTGTGTTCTTGAGCCCATTGTATCCCGAGGCGTCGATGGTTCAGGCCCAAGGGAATCCTCCGCAAAGGAATATATGCAGGCAGTCATAGCAGACGCCATCGAACCGCGGAACCAGACAATGTCAGACCTGTTGAAATGTTCCAACGTTGTGCTAACACTCGAGAAGAAGCTAAAAGGTTCGTCACAGCGGATGAGGTGTCTATCATCCCCTGGTGTCTTCAAATTTTGTGGTCCATTTCCTGATTTTTGACTATTCTGTTCTCGTCAGTCCACTGCTTCCGCACTCGCATCGTTGTCGTGGCATTATGCTCCGTAGGAGCAGTAATTTCGCGCTATGAAAATCCTTCACGCAAACCGATCAATCGGTCCCGTTCTTGCTTATAAAGTGCCCTTTGACGCCGACGAAGCATACTGACTCCAGTAGGCACGTGTACAGCTCAATGACGATGAAAAACTACTTGTCTGCATCCACAACAGTCCTGTACTTAAACGCTCTTACATGACAGTTCAGGGGGCGCTACTGAGTCTATTCATGCGCAATCATTCCCAAATTTTAATCATTTGCATATCATACGCTGCTTTACATTTCCTGTAAGTATCACTTCATTTGCATGTTTCTTTCATGTTGTTGCATTTTTCACAAATAAGAGTGCACTTATGAATATGTCCATCACATTTTTATCCTATAAAGAAAACATTTACTTTTTTAAGTGCTTTACAAACATTGACTTTCTAATTACACCAGTCCAATACTAAAAACAGCTATATTACATTACTGGCAACTTCGTCATTTTTTATCTTTTTTAGCTTCTGAAAACCTAAATTTTTCAAACACACATTAAAAACTTAAGATAAAAACTGGACAACTAATGACAATTTTAACTTTGTTTTCATACTGTTTCTCTCATACTTGTTAGTTTCATGCTCAATGTTGGAAATAAAAAATTAAACATTTTTGTTCAAAAACATTTTTTGTGCAAAATTTTAAGTAATTTTGTGCAATGCACTACATATGCATCAACTCAAGTGTGAAGCTAGCTTCGTAATTTATCAGTTGGATATCACAGTTTAAAAATCAGGCACTTTATGAATTATTATATTGGTACAATTGGAAGGTACAATATTTACAAGCCTAGTAAGAACGAATTCCTGTAATGATTGGGATGCTATTTTGTTTTTGTTTTTCAGTTTCAAATAGAACATTTTCAGCTCTTGTTACTCTTGCATTGATTTACTATTGCAAAATTAAATAATAATAATATGACATATATATGAAATACTATGAAATAATTTGACGGAAAATTATATGACTGAAATAATATGATAGATTAAAAAATCTAATAATACTATTCACAGAAATGTCTTATTTCCCCACATTTAATATATTAGCTTATTTATATTTCGAATTCAATTACAATGCAGTTCCGCAGTTAAAATGGTTTCAAATTTTAAAAATTTAAAGTAGGAAATGTAAGTTCTACCTGTTTTTTGGCAATTCTACGATGATTGTAATTTGGCCCATGTAATTATTTTCAAAGGTGTGGAGAAGGCCAAAAAGTCAGCCAAGTAGAAATATGTCAACTTTTAATTATCCTCGTTCTCATGAGGAAGATAATTTTTCAATTTAATATACATGAAATGAAACAAATTTCATGTCCTGAAACTACCAACTTGTTTCATTAACTCTCTTGATGCCGTTGTCTTACCGTTATTTGTGGATTTCTTCTGCATCACCGTTGCTTGATCAAGACTTACGAAGAGGTGTTTTGGAATCATACAAAACGAGGAAGACGGTTATCCCTCACACAAGCAGCAGCTCAATTATCGTAATACCACACTGTTTCACGGTTTGGTGCAGAAATATCGAGTCCCCGACGCCCCCGTGAAGAACGCTGCGTGCTATCGTCGTAGACACCCTTAAAGCCGTAGGTCCCCGGCGAGTTCACAAGTTGATTCTTTGATGCAATTATTTCCAGCGTGTTTGCTGCCTGAGTAATGGCGTGATCCAGCGCGCAGCCTTAAGCCGAGTTGCCTAATACCCTTAATGGGTGCTTTAATCCCTGGTGTCGCTCCCTCACTTGGCAGATGACGAAACCCTGCTACCAGGAGACTCTTCGTGAGTTTATCTTCGGCACTGTAACGCCACATACTCTTTTATTATCTCTGGAATGATTTATAACGTTAAGTTCACCGAACAATTTTTTTCTTCCTTCGTTAACTTTGCAGAACTAACCGTTGTTTGAACGGTTAAGAGTTTAAGGTATTTAAACATTGCACTGCAGTGATTCTGCAAAGTCTGTGCATTGTTTAATTTAATTAATGAATCTTAAACTGCAAATGAACTATTCTATTCAATGTTAAATTATTCACATTAGGACAATTCAAAGTCTGCTGAAAATGTAGTAAAAGACATACCTTCATAACTTGGCACTGTCTTCATTTCTAGAATTCATTTATATCAATTTACATTTCTGTAACAACAGCAAGACGAAGCAATACTATGTCCTGAACGGACGAAAGTGGACAAAACTTCGCGACTATCCGCTAGCTTTTCAGTTAATCTTGTTATATTAAATATTATATTTAGTTGTAAGTAAGTTTGTAATGAAGATCCCAACAACGATGCCCTAAGTTTATTATTCACTTTATTTTTTCAAATTGGATTACAGACCATCCGAAGAGCTACAGTGGTATAATTAGTGAATCTGAATGGATATATTGTTTTTCAACAAGGTCAGAATCTATCATAATATACTAATAAGATTAGTTAGCGATCCCTTTGGGAGCAATCGTGATAGCGATCAAAATCGTAGCTATTGCGTTTTCCTGTCGATCCGTCCGTCCATGTCAGTCTACCCCTAATCACTCCCGAACAGAAGATCGGATCAACAGACGGATTTCACCATCGTGTTCAGAGGCCCAAACAACATAGGAGTATCCAAAAGTAACATCAAAATTACTTAAATATTGAAATAACTTTTCATATATAAACACAAACCATTACTTCTTTCCAATATTTCGTCCTTTTAAATCAAAGAACTTTTTCAAGGATATCTATACAAATTGAAAAGAAAATATCTTTCTTTTCTAAACAACAATAAATAATATAAATTCCTCCTTCACGAATAAACGTGAATACTAACAAATGAAATATACATGATCCAAATAATAACATTAAATCAAACTAACAAATATACATGATCCAAATAATAATAATAAATCAAACGTGAATATCAATAACAATCAAAATGAAACAATAACAAATTAAAAATGAAAAATGAAATACAGACAAATAAAAATTCTACTAAAAGTAGATTTGATAAAACCTTCAGGATATTCGTTAATTATCAACTTATTTCTCAAATCTAATATTTTATTTTTCCGTAATTTAGAAATAAGAACAGAACAGATTGTGAGAGCAGAGATGAATAAAGTTCGTATAACTATAAGTATTTAAAATTACCTATTGGAATTAATTTGGACAAGATAATTAGAGAAGTGTGTAAGGTTAATGATGTTAACGTTAGGCCTATATATTACAAAGATAATAAATTATTTAAGAGAATGATTGGCAAAAAGGAAGATATTGATGATTTACACAAAATTGGGGTTATATATATTTTTAAATGTATAGATTGTCAACATTTTTTTATTGGAAGTACGGGAAGATCATTAAAAGAACGTGTGCAAGAACATTTGAGAGCTTTTAGGAGTAATAGAAGAGGAATTTTCGAGTGGGCGGACCACTGTTTGCGAGTTAACCATAATCCAGATTCATTAATCAAAATTTTGTTTGAATCCCACGAACAATCTGAAAGATTATTTTTAGAATGTTGTTTTATTAATTGGAGCCAATGTATTAACAAAGATGAATCTTTAAAGGTAAATGAAATTTCTTTTGGCATGTTTACAAAATTTATGAATAACAATGATAAATTGAAGGAATTACTGAACTTGGTGTAAGGCTGTATTTCATTTTTCATTTTTAATTTGTTATTGTTTTATTGTGATTGTTATTTTATATTAACTTATTGATGTTCACGTTTGATTTATTATTATTGTTTGGATCATATATATTTGATTTGTTAGTATTCACATTTATTCGTGAAGGAGGAATTTATATTATTTATTGTATTTTATTGTTGTTTAGAATAGAAAGATTCTTTCTATTCTAAACAATTTCTTTTTATCTTGTATAGAAAAAGTTCTTTGATTTAAAAAGACGAAATATTAAAGAAAAGTAATGGTTTCTGTTTATATATGAAGAGTTATTTCAACGTACGAGTATGATTTTCAGAGGCCAATGCCCCCCATGTTCGAGATATTTGGATTGTTTTCATTAGATTTCCGGTATTAGCTTAAATGTTAGAAATGCAACCATATCGTTTTAGTTGTGAGCTGTAGCTTGATGCTTAAGGTATTCCACTCCTATACTGAAGGTTGTCTGTTCGAATCTATCTTTTTTTTTTTTTCCTCTTCTCTTTTCCGAGTTTTGTTTTTTTTTTCTAACTTTTTTTTTTATTTTTTTTCTAACTTTTTTTTTTATTTTTCCTTAAGTTAATGTATTTCCTTTTTTTTATTATTATTTTTACATTTACTTTTATTATTATGGACCGCCTTAAATTTATGCTTTAGTACAAAATTATATTCACTTCTTTTCTTCGGCCAAACTTTCTAAAGCAGTTCAAATTTTAAAGTTGATAATAACTCTTTTATATGTTTTGATGCTGGTTACCAATGCAGTAATTTGTACTTTCATTTTTATCAGATTGGTTTTAATTATCATTTATTATGGTTATCTACTTGATATGACCTAATCAATTCGAAAGTGCTGCCCAAAAGGCTTAAAGTTAGATGTAGATGTCTATTTTCTTTGTTCTAATTTTTTATTAAGAATTGGTGAATTTGACTAACTAGATTAAATAAGCAACAACAATGAAATTTAATAGAAAAGCTCAAGGATGGCTAATGAGAGCGATAACTTTTCATAAGGAAATAGCTATTAGGAGAAAATAAAAAAAAATGCTTAGAAATAATATGTTTTATTTTTCTCCTGTAGCTCTTTGCTTATTAAAAGTGAAAGGAAAAGAATGGCAGTAATAAATACTGCCCAGACAAATAAAGGTATACGTTCAAATAATATACCTCTAGTTCATATATTATTAATAATAGTAATAATTGTAGAAATAATAAAGATCGATTTTTCTTCTTTTAGCGCATCCATTCTAATAATTACTTAATATGTACACAAAATAAAACTTTTGTGCATTAGTCGTATAGTTGCGGAGTTCTTGCAATTTATGTAATTTTTTTATTATCATAAAATAATATTTTATTATAATTTATTTATAATATATTAATATTAATTACATATTTATTTAATATGTAATTTATATTTTATATTTATATATATTTAATAATAATATTTTACTATAATTTTTTATAATAATTAGCATTAAATTGTTTTAGACAGTTTTGAAGGATTATGGTCAATTTTAAATTTTATTTTTTAAAATTGGCAATACAAACTAACTATCCGCAGCTATTTCCGTCTCTTTCTTCTAATTCTTAAGTTGAGCGTTTAACGCAGTTCTAATGCTGTCCACATCATCTCTATCATTATTTTGTATACTCATATATTATCATATATTGTATACTTCATATATTTTCAGTTCTTATTACTTCCAAGATTAAGTAAGATAGGTGACCCAAAGGTGGCCAGAGTGCACAAGGTGGCCATCTGCTTATATAATATAGTAATATACAAAATAGTCGGTAAATGGCACCTGCTACTTGACAGCTGTCGCACTCTAGCGCTGGCTACTGAAAACTAAGCCATTTCGACGAGACGTCGGCCATTACTGAGAAGACATTTGTTTTTGAGCATCGTTGTTCTTACTTTCCGATAAGTAATAAATTAAATTTAATCGTGCAAAATTTTGTTAAATGAAAGTTGTTGTATATTTTATTACAGTTCGATCACTACTCATTCAGGACGTATTGTCACAGTTTAAGAATTTCATGGTAATGACATTATTTATTTGTGAAAACAATGTGCTGAGATGTGTACACAAGGTGGCCCGCCAACCTGGCCACCTTGGGAACACAAATACGTGTATCCATTTATCTCTTATTTTCATTATTACTTTTGCATAATACGCAATTTTGGAATATTATATGTTCATTAATATGTTTAACTTTTAATTCTCTTCACATCAAAAGATATTAAACTGGGGAAGGGAATTGGGAAGAAATTGGTTGGTGAACAGGAGAAGAATAACAAGACGAAGAAAAATACCTTGATGTTTAAGGAAAAACCTGGAGGTAAAAAACTAGACAGCAACCAAAGACAACCTGATGATGACACGTTGAAAGAAGCTGATGTTAGTCTGCCTAGCACAAGTGGAACAAAGGAGACACAAAGGGAAAGCTGGTACTGTCATCTGAGCAAAACGGACAAAATAATTGACATGAGAATGTGCACCCAATGTTTAAGATATGTCCACGAGGAGGTGAAGGACTTACAAAAGGTGACAAAATCAAAGATTTCAAGTGTACTTTTTGCATTGACTCAGATTGAAAGACTTATACAAGGCGACAGAATCAACAATTTTAAGTGTACTTTTTGAAAGACTTTTTCCCTCTATATTTTGTACGCATATTTAGTATTAGGACTTTAGGCATGTAAAACTAGCAGGTTATAAAATACTGAATTTAGTCATAAAGTGTTAAGTGTTAATAAAAATAAATAAGTGGGCCACCTTAGGTTCACCTGCTCCGAAGGTGGCCCGGAAGTAACTTTTTAATAAAATGACTGTAAAGTAAACTAAATATGTTTTAAGAAAAGCAATATCATTATGTCTTGTTTAGAGAAGGTTCAGGATGATTACCCCTATATTTTTTTTTTATATTCCCGCAACCGTTAAATTATAAAAAATCAGCAAAGCTTAACTATGGCCACCTTTGGGTCACCTACCTTACTGCAATTAATAACTTTGTTATTGCATGAAATAACTTTAATGAATTATCTAATATTTTGAAAAAGAATACGACATGGACATCATTAATCGTTTCTTTAAAAAAATGGAAAGAAAACAATAGAAAAATTAAAACAATCCCTTTCATTCATTCCCAAGAATTAATAATGGATTGAAATGTTAGAGATGAGGACAAATTCTTTAGCATCCTATGGAAGTCTCTTAGATTAGGAAGTTTGTCCATCAAAAGCAATACCAGACATTTATACAGGAAGGCAAAACAGAATATATGTATTGAACCAAAATTGATAATTTGTGATAATACAGTATACACAACTCCTTGTAGTAATATCACACATCGCGACTTATTGCCGAGTTTAGATTTTCCCTGAAATAGGAAACAACTTCAGGTTACAGCCTTAACCACTGAACCAAACGCAAATCAAAACATATTGATAGGATTTTGTGGTTTCTAGTTTGATAATGTAGGTTATATCTTTGGTTAGACATTCACATGTATGATAGAATAAAATCAGATGAAAAGTATACATTTATTCTCCATTTATTCTGAAGCTCATTTATTCATCTATAAAAATTATGACCTTCTGATTCTCTCGATTATCTGAAGAGGTCCATTGATATTCAAGATAAAAGAGATATAACTTTCCTGACTGACTTAAACATTCACCCAACAGTAGCTTATTATCCTCTTCTCAAAATGTTAGTATTCAAACAGTAAGAAAGATTTCAAATTCCCAGAAAAATAGAAGGAAGAACCCCAACCATTTTAGTAATTTTATTGAAGCATAAGACGTTTCTGTCGTTTAGTTTGGCATAATTTATTCTTTTTCCAATCAAATGAACAATTCTTGGGAATGAATAGATAGGTTTTCCAGCATTTTGTGATATTTTAGCTTATTTACAATTTTCTGAGTATCAGGAGTTACTCAGCTTTTACACATTTCTTATGTAATATACGGAAAATGTATCCACAGCTTTGTTATGTTTAATACATTCATTGACAAATCCCTACCTAAAGCTACAATTCTATCCTAAACCTCAAGACTTTTCTTTTTGCTCAAATTCTCTTTCGTATTTTTTATCAAGCTACTCTCCATAATCTTCCTTGTTTTCGTGTTCTTTTCCACTTTCAATATCTTTGCCCTACTTTTTATTAAATACCCGGAAACTAGGAAGATTATAGAGAGTATTTTGATAAAAAATACGAAAGAGAGAAATTTGAAAAAAAAAGGAAAGTCTGAAAGTTTATGACAGTATTGTAATTTTAACTAGGTATTTAGTCAAACAAGCTGTGGAGTTTAATGGTTTCCATTATTACTGTGTCAATGTCTAGTATGGTTTGATAGCTTTGTAATGAACGGGTTTTAATAGAGGTAGTTGATATTTTTACCATTTGGTTTTTATGTCTTTGTTTGTAGCTTGCTAAAAGAAAGGCGCAGTTCTTTCAAAAAAATTGCTTTATTTTAATAAATAGTATAGACAAAATAATGGTGTGGTGTTTTTATAAAGTCTCGTATAAGACAATAAAAAAGGGAATGTTCTTTTTGACAAGCTATATCCCATTAATTTTCAAATGTTTGTGCTGTAGAACTTTGTGATAAAGTTATTTATATAATTTGTTAAATTCTGTAATGCAGTAGATCGTTCCTAAGTTTCGATGCAGTCGTGTTTACAACAAAAGTAGATAGGTGAGCCTTCAGACAAAGTGTAATCAATCAAACGCCATGATGTTGTGCTTGTCCAAAAGAAATCTCTCTTTTAACCAACTTATTTTTATTGTTTCTTATTAGTTTTCCTACTCTTCAAAAAATATCATGAAAACTTTTGTTAGGTCAAACGTGAAAAACTATGACTTTTTTGCATTCATTTTACTTAAGTTAATTTAAACTTAAGAGTTATAAGTTTTTAAGTGGAAATTACGTTTTTTTCTAAAGAAAAAACTCAATCAATTTGCCTAAAATTAATCTGTGTTGAACAAACTTACATCACCTTAAGCATGAAGTTAAGTTAATCTCGTTTCCTTTGTCAACTAGCCAAGAATCTATCGGAAGCTATTTCGGGGACCTGGACTGTCCAGTCTAAATCCTTCTCTCCTGAGATGACATACCATCGGTCACTGTCCTGCAGCGAAACTCTCGTTAACTCTATTTTCTTCTAGGTAATAGGTTTTTCTTCTGTCAATTTGCTTGTGGTCTACTGACATACGCAGCACAAAATTAAATAGTTTTCGACTTTTTAAAGACTCTATTGAACTTTTTGGACTGTAATTGCTTTTAAATCACACATAAATCTTAATCGCTCGGAAATTAGCAATTTTCAGTTTTTCTTAATTCTGTTTTGTGGCATATGATAATTAATTCATAATAACTAATTAACTTGAAGTTTCATTAAGTTTTTGTTTCAGTCTTGAGACAAGTGGGGTTTACGGGAGTGCTTTCACCCCATCACAATTTATCATTTTCAAATAATTTTCTTGCAATTTCTTTCTCGCAAAAGGACTTAGAGAAACAAAAAATGACAAACTTATGTTCTTACTTCATTTTACTTAAAAGTTATTTTATGCAATTTTCTAGTGCATAAATTAATTAACAGTTTCATTTTCTTGATTTACTTATTTTGTATGTACAGTATTTAAGTATGTAAGTTAAAAATTACAAGATAGTAACTTCAAATCTACTGAATAAAATAGCGATAAAAATTGCGAATATCAATCCGTGTGAAAAATAATTAAATTGTTGATAATTTCATTCATACTATGTCAAAAGAACATACCTTACGTCAAAACACATTACGTACATTATGTCAAAAGAATTGAAGTATTCCATTTTATTTTTATCGAATCCATTAAAATCACTTTATTGAGAAAAAATCATCTTCCACCACTTTATTGCAAAATTCAGTTTTACTTTTATCTAAGACGTAGGATTATTTTGAAAGGTCGTCTATACTAATATTGTCTATACTACTTATCGTCTATACTAATATTGTCTATACTATTTATCATCTATACGAATCCGTCTTCATCATTATTAGTGGATAAGCAAATAGAATAAAAAAGTTCACATAATTACGTACGAAAGCTGTACATTTTCGTCTTATAGTGCCAGCTTAATTAATGAGCCTGAAAAACTATCACACAATTATCTTAGCGTTACTCGAAATAATTTGTCCGTCCGTGTCTGTCCACCCCTAACAACTCCCGAAAGTAAGATCGGATCGACAAACGGATTTCACCATCGTTTCAGAGGCCGAAACACTGTAAAAATTGGGTATTTTCAGGGGCCAACCCCCCTCCCCCCATGGTCGAGATATTCAGCATTATTTTCATTGGATTTCTGCTATTAGCTTAAATGTTAGAAATACAGTACAACCATATTAAAGCAGTTGTCAGCTATAGCTTGATTTGTAAGGTCTCGGACTCATATACTGAGGGTAATCGTTTGAAATCCGATTAAATCTGCGGGGTTTTTTTTCTTCCTTAATCTTTTGATCTCAAAGTCCACGTAGTTTTTTTTTCTCTTATTTTCCTAACTTTTTTAAAAAAAAATTTTTCCTAATTTATTTTTTATTTTTTTCATATTTTTTTTATTAATATTTTTAATTTTTTATATTACTATGGATCGCTTTTAAATTTATGCTTTAGCACAAAATTATATTGACTTGTTTTGTGTATGGTATTTCATATGGCATTATCGTTTTGATTTTTGAAGAATTTTACTATAATAATATATTTTGAGAATTTTTATTATTTATTATTTTTACAGTAAGAGTTTATTTTGCTAAATCGTCAATAACTTATTCTTTGTAATGGAAAGCATCAAATTCTGTAATGAGTCGTTAAAACTATAAATTAACTATTTCTTTTAACTTATTATATTATAGATCATTCTAAATCTAGCTCTTAAAAACTGTATAGAAATTTAAAACTTTTGTTAGTAATTAATTTGTACCTGAAAATACAACAGGCATTAGATGACTGAGAAATGTATATGAAATTTATAAGCATGAAACGAAGTTAAAGAAAATTAAAAAATCTCTTCAAACCTTATGAAGCTTTATTATGAAGAGAAGCAAAATGTCCAGAAAAGGTTGCTACATTTTGCTCAGAAAAAAACGCAATTTTGTCTTTTCAGCAACAAACATTAGACCATAATCTAGATTTTAAACAACAGATTTTTATTAAACTACTGATTACCTTCAGACTTTAAATGCTTCATGATCGAACTTGTGTAGCTTTAAAATATATCACAAAACTTTACTGCAGATTCACAAACTTTCTAAAATAAAGTATACAATTGATAGCAACTAAAAATTGATAGTTATTATTTGATTATATTCAATATTAATTTACTTGGTTTCACTTCATATGAATCCAATATTAACAGTTCTTTGCTTAAAATAATGTGGAATTCCTTTTTTTAAACAAAGCAAGCTTTAATGTTTAATGACTAGTTAGAAGCTATTGTTGCCTTTAACTTTCATTAACTAGTCTTAATCTTTCCTCTGGGAATTTGAAATGACAAAAGCAAAACTTTCTCATTAGCTCTTAAGTTTATTTTAGTTTTAAATTACTTTTAATTGATATTTTAAGTTGTTAGTTCGTAAAATAAATAGGAAAGAAATAAAATAGTAGGTGACAAAGTAGAGAATATTTTTTCAGTTAAGGTTTATAATATTTTCTGTAGCCTAAATATGTAATTCGGCCTAACTTAATATCCTCACGTTTTATTACGTTTGTTTCGGACTTGGGGAGTCCACAAGTATGGGGTGGGGAAACGTTCCTTCCTCTTCCTGTAATTTCTAATTTTATTACAATTCATGTAATTTATTTGTTGGAGAAGGACTAAAAGAAAAACAATGGTAATGTACTTTCCAGTTATTATTTTATCTTGTTTTACTAAATTGATGTAATTTTCTGGTGTAAAGTAAGTTTATGTTGTAAGGTTTTTATATTGCTAAAACATTTTGCTCCAGCCTACACCATGGAAAACTTTCTGTTTCCATTAATTATTCCTCTTTTTCTTGATACGTTACAAAAGATATTTGTTCGTAAAGATGTTTGTAATAACTTCGTCTGGATATTGAATATGAGATTTCGAAACTTCATGCAATCTCAAGTTTTAGTTAACTCTATTTTCAAATAAATTCTGTTTATGTGATCAATTTATTTTTAACCTTCATTGAAGCAACAGATATGCAGAATTCTATAAAATTAATGTCATCTTAAAAAAAAAATCTACATGATCAGTTTTTGCTATCAACTTGTCATAAAAATAGGTTAACTAACTTAGATTTTCTGAATTCTAATAAATGGAACCTTTATGCCATACTAGACTATTAAATGGAACTAAAGTTCACCACTGCCATTAATTATGGCAAAATGTCAAAGGTCCACATCGGATTATTTCAGCGTTTCTATTTTGTAAATAAGGTTGTCAGCGTAATTTTTACCAATTTTACGTAAAAGTTGTGTGTAAAGAGTAATTACTGTTAGGAAGCGATAGATAATTCTGATCTTTTGTCTTTGATTAATTTACAAAAAAAAACAAAAATTTCTGTTATAAAAGGGTTTAAATCAAATCTGTAATCTGTGATAGAATTTGATATAAGCTGTAGGTTATGCTTGTTTTCCGAAAAAAACAGAAAAACATCAATGAAAAAAAAACATCAAAGAATGATGAGAAGAATTATTATGTATCATATTTATTTTATTGATGTTTCTCACCACAAACAGTTCGATGCATGAACATTATTCTTTTGTTCATATATCGAAATTTATAGAAAGCAAGTTTGCTTTCAATTTGCCTCTTTGTGATTAATTTCCTTAGTGCCTTTCAGTGAGAGGACAAGGAGTTAATATTGTTTATCCCGGCGGGCCATTCGCGGGATCGCATTTGCTTTTGGATAGAGCTTTCGCGCGGCGAGCCAAACATCAACGAGCAGATTCTGCTGATGATTCCCCAATAAGGATGAAACAATTGTACAGAATTCTCGTTGATGTTGGCTCAATGGGCGAAGGCATATTTATTGTCCGGTTGGCGATTTCTCTCCATTGAAATTTATAGTTAGGCTACTTTATCTTTTGCATAGTTTGATATTTCATAGAAATAATATTGCTCAGGAAGATTCAATACAATGACATTCACAAAAGACTAAAAATGAAAATAAAAAGCCTTTATTTAGAAAATCAACTTGATTTACATTTTCACGTTTATTTAATTTTTAGCTTGCTTTCCTAGAGAGAGGCTTCTCATGCCCCTCAGGTCTCTGACTGTGTGTGTGTATGTGTGTGTCCTTTTCTTCCCATTTTATATTTGAAATGTTTTCAAAATAAGCGATGGAAAAGACAAAAATAGAAAAGCTTTGGAATCGAACAACGGATTTCTATCCTATTTCTATTAAAATTTCATTGTCTTAAACAATGAAAACATCCTTTCATTGAGCAGATACTAAATTTTAAAGCGTGATTCTTTTTAAGGTTTGTAGTTCTGGCAATTTTAAAAAACAAAAACAAAAAAGACAAAATAAAGTTAAGAACGGACATTCTTAATAATGCTTTCAGTTTTTCTGCCTTTTTATTTTTAACATCCTTTTTGCTCATCAAAATTTTTTAAAAATAACCAAACTTTTAAATTTCAAAAAGAATTTAGAATTTCTTGAAAATAAGAAAGGAAAATCGATTGGGAAAGCTACAGGAATAACTTTTCCCGAAAAAAAATGTCATTGGAAATCTACTTTGTTAGCGAAGCAACAGATCTTCCCATGTGCACTTCCTCAGGGTATCTCAGGCTGGTTTGATTTTTCCCTTTTCTTCCCTAGTATTTATGCACTCTTTCCCTCACAATAAAGGACTTCTATTCTGTCTGTTACGGATGAGACTGTTTCCGGCACCCTTGCATTTCACTCAGCGACTGCTTCTTCGTCTTGTGAACTGCGAAAGAGTAGGGATTGCAAATCCAGAGGAGAGGGGTGATGGGTTATTGGAAAAACACTCGTTTGTCTTCATTATCCTCCAACAAGGAAAAAAAAAAGCATGCTTTTTTTTTAAGGAAGGACAGCTAATTCGGAAGCCTAAAAAGAAGACAAGACAGCTTGTGATTTATTAAAAATAAGTGTTTTTCTGAGCTTCTTTACTTTTATTTCATGGTTGTATCTTCTTTTCTCTCTCTTTGTTTTAAGTTTGTTTCATTTTCTGTTTACTGAATTTGTGCGTTTTTAATTACTTTGCATTCCGCTTTTTTAATTAATCTTTTGATGATCCTTTTATCCTTAATGAAATTTCAAAAATAATAATAAAAAAGGACTTCAGAATTAATTTTTTGAGTTGAACATATATAGGAATCCTGTGCAAATTTGTATTTGTTTATTTTTTTTAAGTATACATTGATTTCTTACTGCTTTCTTTTTTAGATTATCATCTGGAGTATTTAACTAGCTATAGTTGTATAGCTGTGATCACTGAACACACATTTTTCATCAGTAATTCAAAAAGCAACGAAGCATATACTTTATTATTTAAGTTGCCGAAGTTTTAAAAAAATATTATTACTTTAAATCTGAATCTTTGCTGCATGAAATGAACTTTATGATAACGTTTTGTACGTTGCTTTAAAGTTAATGAAGCCAATGTATCCACTATTCACGCACTCTTAATATGTAAGAAGGTTTGAATCAAATGTAACATGAGAAACGGAAAAAATATAGAAATGCATAAATTCGTTTGCTTTCACGCCTTTGAGCCATCATCGACGGCAATCTGGGACAGCTGTTTCGTCCTTATTAGGACTCATCAGCAAGATTTAGCCACGATGATCAAGCTCAGAACGCGCGAAAGCCTATGGATCCTTCTGCCGTTCTTGGAAGTGGGACTCCCACAAAAGCATTTTGTTTCTGAAAGTAATTCATTCCTTCAGGCTCATAGAAAGCCTCTAAATATGTAAATTTCTGTCAATATTCCTTAAAAATAATAATGCTAAAATATCTTCACCAAAATTTGAACTGAAGTCATAAACATCATGACAGTCCGACATTAGAAAATTGAAAAAGAGATAAGTCCTCCTTTTGTTTTATAGAAAGAGCAAAGCTACTCTCTACTGGTACAACGATCAAATAGCCTACAAACTTAAGTAGATCAAATAGAAAGGGAAGGAGAGGGAAAACCGACATGTAGGAAAATTACATAAAAATGTTCATACTAACTCTCGCACTTGATATTGAGAGATATCAGCAAAGGTAGTAAACCATCGGTAAAGCCACAAGGCTAAGTTGTACAGGGTGGCGCACATAAGCCGGCCCAAAAAGGTTTCAAGTTATATTTTGGGGGCCGGTTTTATGTGCGCCAGTCTGTATAAAGAAGAAAAATTTTTACGTCAGGCAAAACGTTAACCTTCATCTTTCAATTTTATCACAGCAAAGAATTAATAATTCAAAACTATTGAATCGGATACTCTAGAGTAAGTATAAATTGAGGTAATGAGTGATGAAAAATTCTTAGTAAATGCACTAAAATTCACTGATTAAAGGAGATTTGTGGTTAATTGAATTAAATTAACTGGAAGACAGGTTATCCATACAACAAATTCAGCTTTGGAATTCAGCTTATGTTCGCGTGGTAATTTAAATGATATCATGAAAGTTAAGATTTGCAATCAGGAGGATTTCCGCTTGTGCATCTTTGTGAACTGACATTACCTCTTGCTGTTCTCCAAACACTTGAAATCGATACATGCCTTCCATGACTTTAGCTAATTCCAATGATAGTTAATTGGTAATCAAGTCCCTGAAGCGTAATGCTGTGTTTGACAGATGCCCGTTATCTGTTGCAGTAGTAATCTTTGTAGTATGCCGTGATAAGAATTCCTTCAACATCCTAAAGCTATTGTTCTAGAGAGATTTCTGATATCTAATTTAATCTTGATCAGTTTCTCAAGCGTTGGATAAGCTAGCATGTAAATTGAATGAAAAAAAGACAGCTCAAACTAAGTCAAATGGAATAAATGATAAGAAAGATCTGAAGGTATTAGAATTCCGATTTCAAATTGCTATCGGGATTCCAAAATCCAAAGTTTTACAGAGAACTTCAAATACAGCATCTTCTCCAACACCATTGCTCTTTGCTTTGGCATTTTAGTGCAGAACAAATGCAGTAACACCGAAGTTACGGACATTACTTGACATTACTGACATGCAGCTTTAGAAAAAAATTAACAATAATATTCCTCACTCATATTGCTGCTAATTGATAAATTGTAATAAAGTGATTACAGTTGCAATGAATTGTAATCACTTTTTCCATTGTTTTCTGCTATTTTAAATAAAATATTTATTACTTACTATATTGCCTAACTTACAATATTATTTATTGATGAAAAAACAGTAATAAAATAAAAAAAAATTGCAAACGTTATACTTATTCGTGTAAATGTTAATGTAATTGTGCTATTACTCTAAGTAAAGTAATGTCTTTAAGGATATCAATAAGAATCTGATACCATAGAAGTCTTCAGTATACCCGTAATTTCTTTTCTGTATATACACACTCGACATCTGTAATTCAGGGATTTCTACTGTACTGTAATTTCGTTTGAGATGTTTATCGTAGACTAAAGTCAGGAATTTACATGGTAAGTAAGCCTTTAAATTCATATCATTATCTGCACTTAAAATCTCAATTAAAAAAAATTATACTTTCCATGAATGGATCTGGACTTAATATATTACTTATGTTAGGCAGTAACATAATTTAAAAGTAAAAATAATTTTCTGGTTTAATTCTATATATATATATTTGTACGTATGTATATTAAAGTTACCTATGTTAATCTTATTTTTGTCGAGTACAGTAAGAACTAGTAACAATAAATATTAAGAGCATTGGAAGTGTACAAAATTTAACAAAATAATGAAATGAGATATTACGTACAGGATTTACAATAACCCTTTTTTTTTTATTATGATTTCTAAATACGAAAGTTACAGTCCCGTTTGGAATAACAGATTCCTATCAACAGGTTCGGAATGTAGGTAAACTATAATTGTTCAATTAATTTTGAATGTAGTGTTAATACTAGTTATACAATGTTAAAAACCATTGAAAGACTTACATAAAGTGGTTTTTTTTGTCAAGTAGATCGCTAAGTGCTAATTTTCTAAAATTTTCTATTTGGCAGTAACATAATTTAAAAGTTAAAATAATTTTCTGATTTAATTCTACATGTATTTGTACTTATGTATAATAAAGTTGCCTATGTGTAGCCTATTTTTGTCGAGTACAGTAAGAACTAGTAACAATAGATATTAATGACATTGGAAGAAAATTCAACAAAATTATTAAATGAGATATTGCTTACAGGATTTACAATAACAATGGAAACAATTGAACAATAGAAATTCATTCTACAGTAGAACCCGGTAATCCGAACCCGCAAATCCGAAATTTCCGATAATCCGAAGGAGAATCTATGATGCAGGAAAAAATTTAAATCTCACTTGCAATGTACAGGAAGTACAGTATTTAATCAAAGCACTGCACATATTAAAATAACAGTTTTTAAGCTAGTATTTAGCGGAATGCTAAACATCACTACTCTGTATTGTAGGCTACTGGTAACAAAGCCAACCGAAAAGTACCAAACACTCCGACGTACTGCAGATACTGCTAATGTTCACGTGATCGGCTACTGTCTTTTCACAGTGCAAGCATTCTTCTGTCTCACCGTTACGCTACGTTGCCAAGTGGGAGCTGTAACTGTATACTGTATAGGCCCATCATGTAGAGTACTATATGTTTTTTTCGAATAATCCGAACATTTCCGAATCCGAACCACAGCACCAATTAGTTCGGATTCCGAGGTTCTACTGTAATTACATTTCATCAGCAACTTTTTCAATAGTATCTTCACATTGGATATGCTTCCATTTTTATATATATATATATTTATTTTTCATCTATTTTGTTGAATAAATTTTCAATTATATAGTTAAAATGCCTCTTTCTGTAGTCATTGTACGGTATATAAGAGGATAGGGAAGACGGATATTGTTCTTGTTTCTTAGATTATATAAGGATTTTTGTTTTTCTTTTTTCTTGTGCTCAAAGATTTTATAATAGATATAAATTAGTATGTTATACATGAATTTTTGTTTTGAATTTAGTATACTATATTGAAGCTTCTTATTTATAATAACAATAATAATAATAATAATTCTTATATCATTAAGTTGTTATTTTGATAGTTAAAACAGTATTTTTACAAGCATCTATTAATAAGGCTTTCTGTAGCTTCGAAAAGAGTCATACATACAGTATTTAAGAAAAAAATCATACATATAGTATTTAAGAAAAAAATTTATTATTCATTAATAAACGGACGTAAACTATCCCCCCATTCGGATGTCCGGGAGGGGGACATTGAGGAAGGTTACATTACGAAGCAACTCAAACTACACAAGAAAAGAAGATTGGTAAATGGATCTTATGTGGAGACGAAGAGGAAGGCAGAAAATAGGAAAGATTGGAGAATGCTGGGTTTGCAGTGAAGGACCTGCCCTTGGCAGAGAACTATGTATGTGTGTATGATTATTATTTTTATTATTATTGTAAAACTCGAAGATTTACCTTGAAGATTTCTGAAATAATAATTAAGTTGAAGTTCAAATATTTTTATACATATTAAACTGCTCAATTTCTGAACATTACATATACCAAAACTAATTATCTTTTTTCCCAAAGTTTTGGTGTATGTAATATTCAGAAATTCAACAGTTGAAGATTGTAAATATGTTTGAACTTCACCTTTTTGTTTCATGAATTTCTCAACAGAAGTTAAAATTAAGATAAACAACTTAGCGAAATTTTTACTAATAAATTCTGGCTCTGATTTTCAAAGCATTGTACATATTAGACGATGGTCTGTTTAATTTTCGCTTACGATTCGAAGGGCTTTCATTAAAGGTCAGACGCAAACCGCATCGAAAGAGGTTGGGGTCATGTTTGAGGCTACCGATGTGTTAACAACAACAAGACCGGATCACAAGGGTCAGTATGGGACACCTCCGAACGCGGAGACAGCATCCATGGCCGCTGTTGTGACCCGTGAAATTGAACCTCGAACCCGGCGCTTATTTAAGGTTTGGAACGAAGAAGAACTGCACAGAACAATCCAGTTGTTCAATACATGCATGTGCGTTTGAGGATAGTGGGACTGCGATGGAAAGCAAAGGTTATGCCCCTCCCAGCAATCGGTTCATCGCTTCCTGATGGTGGACGGGAGAAGCTACAAACCGAGACTCAGTATGGAGGCCATCCGACGGAAAATTAATGGTCGGATCCGGCAGGAAGGGGTTGGATGGGGCGCTGCGGCTGCGTCGGCTCTCTTTGTCCATTTACCATCGTATACTTAACGGCCGACTGCTGCCAAACACCATCATCGAATCAATAAGTAAATATTATTATGGGATTCCGCCGATGCTTAAAACGATCACGAGAACATAGAGTGCGGTTACATCAAGATCCCTTTCAACTCGCTTTCTCATTTGTCAATCACTGTCGGTAAAAATGCATCAGAAGATTTATTTCTGATTTCGTCGTATATCATAAGCTCATTTCCAATTTGACGGCATCCTTATTCGATCGTTAAGCCGCAAATGCAGTTTATTAACTAGTAAATAAGCAGATTTCAGAAACTAAGTATGGCAAAAAAGAAAGTCTTATTCTCAGCTTGAATACTAGCGAAACACTTGCTAATAATTACGAATGACTCACAAAAATGTTACTTTTTTTTAATATAACAATTTGCATACTTGTTTCTGCTTCTCTTCTCGTACTTTCTAAGAATTTTTTTATTAGATGCTACTTACTAATTACAATCTAGTAAATTTGCATTGGTCAAAATTGCCCACTTCCTGGTAATAAAACTACAGGAGCTGACAACCATTTTACAATATATTTTAAGTTATTGATTAAAAATATATTTAAACCAATACATTTTGAATTATTGATTAAAAGTAAATGTAAATGTTAAATGTTAAATCTAATTTGCTTTATAATCAATAAATCAACTTAATATTAATAACATTGTCAACTTAAATTGTTGAAATGTTAATTAAAAAGGGGCTTTTAAATATTTGAAAACAGAAAACATCTACGCATACACATCTTTAAGCGAAGCTCGATTAGAAAAAGCTTTTTGCAGTTTTTAATAAATAAGCTAAAAAAAAAAGAATCCCGCAAGACTAAACATGTATCTATTATCAAACTCATGGAAGTTGACGATCCCGTATTTTCGTGATTTCACGTAATTTACGCGAGAATAGTCTCTATCCATGTCTTCTCACAAAATATTGAAATATTTAAATGAATTATAATACGGGGAAATGCATGAGACTTTTACTACATTTTAATGCAGTTTTAATAAATTGAAATCAGTCAATAAACAAACAATAAATTCATTATGTAGCATTTTCCTAGTGACAGACATTAAAAATACTAAATTTCTTGAGACCTGCTAAAGAGGCTAATGGCGAGATCTCGAGTATTTCGTAATTCTCGCGGAAACGTGATCGTCAAAATAAATGTGTTAGACAGTAAATTACTTCTCTGCTTAGGCTGCCAGTAACGCCCCTAAGAGAAAGTTTATAAGATAAAAAAATATCAGAAAACGCTTCTCATTTTAATCAGTGCAAACTTTCTGTAGGCAGGTAACGACATTCTTATTCAGATATTGTTTTCTTAATTTACAATTTTTATCTTTCAACGATCTGTCATATTTACGTTTTAATTTTTTTGTTAATTTACATTTGCGTGATTTTTATGGGACTTCTTTATTTACAATACTGAAACTTAATACTGAAACTATGAAAATATATATGAAACTTGGTCTCAGCATCTTGAGTACTGAAATTTTCTGGAATCAATTTATTTGACGATGGTTCCAAATTTAAATATGGTAAGTTCATGATTAGATAAACAAAGACTTCCATCGTGTACGACAGCTGTCGAAAGTAATGTTATCTATCGGCTTGATGAGGAAGTTCTTTGTGCCATCTGTGATCTTAATTCTTTAGTCGATGGTTATTGGACTAAGAATTGCCTTAGTTGACGATGGCACCAAGTTGTAGTAATGATCAAAGAGATAATCATTATTATTGACAACTACAATTATTGATTTTTAATACTAAAACCAATGGGAAGATTCTGTGATAGTTTACTCAGGAATGGAATTAATTACAGACTACTTAATTAATTATAATCTCAATTAATTTACATTTGCTTGATTTTTTGCAATTTCTTTATCTACAGTACTTTCCCTTTCATTTTCATTTCCCTCTTCATTGTTCGCTTTCATTTTCATTGAAACTTCTGAATTCATATATGTTTAGCATATTGTAGTTTCTATTCTACAAGAATAAACTGTTACTTTTATATATAATTTATTAACTTATTTAGTAGCAGATATGTACTTTATAAACAAACACAAAATATAATAAACTTAAACAAAAATATCGGATAAAGAAATAGTTATTCTTCTTCGTAAGCTCTTCAATATTGAAATACAAATCCACTTCAAACTTTCAATATCACAGGACAATTCTTCTTATTAAATTATCGGTTCATTAACAGTTCACAAACAGTTCGCTAACAGTTCTTTAAATAGTTCACAAACAGTTCTTTAAATAATTCACACACAGTTCTTTAAATAATGTTCATTATTTGGAATTCAAGTTCATAAGTTCAAGAAAAAAAAACCCAAAAAACAAACAGCTTTGAAGAATTCATCGTTAATTCTCTGTTGGAACATCGTCACGCTTTCTCGTGCTAATCTTCTCACGCGCTGTGTGTCATTGTTCAAATCATTCAATGCTTTCATTAATTTTTACTCAATTTCCAAATAAACAAATTACAAAAGAATAAATCTTGAATGATTGTACAACATTGAGGATTCATTACGTATAATTTAATAGAAAGAACTTATTACGAAATAGTTCTTTATTCTTTATTTCTCGAAGATATGGTTATTTAATGAATTCATTAAATAATTGAATTCCTCATTTTAGTCGTTTCGAAAAATTGGTTAGGTGTTAGGATAATAGAAATCCATTATCTCAAATTAAGCAGTGGATAATAAAATCCACTTCAATCCAATAAAGTGAAACAGATGTATTAATATATATAAAATTTCGGTCTGATATTTACGTTATGCAGTTATCTTTTTAAATCGCTACTTAGTTAAGCTATAATATTAATAAATACAAACATGATATAACATAAATCTGAACCATTGAGTAACTCATTAGTTCAAAATTTTCAGCACAATTAATTTTCTTTATACCATTGGTACCACGGCAAGAGATCTCGAATTGTAGAGATTCGTTGTCTTTTGTTATGCCATTACAACAGCTCTAATCTTTGAAATATAATCGTTGTGGGCTTTCTCGCCAGAACAAAGCCTTCTTATCAGAACTTCAAATTATGATTTAATTTTAATCCGGAGGGTCTTAATTAGAGACGATTCAGGAGCGGGGTTTGCCAGATAATTTGAATAACTCCAATTTTCGTTAGGAATCTTCATCTACTCATCTTTATGATAATAACCTCGAATGAATTTGCATAATATTTTCATTAGCGTAGAGAATTAAATGTTTATGTATCTATGTTTTAGTGATATCGCACACACACACACAAAAGTCAAGATCCTACATCACTAACACACCAAACCTTTTATCTCCCTGTTAGTGAGAAACTATTAGGATGACAACAGTCTTACAATTTGACTAAAACCAGAAGCGTATATCTATTGATTCACAGCGAAAATGCGAATTTCTTCGGGAATAAACGCAATATTGTAATGATTATTGATTTCTTACCAGAAAACGTTCATTTCTGTTTTGAAATCCCAGGCTTTTATCTGCAATAATAAACAGATAATAATGAATAACAAACATACTCTGATTTGCGCCACCTCTATTGTCAATAGGGAATTACCAGTTCTGTTTAGTTAATTGCGATAGTATATTTTGTCCTGATATATGATCCCAGTTTTTCAAATAGATGCTTAGCTTGTCCAAAATCAATTTATTTTACAGCAGAAGCTTTGTTTTCACTGTTTTCAATTATACAAAAACAGCGCAATATCTAGAATTGCATTAAAGAATGATTTTCATACAAGTCAGTTCTGTCCGCGACGTAGTTTGATAATGTTATGAAACTGTAATCAGCGTAATCCGGAACACAATGACGGACAAACTAAAGATAAAATTTAAAAAAAAAGGAAGAAATCTTAAAATTACCATTAATTTCGAGAACAATCATCACAATTGTAAATAACCTACAGTTCTTATTTTTCATTATATTCTTCATTATATTTTCCATCTTCTTTTTTATAACAATATTTCGATCAGCTTCAAATTTATTACTGACCTTCTTCAGGTATAATTTTTGAGATAAAACCAATTTACTAAATTCGTACAGATTTAAAGCTAACAATATGGCATAACAATCAATACTCAATATCTTCGTATTCTTATCAGTAAACAGTTTATGAATTAGCCACATTGTTTTACATTAATTTTTAAGAATTTCTCTATGTTATTCATATTATTTAAAAACAGGCTCGCTGAATACTCATTAATTTTGACTCCATCGTTTTTATTTATACATTAGAAACTGTTAAAAATACATTTAAAAATAATATGAATAACAGAGAAATTCTTTAAATTAATGTAATACAATGTGTTCATTTCATAAATTGCTTTCTGCTTTGAATACGAAGGTATTATTATGCCATATATTGCTAGCTTTAAATTTTCACGAATTATACCCTACAAATTATACCTGAAGAAGATCATGTAATGAATTGTTGCGGATTGAAATATTATTATAAAATGAAGATGGAGAATATAATGAAGAATATAATGAAAAATATCATCTATATCCAGAGGATGTGCTATATGTATTTAACCTATAGTTCTTATTTATTTACATTTTTTTTTTCTTTTTAATGTTTGCCAGTCCTATTAGGTATGCTTATAAGAAGCATACCTGTGATATAGGTGCTGAATGGATTAATATGTTAGAGAAAAAAAATATATAAATTAAAAATGTAAAATTATTTTCTCATCAATTACGTCAGATATTAATTGATTTTTAATACTTTTCATATTTTTAATTTTTTTCCAAATTATAATTTTTCCAATTTAATTGACAAAATAAATTGTACTTTATTTTATTTTGTAATCGTTGACCAAAATTATTATTTAATTTTTCAATTTGAAAAATTCTTAACCAATTTTGTCTAGTTGTTTTTCCTTCATTATAACTATTTTTGGTCTGGTTGACATAAAAAATATTTTTCAAAATTGTTTTGTAAATAAATTTTTCTTTGATAGTGAGTATCTTAAACTTTTTTCTAATGTTATTTTTTCCTAATACGGGCATTTTGTTAAAGTTAATATAAACATTATTAAATATTTTTAAAATTACTTTATTTATATTTTTAACTTGTTGTTCATGAAAATCCAACATTCCAAACCATAATCCAGAACTGAATCGACTAAAGATTTGAAAATAATTCCATTTAAACAGAAATTAATCAAGTGTCTAATGTGAAAAAAAGAGATATGTGTAGGTGTGTAATTTTTTGATAACTGAATTATACTGTATATCCCATGTAAATTTTTCATCCAAATACAGTCCTAAGTATTTTTGTTGAGTTACAAATTCAAGATTGTTACAAGTGCAGTTGTTTGTAAATGTAATTTCAGTGTTAATTCTTGCACAGTTTTGATTGTGTAGAGTAATAAAATAGTTTTCATTTACAATTTTATTTTTATTTTTGATAATCATAATTTTCGTTTTATCACGGTTAATATTCATTTTATTATTAATTGTCCACTTAATAACATTATTCAAATCTTGTTGAAGGTAATTAATTGCATTCATTTGATTCTTATCACAATTAATGAGTATAACGTCATCAGCATAAATGAAAATCTTTGAAAATTTGATACAATTATTTATTGAGTTTATATATAAATTAAATAATAAAGGTCCTAAATTGGATCCTTGAGGTATACCAGAATTAATATTATAGAGGTTACTTATGGAATTATTTATTTTTATTCTAAATTTCCTATTTTGCAAATAGCTTTTTAATACGTTGTATATATTGCCTCTCAGGCCCGTTAAGTTTTTGTAGAAGTAATTTATGATTAATATTATCAAAGGCTTTTTTAAAGTCAATAAAAGTGATATATATTATATTACCTTTGCTTTGGAAATAAAATACCATATTTTTTCAACATAAAGTATCTTTTTGTTTTGTCCTTCCAAATTTTTTTAGTGAATATAAGTTTTCGAACCTTAATTTGAAGGATTTTTAAGCTCTCAAGATGTGTGTCATTTGTATTTGTCCATATATTAATACTATAATTTAATAAGGAATCAAACAAAGCATAGTAAATAAGTATTTTTATTTTTAAAGGCAGGATATTTTTTATATAATATATTTATATTATATATTTTTTATTACATAAAAAATAGTCTGAATATTTTTTTATGTAATAAAAAATATATATTGTTGAGTTTAATTTTTTATGTAAAATAGATATTTGAGAATTCCAAGTAAAAAAATTGTTTATAATAATACCTAAATATTTAAATTCATTTACCGAATTAATGATTGAACATGAATTACAGTGATTTGTACCTTTATGTAGACATGGATGTGAGTGGTAATATATTTTTGGGAAGAAATTTGTTAGTTGTTTTTTGGGTCTTATTAGCATACTCTTTGTTTTTTCTTTATTTATTACAAGTTTATTGTCATGCATCCGTTTTTGTATTATGATAAAATCTTCTTGGACATTATTATTTGCAATTTCAGGATTTGCGTTTACAGAATAATAATAATAACACTCCACTCAGCCATTGTCAAGGCTGACACACACCTCACACGCCTGGACCTCGAAAACCCTTCTCCAACACTCAATAGCCCTAACACCCACACTCAGCAGCTGCGTGAATCATGGGCTCGTAAGGAGCTTCATGGCAGACGTCACCACGAACTCAGCCAGCCTCATGTCGACATAGAAGCGTCGAACAGATGGCTGACAAGTGGCGAGCTGTTTGGGGAGATCGAAGGATTCATGATCGCTCTACAGGACCAAGTCATCCCCACACGCAACTACAAGAAATACATCCTACACGGCGCAAACACACATGACATGCCACACTACGCATGAGACGATCGACCACATAATATCAGGCTGTCCCCTTCTCTCCCAGACAGATTACCTCCACCGACACAATCAGGTAGCGTCAATTGTTCATCAACAGCTAGCACACAAACACTCACTTATTAAGGACACGGACCCGTACTAAAAGTACATACCACAAAGCATGTTAGAGTCATCCTCACATAAGCTGTACTGGGATCGTCCCATTCACACGGACAAAACCATACATCACAACAGACCTGACATCACACATAACAGACCTATCTCATTGATATTGCAGTGCCTATCAGCAAGAACATGCAGAAAACTCACGCAGACAAGATCAGTTAATACACCGATCTAGCACACGAGCTCCAGAAGCAGTGGAGGCAGGACCGAGTACGTGTTATACCCATCGTATTGTCCGCCACGGATCTGGTACCTCACACTGCACCACAGTCTCAGCACACTAGGACTTCACAAAAACACTTATGCACAACTGCAGAAGGCTGTAGTACTCAACACAACACGCGTAGGAAATTTATGGACACAACTACACATCCCTAATCATTCTTGCACACGTCTTTACACTTGGCAATATGTGCTTTGGTCCTTGACCCACCATATTGTTTTTGCTGGGGAAACCCAAGGTTTGAAACATACAAACATAATAATAATAATAATA
>JAFIDM010000001.1:136802818-136847696 GCA_023159025.1 Thereuonema tuberculata
TGTCTATACTATTTATTAAAATAAAGCAATTTTTTTGAAAGAACTGCGCCTTTCTTTTAGCAAGCTACAAACAAAGACATAAAAACCAAATGGTAAAAATATCAACTACCTCTATTAAAACCCGTTCATTACAAAGCTATCAAACCATACTAGACATTGACACAGTAATAATGGAAACCATTAAACTCCACAGCTTGTTTGACTAAATACCTAGTTAAAATTACAATACTGTCATAAACTTTCAGACTTTCCTTTTTTTTTCAAATTTCTCTCTTTCGTATTTTTTATCAAAATACTCTCTATAATCTTCCTAGTTTCCGGGTATTTAATAAAAAGTAGGGCAAAGATATTGAAAGTGGAAAAGAACACGAAAACAAGGAAGATTATGGAGAGTAGCTTGATAAAAAATACGAAAGAGAATTTGAGCAAAAAGAAAAGTCTTGAGGTTTAGGATAGAATTGTAGCTTTAGGTAGGGATTTGTCAATGAATGTATTAAACATAACAAAGCTGTGGATACATTTTCCGTATATTACATAAGAAATGTGTAAAAGCTGAGTAACTCCTGATACTCAGAAAATTGTAAATAAGCTAAAATATCACAAAATGCTGGAAAACCTATCTATTCATTCCCAAGAATTGTTCATTTGATTGGAAAAAGAATAAATTATGCCAAACTAAACGACAGAAACGTCTTATGCTTCAATAAAATTACTAAAATGGTTGGGGTTCTTCCTTCTATTTTTCTGGGAATTTGAAATCTTTCTTACTGTTTGAATACTAACATTTTGAGAAGAGGATAATAAGCTACTGTTGGGTGAATGTTTAAGTCAGTCAGGAAAGTTATATCTCTTTTATCTTGAATATCAATGGACCTCTTCAGATAATCGAGAGAATCAGAAGGTCATAATTTTTATAGATGAATAAATGAGCTTCAGAATAAATGGAGAATAAATGTATACTTTTCATCTGATTTTATTCTATCATACATGTGAATGTCTAACCAAAGATATAACCTACATTATCAAACTAGAAACCACAAAATCCTATCAATATGTTTTGATTTGCGTTTGGTTCAGTGGTTAAGGCTGTAACCTGAAGTTGTTTCCTATTTCAGGGAAAATCTAAACTCGGCAATAAGTCGCGATGTGTGATATTACTACAAGGAGTTGTGTATACTGTATTATCACAAATTATCAATTTTGGTTCAATACATATATTCTGTTTTGCCTTCCTGTATAAATGTCTGGTATTGCTTTTGATGGACAAACTTCCTAATCTAAGAGACTTCCATAGGATGCTAAAGAATTTGTCCTCATCTCTAACATTTCAATCCATTATTAATTCTTGGGAATGAATGAAAGGGATTGTTTTAATTTTTCTATTGTTTTCTTTCCATTTTTTTAAAGAAACGATTAATGATGTCCATGTCGTATTCTTTTTCAAAATATTAGATAATTCATTAAAGTTATTTCATGCAATAACAAAGTTATTAATTGCAGTAAGGTAGGTGACCCAAAGGTGGCCATAGTTAAGCTTTGCTGATTTTTTAAAATTTAACGGTTGCGGGAATATATAAAAAAAAAAATCTACGGGTCATCACCCTGAACCTTCTCTAAATAAGACATATTGATATTGTTTTTCTTAAAACATATTTAGTTTGTTTTGCAGTTATTTTAGTAAAAAGTTACTTCCGGACCACCTTCGGAGCAGGTGAACCTAAGGTGGCCCTCATATTTATTTTGTTAAAAATTATATTTTCCAGAGGTTGAAAGGATACTTAACACTTTATGACTAAATTCAGTATTTTATAAGCTGCTAGTTTTACATGCCTAAAGTCCTAATACTAAATATGCATATAAAATATAGAAGGAAAAAGTCTTTCAAAAAGTACACTTAAAAGTTTTGATCCTGTCGCCTTGTGTAAGTCTTTCAATCTGGTTAATGCAAAAAGTACACCTGAAATCTTTGATTTTGTCACCTTTTTTAAGTCCTTCACACTCCTCGTGGATATATCTTAAACATTGGGTGCACAGTCGCATGTCAATTGTACACATTTATAGTAGTCATAGCTCTCGTCCTTGCTGGCGGGCCACCTTGTGTAAACATCTCAGCACATTGATTTCACAAATAAACAATGTCATTACCATGAAATTCTTAAACTGTGAATATACGTCCTGAATGAGTAGTGACCTAACTTTAATAAAATATACAACAACTTGCATGTAACAAAACTTTACATGATTAAATTTAATTTATTACTTTCCGGAAAGTAAGAACAACGATGCTCAAAAACAAATGTCTGCTCAGTAATGGCCGACATCTCGTCGAAATGACTTAGTTTTCAGTAGCCAGCTCTGGAGTGCGACAGCTGTCAAGTAGCAAGTTGCATCTACCGACTATTTTGTGTATTACTATATTATATAAGCAGATGGCCACCTTGTGCACTCTGGCCACCTTTGGGTCACCTACCTTATAAAGAGCATTGGATGTAAATTCAATAAAATAATTAAATGAGATATTACATACAGGATTTACAATAACAATGAAAACAATTGAACAATAGAAATTAATTCTAATTATATTTTATCAGTCACTTTTTTAATAGTTTCTTCACATTGGATCTGATTCTATTTTTATATATATTTCTTTTTCATCTATATTGTTGAATAAATTTTCAATTATATAGTTAAAATGCTTCTTCCCATAGTCATTGTATATAAGAGAATAGGGAAGACGGATATTTTTCTTGTTTGTTAGATTATATGAGGATTTTTGTTTTTCTTCTTTCTTGTGCTCAAAGATTGTATAATAGTTTTTGATTAGAATATTGTACATGAATTTTTGTTTGGGATTTAGTATACTATATTGAAGCTTCTTATTTAACATTATACTTTTATCATTTACATTTTGCTTTAAGAAAATTAACTTAAAATTTTATTTTGCATATTTTATAGAAATTTTGGCAGTTGAAGAACACCTGTCATTTTTGTGTTATTAGTCTTCTTGTTTACGTCGTTCCATGCGTTGAAATGAAGGTTGTCTACAATAAAGGCAGTAATCTTTTGAACTGGCATCAACAGAAGGAGCAGGACAGCTGAAGAAGTCTGCTACATGCACATATAAACGTCGAAGTATTATTTCCAATTTTTCGGTCATATACTCAATAAAGACACTGAAGATGGAAATACCAATCAGATCCCAACACAGAAGTAACATATTGAAGGCAAAGGAACTCATTCGAGTTTCCAGGAATTCTAAGGTAGTAAACCACATAATGGAAATGAACAGTGATTCACCACATGACTTTTTTAGTGGGCGTCCTGTATTAACCGTTATAATTATAATTATTGGTTAATTATAGGTTTTAAACAACTGTCTTTGATGTTGGCCCAAATGTTAGCAGCGTAATTTATGTTCGAATCGAATAAGCTTTATATAATAACATTTTAATCTCAGTTGGAAATATGTCTTTTATACGATAGAATATGTATGACAGTTTGCTTAGCTTTTTATGTTACATTTAAATGTGATTATTCCAATAAAATTTTTCATTTATTATTAAGCCCAGATATTTAAGTGTTTTTGTGTAACAGCTTTTACATTTATCTGGTGAATTATGAAGACAATTATGATGGTGAGTAAAGATTTTTGGCTTATCTGTTATTAGTCTTTTATTTTGACATATTAACATTAATTTTGCTTTGTCTTCATTTATCTGAAGTTTGTTGTCAAGCATCCAATTCTAATTAAATCTTTTTGTAATTTATCTCTTATTTTCTGTATTGCTGCTCCCATTCGAATAGACATTATATCATCTCCATAAATATTTATCTATCAGGATTTTATTACCTGAATATGACGTTGATAAAAAGTAAGAAACACAAAGGGCCTACTTGTGAACCTTGACGGACTCCATTTTCGATAGTTTTCATGTCACTGTGAATATTGCCAAATGATATAAATTTAATAATAATAATAACTGATACACTACACCTTCCATAAGTGGATAATATTTTTGTAGTAGTTAAATAAAATTATATTGATCACATGATATATGATTTAGAAAGTCAGGTTACAAGAATTGCATTTACAAAAGAAATAGAAGTGAATGGAGAGGTTAATTTTTTAGACATATCACCTAGAAAAGGGTCATTTGGAATATAAATTATTTTGAAAACCAACGTTCACTGGACGTTTACTTGATTTCCAATCCATTCATCCACTTACGTATTAAAAATCTATAATTTACAACTCTGTTTGGGGCCGTCCATTAATTACGTGAGGTGTTTTTTAAAAAATTTGGACCCCCTCCTCCCCCTTGGTGAGATTTCAAAAATTTTAACAACCAAAAAGAAAAAAAACAACAAAAAACCGGAAATCTTGCTGTATTATATATTTTCTCTGAATGAAAAAGTTTACGTGAGATTTTCGTTGACCCCCCCCCTCCCTCTTGGTGAGATTTGGTGAGATTTTGCCGGACCCCCCCCTCCCCCTTTTGACCTCACGTAATTAATGGACGACCCCTTTCGAGCTTCCAAAATTGCTTCAAATGATAGATTAGAAGCAGACAAATTTAAGAGACTATCAATTTATTGTTAATGAATAACATCCGAAACATGTTAGTTATATTACATTGGATATGTTTACAACCCATTTTGTGAATTGTATTAATTTGGTTGAATTAAGACAATGGGTTTCTTTAGTTATTTGAATTATTATATTTAATATAATTATATTTATATTAAATTAATTTACATTTAGGAATTAGGACAAATAAGACTCATAGATGTAGAAGCCGAGATTTTTTACTATGATCAACTACAGAAACTATAGCTGAAATGATATGCATTATCATTTAATGCAGCTATTTTAAAAGTAAATTGAATTTAAAAGTACAGTAGAACCCCGATTATCCGAGCCCCGATTATCCGAGTTTCCGCTTTAACCGAGCTACTTCTAGGAATTTTTTTTTTTTTTTTTTGGTTTTACATTTTCTATTTTTAAAGCTACCGATAAAAAATTCTGAACTTGATCTCACAAACACGCAGGAAAACGAAAGAGAATTCGCAGAATATTAGTCGCAATTAATCTTTGTTCGTCTAGTCATATGACCCCCTACCTGGAATCGGGAAATGGTTTCGACTGATCACCTCCCTGGAATCGGGAAATGGTATTGGCTGGTAACATGATTCCCTCCCTGGAATCGGGAAATGGTTTCGACTGATCACCTCCTCGGAATCGGGAAATGGTTTCGACTGATCACCTCCCTGGAATCGGGGAATGGTTTCGATTGGTCACATTGTCCAGTGTATCTGAAAGTACGGTGGTACATTCAGTCAATTCTACTGAAATGAGTAGCAATAAGAGAAAGCGAGTTGTTGTTTCTATAGAAATAAAATTAGAAGCAATTCAAAGAATAGATAATGAGGAATCAATAAAGAAAGTAGCGGAAGATCTCGGTGTCGGAGCTGTTACTGTTGGAGACTGGAAAAGGAAGAGAAACGAATTAGAAAAATGGTGTGCAGAAAAGTAAAAGCTAAGGTTTAAGTAAAAGAACTCTTTCAATATGAATTGTATGTAGTGTATCTATATAACTTTTGTATTTGTTAAAATATACATTTAAACCTATACGATTTATTTTATTTACAATTTTCGCTTTAACCGAGTTTTTTGGTTATCCGAGTTAGGCTTGGTCCACATTAACTCGGATAATCGGGGTTCTACTGTAATTACCTCTAGGATTTTTCAACACTAAATAAGTAAACTGTTTTGCATTCTTTAATTACAAGGACATACTATGTATAAATTTTTTGACAGCTCTATTAAATACAAATCGGTTATGATACTGGCTCCATCTTGTTAGTAAAGAATTTTATTGTTAAATATTTCTTTCGTCTCTGATGTGCTTGTTTTATTGTTTTCTCTTTTATATTTGATGTTTTTCAGTTTCATTGGCGATTAAATCATTGGAACGTTGGTGAAATATAATATAACTAGATGGGTACCGTCGCTTCGCTCCGGAACCCTTGCATATATAGCATTAAAGAAAAAAAAACTATTTATTTAGCAAATTAATATTGAGATCGGAGAATACACGACTTCTCAGCCCGTTGGGCCTTCTCCGCTTAACTCAGGTGTATTGCGGGTTGGCGCCTCACACCTGGGGTTGCGCCACACACATTTTTGCATGTATCTTGCAAACGCAGAAATGTTTGTGAATGATTGATATATCGTTCGATAGAACTTTCAAATAGCAACATTTTCTCAATATAATGTTCTCTTCCAACTTTATACTTTTCGTTTAAATTAAGAAAAAGTCAAAATTTGACTATTTAAAAGAGGACATCTTGGAAACCAAAAGTTTTTTCGAAAGATTTTTGTAGCATTTTGTTTGTCTCAAATAGATCTACATTTTATCCATTTGCATGACCAATCTATCTGTTATAGTTTGGTCACAAAATTGGAAAAACGTAAAGTCTTATGACAATGACAGACAGAATAACGCTTTTATAATATAAGATAGTTGGAATAAAATTAGCAATTTGAAGAAATTCATTCTGTCCCACAGTGATAATATTATAAAACAATAAAATAAACATATCAGAAACGGAAGAAAACAATTTACCAAAAAAAAAAAGTTATTAGTCAGATGAAGCCAATATACTACCAATTTGTATTTTACAGCTATCAAAAAGTCCATTTTAATAGTACGGTTGTAGTTAAAGAAAAGGCGAAACAATTGAATGGATTAGTGTTGAGAAATCCTAAGTTTAGTATATTAGTTATTATAATATATATTATTATTTTGTATAATTTATCTTAAAACAAGTGCGGATAAAGCATCACTTCAGCTACAGTTTCTATGTTCTGTGGTTGAACATATCCACAAATCTCGGCTCCTACATCGAAATTATTTTAGCTGTTTCTCTTGAATTCAGAATTTCGTAATAATTTATTGATAGGCGGCGACTTTGATCAAATTCAGGACGACATCAGTATATTTAATCTTTAAAGTAGTTTCTTTATTGAATGAATATTGATGTTGTCTTCAGAAGGGGCAGAAGATAAGAAACTAGAAATCGCGTTAGTTTTCACAAAAGAAATCTGTGGTTGTTTCAAGAGGATATTCTGTTGTAACAGTATTCGATAAAATTTTATAAGCTGACATTATTTGCAACAACCCATTTCTGATTTCATGGTTGTTTTCATATGAAGATTTGACTCAACTGTACTCTCCTCTCGATTCTCACTGACGAATTAAAATCTGATTTACCCAGAAGGAATTTATCTACCAAACGGTCCCTACAATTTTATCCCGGCGATAAAGGTGGGCGAACATTATAGGCTAATCTATTGAAACGTTACAGCCCTTGTCTTCTTTTAAACCAAATAGGCTCTAATGGGAAATACCTATCTATCTAAAGAAAGATACTCAAATCGATGTTGACTTCATTCATTTGTTCGTTCTCCTCTTTGGTATATTCACAATTTAGCCATAAAACTTAAAGCCAATCACAATCCTTTAATATCATATTCCAAATTTCATCCTTTTTACATGTATTGGGTTGGCCAAAAAGTTTGTTCGGTTCTCTTAATGTAAGTTGGCTCTAGTAGCGCTTAGATATCTTTAATGACATGCGACATCATTTTATTAGATTGTATTGGGACTCAGCTGTCATATTAGCTTGCATTTAAAACAAATCCTCATCAAAATTGGTGAATTTTGTGTCGCCAATTTAATATTGAAGATGGAAGACAATAAGCACGCAAGACAGCATTTTTCTTTGATGACAAGGCAAAAATTGTTACAGCTTGGCTGGGAAGTTCAGATTCATCCGCCATATTCACCAGATATTACACCTTCGGATTTCCATTGATTTCGGTCTTTGCAAAATTTTCTTAATGGAAAAAATTCAATTCAAAACTAGAGAAGGCAGCTGGAATAGTTCATTGATCAAAAAGATAAAAAGTTTTGAGAAGATGGAATTATGAACTTGTCTGAAAGATGGCAAAGGTCGTGCAATAAACCGCTGAATACGTCGTTCTATACAAATATTGGTGAGAATGAAAAATGTGTCTTTTATTTTTACTTAAAAACCGAATAAACTGTTTGGCCAACCCAATATATATTTAAACTGAAATTCATAAAACTAAGATGTATTCATTTTATATTTTAAAGTCTAAGAAAACTGTGGTTAAGACTGTGCTACGTAGTATGGTAAGTCGTTCTAAGACGGCAGTGCCTGAAGGATGCCACAAGATTGTATATGTGAGTAAAATGTGTGTATTGCAAAACTAGCTTTAGCCTCGCGTTCATTCGAGTTCGTCTGTCTTGGGTGTGAATGTGATATAGTTTCGGTCGCTTTTTTTATTAATTTTTGAGCAAGTACTGAAACTATCATGTTTCTTAAAAATTTAAAGTTATTTTCAATGTTTATTAATTCATATATTTTCGATATTGAGTCATTACACCCAGCGTACTACTGTATGTCGGCCGCGCGATTGGCGTTGTCACTAAGACATTGGTCATATCGGAGTTCGATTCTCATGTGGGTTTCGTGATGATGGTCGATCCGCGCTGAGCAGGTTTTCTCGGGGGTTCTCCCATTTCTTCTGAACTTCTCCCACCAGCACAAAAGATCTAAAGGTCAGGCAGCTTGGCTTCATGCCAGCCACATTCAAATCAATTAACTACAGTGTGTCGATGTGACAACCTTCAGCCCACTATTTTTAATTTTCGAACACTGATTTAGTTTATGACGTGTTTGAGGAATATGCCAGGTGATACGGTGGGGCAAGGTGCCATATGACATCTTACCCATACGCAGTTAATACAATTGAGTACTTTCTTAAAAACCTGTACTTTTTTTGTTTGAATCCCTAGAAAATATCAACAGAAGACCCATTGAGGATCATAGATTGAAGGAAGTTTGGTAAGCACTTTATGCGACAAACAAATTGGTAATATAATACTACGGAGAGCAGCAAGTCATTTGGATTACCATATCGTAACTTACTACCACATCGTACATTATAGCGTCGCATAAAAAAAAATTCCTTTATGAAATGTAAACTTGAACATACCATTTGTTTGGTTAAAATACGAAGATGATATTGTTAAATATATTAAAAGGCTGGAAAAATTTGAATAGTCATCGTCAGCTACATCAGTGCGACAATTGCCGTTTGCTGAGGAGAATAACAATAAAAATCGGTTTAAATGCGAAAATAAATTAGCTGAGAACGATTGGTTCAATAATATTACAAAACGCCGCTCAGACTTGATATAGAGAAAAGCAGGATTGGCAGTTGCTCATGGTCTCGGTATAATCAGAAAGAAGTAAACAATTATTTTGGTCTGCTCAAGGTAACATACGAGAAGTATAACTTTTTGTGTTTACCCAGTCAAAACACGCATTATTTACAACCATTATATCACTATTTTTTTTTCAAAACGTTGAAATTAGTAGAAAGTTGTATTCCAACTGCATTTTTGAAGACTTTGAAAGGAGTTGAAAAAGTATCAGTTTTGAAAATTTTTAACTAGTGCTTGACTTCAATTGAAAATACAGTTTCTGCCTTTGAAGCTTTTGGTATCTTCCCGTTTATACAATCTAACGCTATCCTAATGCTGCTGTCACATCTGTTTCACTTTGTTTCTGAAGTGATGCAGCATTCTGAATCAACTGCAGCTCTATATCAAGATGTAAGTATGGAAACTAATTCCAATACAATCGCAAATACTGCTGATTACGAATATCAGTTCCCTGTGAAGCTATAGGTGGATGTTCAAATGTGATTCAGTTAGCTAAGAGCCTTCTACGTCTACTTCTTTTGACTACTTACGACGTATCATGCAAATACCGACGTCTTAGGAATGTTTCATAGTCAACGAAAAACCGAACGAAACATGTCCGGCCAAAGAAAACATCGAAAACCTGAAATCGCTCTGACAGTTTACGGAAAAAAATTCCGAAATGCAGCTTCAGGTGGATGTCAGATTCACAATCGAAAACGGGAAGATATTTAACATCATTGGGCATGAAAACTTGAGCAAATATATCAAAATCGTACTAGTCGATCGATCTATCTTCGTAATCGATCATCTCAAAATTAAACATGATGGTTTTGAATTTTCCCTTCACTTCAAGTGAATGAGTTATTACAAATTTGCATCAAAATTATGTTTGGACATTAAACAATCTGTAACTTAAAGAGAAATTCACTGTCCTGTGAAACAGCTACAAAAGATTATTTTTCATCAGCCGGGCATTTTTATCTATGTGAGACATGCCAGAGGCATTCATTTCGTTCTTTTATTTTTTTTTTTTAATTGTATTAATTTATTTTATTTTTACATTTATTAATATATTTATTTTAAATTTTTTAGTTTTCTTTTTGTAATTTTTTTATTAATTTACTTATTTTTATTAATTAATTTATTATTTTTTGGTTAATTATTTCTTTATTATTTTTAAGTAATTCATTTATTTATAATTTTTATTAATTAATTAATTTATTTATTTGTTTATTTGGTTCATGGGACGACGTGAAGATTTTTTTTTCCGGTTTTGGTTGAACGACTGAATTTCCTAAGATATACGAAATCTCGAGATTTTAAGCTGTACTTCGGGGTTTTTTATGAGCCGGCAGAGGGATTTAAGGTTCTTGATATTCTCATTGGTCGAACATGTTTCGTTCTGTTTTTCGTTGGCTGTGAAACACGTCTTAGACATCATTTATAAGCACATGAAAAAATATTTAGAAAGAATATTTAGAAGTAATCCAGTTATGGAACTACAATTCAACAAGTCAAAGATAGAAGTTAGATAATATAATAAAAGTTCTAAGATCATTTGAGCAACTCATACTAACAAAAATCATTTTATTCGTTAATAAGAAGTTATAAGAGTAATTAAGGGGTCGGACCAAGAAACTAGTGTCAGCAAGAAATTTACATTAAAATATGAAATTGTACCATCTGACAGCAGTAAGCAGGTAGCATTCATGCATGCAGTAAACGGAACGGTCGCATGCATGAATGCTACGGGCTTACTGCTATCAGATGACAAATTTTCACATTTCATGGCCTTTTCATCAAATTGTCGAACGAGTTAGATTTCAAGTGTTCTCAGTAAATTGATGTTGGCGGCGACAGAAAAGGAAGTGGTTCGTTCCCGTATAATGATGTTCTGGAGAGTCCTTCATCAGAAAGGATGCTGTGGCAGACCGAACGACCACAGCGTCAGATACCAGAGCACTGGAACATATGAAATAATCTCTTGAAGTGCAACTGCGGGTAAGCGTGCATCTGGGTGGACTGCCACTCACCCGTCCTCACCGCCTTAACACAAGTGTTAAGAATGGGCTGCTTTGAAGGAGTACAGGTGTTCTGTAGTTTCAAAGATTAAAACAGACGCAGTCGGAGAATGACCGATGGTGGAGCAAGTATCCGTTGGTAAATTGATCATCAGCTATCTCGAGTCGTGATCAAGCAGGTTCTGTGGAAGTCCTCCGGTGAAATCTGAAATCTCTTCTTTTTGAGAAAGATATAATTAAAAAAGGCTATTATTAGTCAAGTATCTGGGTCGGAATGCTCAACGGGTCTCTTCCTGAAACAAAAATATGGAACTGGAAGAACCACGCATCTCCCACACACAAACTGAAGTTGCGTCTTAACGTCTCAAGGGCAAGGAATATCATTCCACATGACATTCGTCATCTGGTACTGTCGTCTGCAAGTCAGATTCAAGCCTACGTTGCAGCAGAGGGGAAATGAAATCCGATATTAAAGTTAGGTTGCTGTAGTCTGCGAAAATATACGAAGAAATTAAGTTTTATCAAGATGTGGTATAGTAATGTACTTAAAACAATTTTTTTTTATAGTATCGCAGATCCTTAGTGTAACTTCATTCTGTTCTTGCTTCACTTCCCATTCGTAAATATTTTTTTTCAACTACAAAATCAACTACAAGCCTTAAAAGTGTGTTACTATTATTAATTTTTCCAGTTTATTCTGTATTTTAAAACTATAATAGGAGAGTTTCAGAGCAATGAAGAATGGAATTTAGGATCTATAGTTCTTACTCTAGAATGTAACTCTAGAATCTCTAGAATATCCCATGAATGTTTATGAGTAGAAATTAATGATTTTTCAAAATTAAATAAATAAATAAATACATTCTCTGGAACATAGGACTGTAAGAGGTTAAATTCGGCGGAGGCGTTCAGAATTGCAGCTGAATAGTCTAGGAAGCCTAAACGCTTGGGCGATGTGTGAATTCGAATCCCGTGGCCGATAATTACATTCATTTCTTTCTTGTATTTGTCTACTACTTGTTCTATTTCTATATTTCCAGTCGTCTTTGACCTTTGTTTTTAGGGGATGAATCAAGTCTTTTCAAGTAAAAAAAAAGTCCCCTGTAGAGAACTTTTTTTTTCAAGTTAGAGTCGGAGTGGCCAATTGTCCTTAACTGAGTTCCGACCCACATGAAATCATGTGAAAGGGCAATATAAAGCTGTTTTATGAAATGTGTAATACAAGAAAATGTAGTTTACAGTATGCCGTAATTTCAATATCATTCACCTTGCCATAGAGAAAAATATGTAAATATGAATTTTTATGCGCAATGAAGGAAAATTAAGCTTTTCCTTACTTCTGAATGTAGATTACTTAACGAATAGCATTATAAAGAAATAGAAGTATAAAACATGAGAAAATAATGTCAGTTAAAAACTTGATTCTTCACAGTATTATAAGATTCGCATAATAGATCTAGAAATTTCTGATGATGTGATTTAGAAATAATATGAACATTACTTTATTAATTTTCGTATTGCCTGAGAAATTAGTTGTGTGTATACTTTAATGAAATTACATTCCATTTTGTAACATTCTGATATCATTATTTACAAACAATTTGCTCATTTGATGATTCTAGTGGCTTCAAAAAAGAGTCTATGGAAAAGTCACTATCTCTTTTGGTTTAACAGTAAAATTCTGTTTTCATGGATTCCGTGATAGGAATTCCGTGAAGGAGTTGGGATTCCGTGATAAAAAAAAATGCTCGAAGAGGTTTGCGAAACAAAAAAAAAAATGGACCCACTGAAATGGGGATCAAGCTTTCTGCCAATACTTTGCTGCGACGCTTTACATTTGTTCTACAGTTGTTAATAATAATAATAATAATAAAGAGCCAATTGTTAACTTTTTTATTAGTTTTCGGAAATTGAAATTTGGAAATTAGAAAAGTGACGATCATGGTACCATTAGTTGATTGAAACACAGCTTGCATTAGTCGGTACCGTTGTGGTCGTGAGATTAAGGTTAATCAGTAGCAGCATCTAACGGCTTACGACAGGATTAGATTTTAAATACGCAGGGTAGTCTTAAAAGTATTATCAATGACAATGTATTCAATTCAAATAATGCATTGCGTCAGTTTTATGACAAATAAATTCAAATATCTGTCAAGAAAACTTACGATCAGTTATTGCATTTGCATACATCGATTAAGTCCCCATTACAAAATATGTACGAATTTCTAATCTTCGTTGAACACAGAGAGCGTTTCGCGAATTAAACTCTTCAAAAATTTGCGCATTATAATAAATTGAAAACAACTTTATAGATAAGTGTTTTATCCCAAATAAAGTGGAATACAATACTAAAAACTTTTACGTGCGCTATTCATATCTTCGAAAGCAATCACAAAGCCCAAAAAATATTTGACAAAAAATTTAAAAATTAACAACGACCACGGTTTTAGTCAACTATTTTCAAGTGAAATGAAATACAAATTTAATGATGTTTTATACAGAAGAGGATCAATTGAAATACAGTGCGTTGCGGCGCAGCTTAGCCACTGCTGCTTTTGCGCCATTAAAACACCAACAAACAACAACAGTGCGTTGCGTCATATGACGTAATCAGTCCTACTTTACATGTCTCAGCAACCTTGGTATTTCTAGTGCCGAAAAGTTGAATCTCAGCCTTGAAATCACAACCTCACCACGTGCTATTGTTTTTTTAGAGCGGCTTGCCGTATTTTTGGATCCCGTTGGGAGCCCATGGTGACAGAGGTTCGCAAATCATTGTTTGAAATATCGCTATAATGCTTTTACCACTGGAGCACTGCATGAATTGGACCGGTCATTGTACGCTGCACGTTCGCTCCACCAGGACAACTTTGGTGGTTTCTCTGTTTTTAATTCCACAGCGGTGCTGGGACCTTTACTTTTTCTGAGTAGAAGCTACTGCACATTTCCACCAGGTTTGGTAGCATTTGGATGCCTGGAAGGATCCGAAGCTGCCAAACCTTAACTCTTGAAAATCAGTGTATTTTAAAGAGGAGAAAATCATTTCATAAAAAGCAAATAACAATTTGTAAATTCTATAAATTTATGTAAATCCAAAATTCATTTTTAATATAAAATTACATTGCTTTTATATGAACTTTCAATTTACGTACAGTAACAAATTTCCAAAAACAATGAAAACTTCATATAAAATCTTAATCATTTTACACTGAACAATAAACTAGTAACGGAGCAATACTTCTCTACTGCATTTAAAATTTCTAATCAATACTTTACTTTTTCATATATAGTACATGACTAAGAATTATTATTAATACTGTTTTTATGATATCTTAACAAATATTTTAGGGCAAGAAAAAAATACTTACATTCATACATGAAAGGAGAATATGGAGAAATAAATTAGCTTCAAAATTTACATGAGATTTATTCCCAAATTTCTTTTCTTTAGCAAATATTGCGGGACATCTTTGACTCTAATTTTCACATATACACTATTGGAGAGAAAAGTTCAATAAATAGCGCATAGAACTATATATATATATGAAAATGAAAACAATTATTTTGTATCTTTCTGTAGTTATATTTATTTTGAGAAAATACAGTTGCAGAGTAACTACGTTGCACACTTAAATCAGTTTGTTACACTTTATTTGGAAGCCTTTTACAAATTCAATGCTAATGATTTTAAATCAGAACTTAAGCATCTTTTAGCCAATTTCTCCAGTGTGTTGTTTTGATTAAGTGCCTGGTGTCAACCTCAAAGGAAAATCATGAACCATACTTCAGCAGTTTATTGCGCCGGGAGTGTTTTCCCTTTTAATTACTGCCGACACCTGGTTGTTATCATTCAGTACCCTTGAATGACTCTCTTTATTCTCTTAATGTTGTTTTCTTATTCATTGACAGATGTAAAAGTTGTTGTCAGGCGAGATTCTTTTTATACGTCTACCCATTAATATTCGTGTTTAGTTGTTGGATATTATTTAACTACAATTCTGCAGTGACGCCATTAGCATAACTAGATTAGCATATTCTCATTCCATTTGCTGATAGCTTACATGCGATCAACAATAAACATTGGGAATGCATTCGATTCTAATTCCATTCAGTTATACAATAAACATACAAAATTTGACCAAAACTAAATTTTGAAAAAATACAAGTTCATTTGACATTCTTTTATCTGAAATAAGATTTTTTTATTGTTAGATTCTCAATAGTTTTCGATAAAAATTCAAAATTTATTCAATCTTATAAGTACTCTTGTAAACTTAAATATTTTTTCTTAATTATTTAATACTGAGTGGGCCCAGTAGCCGAGTAGGTAAGGGCGCATGGCTCCGGATTGGAGGTGGCGGTTTCGATTCCCGGCCTCGGCGAAGGGCGGGAATTTTTCCACGCTCCTTTCTCCTTCAAACGGGTGCTTGGGCCAACCCAGCCCTCTGTAGAATGGGTACGGGTTTCTTTCCCGGGAGTTAAAGGCGGGCGGGCGTCGGGCTGACCCCCGGTCCCAACTTCGTCCCGTTGCAGCGTTGGTTCGCTGTGCTGGAAGCCTTACCTCCAGCAACCCCAAAGGCCTGTCACGGTCAATAGTGGGTATCTTTAACTTTATTTAATACTGCAAAAATTACTTGTATTCTTTTCCATATATGTTATGCAATGCTTCATAGGTTCCATTCCTGTTAATGGTTTATTTTCAAAATTTCAATCTTAATCGTTATCATTTTCATTAGCAAAGGAAGTATTTTCAATTTTTCTTTATGTTTTCCAGTCAATTTTTCCAATCGAAATTTTAACATTAATACTTTACGTTAAATAGATTCATTTTTTTTCCTTTGATTACTTCGTTATCAAATATCCTGTGTAAATTGTCTAAAGTACGCTACGCTAATATAGATTTTTAGAAATTCTGTACACAGTATTACTGTAGGTGGATGTTTGTGTTTAGTTATTCTCACAAAGCTTTTAACTTATAAGTCAGGAGGCTAATAAGGAAGTTACTGTTTAAAAATTTTTAAATTTACCTTTAGCTACACTTCTCTTTCTAACAAATTATTCAATAACAATTATATATAGCTATTGAATATTTAAAATTTTATAAATTATTTAAATTATAAAAGTTATCTTATCTTTTTTTGGCCTGCTTTATTAAGAAATTGAGGCTTATCAAAATACGCAGTGTCCTTATTTACTATTAAGCAGTTCGATGAATCTCTTTGAAACTCAGTATGAATATTTATGAACTAGAGACAAAAGTACTATTTTATTTGAAATATTTTTCAAGTCGAGCCTTGTTGACAAATTAGCGTGGTAAAAAAATTACCATTGAAAAGCATTAGAACCCAAAAGAAAGGATTTTTATCAAGGTTTTAATTAATATTAATCGTTTTAAAGAATCGATAATTGGCTCATATGACTAAAATTAATTTGATTTAGACAAATTAAGTGTATAATGCGAATACAGAATTAATTACATTTTATGTAGAAAATTGAAAATTTATACTGTTTGTTATAGTAAATAGTATTGTTTGATTTTGGAATGTCTTCTATACACAAACAAAACAGTAGTTATTATAATTGAAAATAAATATAAGCTTTTGTTTTGTCGTTTTTTACGAGTTTTTTACAGGATTGGAAAAAAAAAATAAGGAATTTTACGGGATGACAGTTTGTTAAATTAGTAGTTCAAAAAAAAATTAAAGTATAATTTGGTGCTGTTATAATTCATTTATTAGTATTCTAGGATAACAAATGATGAAGTTTGTAAATTAATTATATTTCTCGCTTTATTTAAATGGAGATTTTTAAGCCGAAGATCGCGAGTATATAAACAATCGAACGGAGAGAACAACAGTCCCCTTTGAGTTTCGCGAAGCAAATGATTTCAATGAATCGCACTACGACTATAAGTATTTCTTTTGCCTGTAGCAAAAAATAAGTTTAGCCACTGTTGTTATCAATACAGTAGATAGAACTGCGTAGCTACATTTAAGGCCAATCAATAATAATAATCTTCAGGTTTCTTTTCTCAATGCCCTGAATTTAATTATAATACTGGAATCTAAAGTGTTCTGTTTCTCTTCTGTGAACAAAACCTTTACTCAGTCAATTAGCTGTAATAATAAATAACAAAATAATTTGATTTGAATAGGTCTCTTTTATGCTGCAAAATCTAGATATTTTTGGCAAAGTTAATTGAAAGTCTCGATATCGTCGAATCAACTTTATTCTAATATTCTAAGTTAAAAAGTACATATCAATATAGAGAACGAAGAGTTTGAGAGGTCCCTAGAGTGCATTCAATAAAAGTTATTGAATTGGATTGCAAGTTTAAATTGCAGGCTTATAAATAAGTTGTGAAAAATGTGCAAAATCTCCAAAAAACATTTAATGAAAACAAGAATATTCATGTTTCTTTGGTACCTTTAACTTACAAAGAGCTAAGTCTTGTGTTCATTGTTAAAGTATAATTATTTGGTAAAATGCAGTAGTAAAAGAAAAGAGCAAGAAAACTCTCCTTAAAGCTACGAAATATTAATGCATAGTTCACTGCTATTTAGCTCATAGTGCTTCAGAGACATGTCGGAGCAAGCAAACTGTTTTCTACCTATAGTTGGATATTCACAAAGTAAATATATTAATGATGAAGACTCCACTTTAAACTCTGAATTCTATTTGACTACAAAATGTAGATAATTTCTCAGGTGACGTTAAAAAAAAAGATAATGGTGAGATGTCTAGAGCTGATTACTTCGTTGATGTAAGAAAAGGGAAGCTGATGAAGATTATTGCTATCGATAGAATGAAACTTTTGAAAATGTTCTCGTCCATTGAACTGCCGCCAAGCCTTTAAAGTAACTTTATTGCATTACAAAGAGGAACAATGAACAGAACTAGTGTAAATACAGTTACCAATATAATAAATATCTTCCTACTCTTTTTTTAAAAACTTTTTTATCACTCCCATTAGATATACTTAATAACTGTATACCTGTAGTGTAGGAGCGATAAATTTAATCTAAAAGTTAAATTAATAGTTAATAATTTAGCAAATTAATTAAGAACTTAAAATTAAAATAATTTTTATTTTAATATTTAAATTTGCCATCTACAATATAAGAAATCATTTGCTGTATTACTTGTTTAAAAGTTAAAATATTCTTTTGATTAATATTTAGTTGATTAAAAAAAATTATTTTATATAATTGATTAACCTATATCCAATGTTATTTTTAATTTTATCAATTTTAAAATTTTTATTCCAATTCTATCTAATTTTTAATTCTACTTGTTGAGAATTCCTTTCTCTTTTTACATCAAAGTAATTGTTAATCAAAATTTTATATACAAATGAATATTTTAATATTCTATATTTTTTCTTATTCTTAATTGTTCCTTTCTTGGTTTATATTTAAAATTAATGTAATCATCATTAAATATTTTCATAGTTAGTTTATTAATATTTTTTATTTGTTGTTTATTAATGTTAACCCAACAGTCCAGACCATAATTTAAAAGTGAATCAACAAGAGACTTGTAGATTATGAGTTTTTGTCTAAATGGAAAAACATTTTTAATATGATAGAAAAAAAAAGGAATAAGAACTCAACTTCCCATTACAAAATGATACTGACTATTGCTAGAGAATTTATTGTCAAAATGGATACCTAGGTATTTATATGTTTATATTATTTCAATTTTACAATGAATTAAATCATTGTTACTTTGATTAACATTTGAACATTCTGTCTATTTTATTTTTATTCTTAATTATCATTATTTTAGTTTTATTCCCATTAATTTTCATTTTATTTAATAAGAATGTTTATATTATTTATTTAGGTTATTTCGTTACCAACAACGATCCACTACCATCACACTATAACAAAAAGTTAATCAACGACTTAATCAACTTAATCTTCGACAACCAATTCTTTACATTCCAAAACAGCATCTATATACAAACGCAAGGCTGTTTCATGGGCCTGGCCGCATCAGGCTGCCTAGCAGACTTAACTATGCAACACATTGAATATCTAGGCCAAAATTACATCCGCAATAGCCTATACTACAAAAGGTACGTTGAGACTACCTTTTCATTACTGACAGTCACACCCCAGGAACCATAAAAGACGCCTTTAATCACTTTTCCAATGAATTACAATTTATCGTCGAAGAAGACACAAACAATCAAATTCCCTTTCTAGACATTCTCATTCACAAAGACAAAAACAAACTCCAAACAACTTGCTACCGAAAACCCACTTTTTCAGGTAGAATCCAAAATTTCCACTCTGCAATCCCATATGCTTACAAATACAACGTAATAAAAATGATGATAGATAGAGCCTTCAGCATCAAACAAACCCGCCCTAAACAATGAGATCCATTACATAAAACAACTATTATTAAACAATGATTACCCCCTACCATTCATTAACCAAACTATCCGAACACTATTCCAAAACATTTACAACCCCAAAACATAAAATCCAAACAACCAAACAAACCTTTGTATTAGTTTTCTATATGTATAACAATGGGAAGTGAAATTGAAAGAAATCTTCAAGGACACTGAAATTCATCCCGTATTCACTCTAAATAGAAAACTAAATTGCAATAAAACTAACAAACCCCTGATACAAGATCTTAATGGCATAATTCACAAAGTCCCCTGTAAAAATAACGACTGCTTTTACATCGGCGAAAGCAGCTATTCCTTACAAAATAGACTATACAATCACAAATACGCATGAAGATCACTCAATACCGACTCCTCCATGATATCACACTATATGCAAAGCTGCAATCACAACCCCGACTTCAAGAATGCGACAGCCTTCACCATGAAAAATACGACAAAAAACGGAAGATTAAAGAGTCCATCATCATCCACCTATCGAAATCATACAACACAAGACTCTCCAATAACAATGTCCGAAAGTATTGCTCTAATACCTCCCTTCAGAATGAACTGCTAAAACAGATCAAAACTACTGTATATTATGAAAAATGAACAACCTTCAGCAATGTTCCAACCCACACCCCCGTTATGAAGCCAAAAAAAAAAAATAACAATCAACGCACCACAAGAATATTCGGCAATTCCCAATAAAATATCAAATGAACAATTCATGAACCCAACAAAGACCCAAGGACGAACGCAAGGACATCCTCAACATGTGCAGTTCGCAGAGACCCACAACACCACCATCCCAAGACCATCAGTGAAGCCCCTGTGTCATCTGGCAACACCACCAATGACCGCCACGGCTCCCAAGAACCACGACATGATTGGACAATCAATATTTTTGAAATTTGTTCGTTCCCCTTTTTAAACTATTACCTACCCATTCTTTGTAATCTTGCTGACGATGGAGGACTTGACGCCTCTGAAACTGTCCAAGGATCCTCTTTTAATTATGTAATGTATGTTTTTAATTATTTCTTAAATATATAACTTAAAATGTTTTTAGTGTGTTTATTGAGCATTTCTTTCAATTATTTAGGTCTACTGCAATTTTTTTGTGCTTGAATTGGGTAAATATCAGTAGCAATCAGAATGATATCATCAGCGTAAACAAAAATTCTTGAATTTTGTATGTTATCACTTCTTGAATTGTTATATATATATAAAGTTAAAAGTTATAGATACCCACTATAGGTCGTGACAGGCCTTTGGGGTTGCGGGAAGTAAGGCCTCCAGCACTGCCAACCAACGGCACGAAGTTGAGGCCGGGAAGTCAGCCAGACACCCGCCCGCCTTTAACTCCCGGAAAGAGACCAGGTACCCATTCTACAGAGGGCTGGATAGGCCCTGGGACCCGTTTGGAGGAGAACGGAGGGTAGAAAAATAGGTTAGTCTCTCTTACCAGGTAGTCATCCACTAGTACAGCTCTATAAGGTTGTATATTGTCACCAACAAACATATAGTCAGGGCTCATTGTATCCTGAATAGACAGACACTTTGTCGAGATATATCAGGTCTGTTACTGTTCATCATTCGAACTCATAGAGTAGTGTATGTGAACCCAACATGATGCCGCCTACTACCATGATACCGCTTTCTCCATAATGATCCCGTCCAAAAATATTGGTAATGATCCATAATGATCCCGTACCGAATCCGAGGTTCTTTCCAATTCAGGACATGGCAGGAATCATTCTGCAGATTGAACCTGAACTTTTCCGGAAACAAAAAACAGACTCACTGGTCCTCAGATATATATATTCTCTGCATCAGGGTATCCGGGCTCTTCTAAGGGCTCCTGTCGCTGAAAAAAAAGTCCCTGGAAATTTCTTTTGCTGTCCTAGCTTGCGCCGTCTGGTAGTTAATGATAAATAAAAGTTTATGCTGTTATAATCCTCAGACCTCTTGTGCTGAAGAGTCGACTGACATTTCTATCCTGTTGGAACCACTGTCGGACTCTAGAAATGACACTTAGAAATGGGAGCTGCAGCTGCTGCGATCATTTCGGTTTGACTAGTCTCAACTCGCCCTATGATTCCGCCCTTCATAATATCCTCATATGGGTTCATTGAGCCATATTCATATGGCAAAACGCATTGCTGAACAAACAAACAAAGCTCTGCTGCACCTGATTATGACCCGTTTATGATTATGACCCGTCTAGAACTGAGTGACATTTGTAATAATGATGGCACCACTGTTTGTCTCCTGATGAATAAATTGCCTTTGATCATTTCGGCAAAAGTATGGAATACTTTTCATAATGATTCATTTTGCATACTGCAACATTTTCTTGTGATTTACAATATTATCCTTAATTTTCTATTAGAAGTTTATAAACATACTAGGCTTTCAGAGTTCCATATTACGGAGACAGGATTTTTTTTTTTAGTATCGTTATTAAAGAAATGCAATTTTGTAAAGTTGAATTAAACAAAATTCTTAGAAATTCTGCAGCAACAAAGAATGATTGCTGAAATATTTTTTCAAAGGTAATATCTTTTAAGAGAAGGAAAAGAAAACCTTCAAAACGTCCGAAACTTTTTCAAAAAACATAATATTCTTGGTTCTTATTTTTTATCTTTACAATAAAATGGTTATAGGACATTTAATAATGAAATTTCTAAAATTTAATCTAAATAAAAATCAATGAATAGAAAGAATAGATGACTTATCAGAAATGAAACTTTGTAATAAAAAAAATAAAATAAAAAAACCTCGACGAAATCAAAGGCTGTTGTTTTACACATTTTCGCTGACCAAGCCATTAAAAAAATACCTTACCTTCTATTACTTTCCAAATTCCTTATAAATAACTATTCGTTGTATTAATATGATTCTATTCTATTCTATATTCGGACCTGAAATACACCATACTGTACTGAATAGAAGATGGTGTGAGTATCTCTCCAATCTCCTGAATCGATAATAGCGAATGCTTCGGCGAATTTGGGTTAAAGGTAATTTATTAAAACGAATCAACAAATGTCGTCTTCATTACAAATAATTCAGTTGAAACTGATTCCAACTTTTCAAATTTAATTTTGCTTCATCATTGCAAAATGTTGTTCGGATAAACAAAAAAGATACACAAAAATGCTGTATAAATAATAAAATCAGCTTCAAAAACAAATATCATTAAATTTTCATTAGATTACAAAGCTTTCTCATTCAATGCTGGATTAATTTTGTTGAGTTAAATTAGAATACTGGATGTAAAGATTTAAAGTGTGTGCAATTAGGGATTGAAACTGGTCCGGTATTTTTTAATTTGTCTTAACTTTTAGTGTATTTTTAATCCTTTTAAAGTTAGAATATCAGACTTCAAAATTAGGAGTTCTACACTACAATTATATAGAGTTTAACATCAATCAGTGATAAGACCACTGTACGAATATATAGTGCCATAATTCATAAATATACTGCAATTAGAGTTTAACGTCGATAATCATTACAATACTATACTTTAGTGCAATATTTCCTAAAAATGTTTGAGTATGAATATTACTTCGAGATAGAAAGCATAGTATAGATTTGCTATTGTGCATTATTTGTACGGTTATATTCAGCAAACGATCATATACGCCCCGTCAACAATGACGGGATAACAATGTGACTGCTTTTAGTGTAAAGTATTTATCCGTCATATACATGACTGATAGGAAATTAAAATGAATGCATTGCTAGGAACATAAATGAATTCGTTTATTGGAAGGCTTGATTATAACTCGCATTGCGAGTGGAAATTCTATCATCATTTAGCAAATAACCTTGACCATCGGTTATTCTTTTTTCTTTTTGATGAGTACTTTGATGTTGTCTCTGTTTCGTGAGACAACCCGGCAATGCAACATAAGCTGGCCATGAGAAAATAACCTTCCTCGATTGCGAATGACGGCACACACACAGATAGATCTGCCCTGTCGTACATGTCAGAATTACATGGCAGTGCGATACGGTACACACAGATAGATAGATCTGGAGAACTGCAAAATATATTATTTCTATTTAATAAAATAGTTTGGATCCTCGATGAATAACTGAAGAATATTTAACAATTAATTTGAATGTAGTCCGCGTGGCGTAAAGGATAAGACGTCTGACTTCGGATCAGAAGATTGTATGTTCGATTCCTTTCGCGGACATTTCATTGAAGAAATTAGTTCTATTTTTCACAGGAAATTAAAATTATTTCCTAAACACAGCGATAGAGCGTTACACAAAGACAGACAGACAGATCTTGAAATCTATAATAGATATATAATTTTAAAATAAATGCTGTGTGACTGCTAGCTAAGAAAATAATATTATTATTTCGATGATAAATAGCGGCAGGTTGAAATTAATGTAATTTGAACTTTTAAAGAAATATTGTGTATAAAACTTAGTGATTATAAAAGATGTTGTGGTATCGTGAAGACCCGTCCACGGATTCCCACATACACAAACAAAAACACAGTAAATCTCAACAGTTTACCTGAAGCTTCCTTTCTAGTCAGGTGAGTTTAATCGAATGTTAATAATTGATCTGAAAGTGCGAGAGACTATGTCGACATATTGTTAGAACCTTTCTGCGCTTTGAGCCTATGTATCATAAGATAAACCAAACATTTAAGAAAATTTCATTTAAACATTTCGAAATTCTGCCAATTTTGAAAAAGAAAATGAAGATGATATTTACATAATGTAGAGCATCGACAATTCGTAATTAGTTCGCAATCGAGCAATGATTCTGACATTCAATTTGTTCAATTGCCTATTTTATTCAAATATGCTATGTTACCCTCAAAGTATGTAAATGGCATTATGTTGAATTGATCAACTGTCATTATAAATTTGTTTTAACTAGTCTTTAATTACTATCGCGTTTATAATAATGAATTGGGAAGATTTTCATAAGTCAAATTCCTCATGACACCAAAAAAAAAAAATCAAATCTGATATTCAGACTTTCGAGAATTGGTAGTAGGATTTACCAATGTTTTATTGAATATTTCCTAATAATTCGATGAATCTATGACATTATATTCTAGACATTAACAAATTTTAGAATAAAAATTTGTCAATGTCAATCAACATAGATTCATCGAATTATTAGGAAATATTCAAAATAACATTTAGAATAAAAATGTCCGAAAAAAGTAATAAAGGCAAACTTTTATGGCTTATTTTTGTTATTCATTTTATTTTAATATTTTGCTTGAATTTCATAGCACTAAGAAATAAACTTGAAGTTTACAGAAAACTTAGGCAAATTTTGAAAGCAAAACTTTGCTGAAATTTGTTCCAAATTTTTTTTTGCATCACTGCATCCAAATTGGAACTATTCATGAATGACACAATGACTGCAATAGAAATTGAAATTGAAGGTCGATATAGAAAGGGAGTTTGCAAAAGCAGACGATAAATTCGTGATTACGGGTTGGGTCCAAGGAAGTTCAGTCAGATGAATGTTAGTTGATTGAATATTACAGAGCAATGAATCGAAAATATCAGTGATAATGAATCCACTTCTTGTCAACTGTGAGTTGTCTACTTCCGTAATTCAATTTCTTTTTCTTTTTTTCTTTTTTATACTGAACGATCCTCTTTAGATAATAGAGTAAGCACCCAGTAATGAAGCAAATGAACAATGCATCCAAATGAACTGTAGACGAGATAACCTTCATCATCGAGTACAACGTCGGCTGCATTTACTGAAACAATCAGGATATGATTCCTAGGAAACAGAATAATATTGGAGATAAGTGGATACATAGCCACAAAAAAAAAAGAAAGAAGTTTTAAATGATGAAAACCAAAAAAAAAAAAACCCTTAAAAAAAACACCTTAATTTATGAACTTTAAAACATTTGCAAGACAATACTTTAATCAATAAGTTAGATTTATTGCCAATTTTAAGTAAAACGACATTGTTAACTTATTAAAATGCATTTTAAGAAAAGCTTCCAACATTTTTAAGAATATTGAAAACAAGTTTTTGGCCTTTTCTTCGAGAATAATCACTGGAGAAGGAGATAAAATGATGAACTGTATAATGTTTTTATTGAATATAATATTATGAGAACTACAAAAGCTGCTAGATTGCAATTGCCTGGGCTTCAAATAAGAATTAAGAGCAACGATCTAACAAAGAAATTAACATTCGAAAAAATATATAAATAAAAAAAAATTGGCAGACTCGAAAAAAAAGATGGCAATGATGTAGAAAAAGAAATTGCAAATGTCAGTGTCATAAATGAAAAAAAGTTGGGTTAGATAGAAGATAGAATAATATTGTGGAGGAGATCAAAGCCTAATGTCTATACATTCAAGAAGAAGAAGAAACAAAAATAGTTTTTAAAACGACAAATGCTGACACAGGATTTTCGTCTGAAAATCACCGTAGTTTTAAGAATTCCCATTATCCAATTCTTTTTTAGTAATCTGAAACAGAAGCCACTAATGGAAGTGACACTGACCCGGCCCAGTTGCCACAACCATCCAGCCATCCAACCAACCTAAAAACATATCGAGTCATCCTTTCCAATAAAAGAAATAATTAAAACCCAAAGAAAATCGATCCTTTAATATAATAACATCAATGAAAAAGATAAAACTACATTTTGGGGCCTCTTAAGTCCGGTGCATTCTCGTGCGATCTTGCTCTGGGTGTAGCTATACAGTGTAGACACACAAAAAAAGCGAGTGAAAAAAGGCTACTGATGACATCTTCATAAATTTCTAATTAAATATTTTATTTGTAATAATTAAATAAGTTGTGTATAAATTAATTATTTATTGTGAGTTAATATTGTAACTAATTACAAATATTAATATTGAAATAGTGGATTATTGTTTATTCCAGTGTAAGGCCAGTGTTGTCTCAACATTCAGCAGGATTGTCCCGGGAACGTCCTGCAGGTAGGTAGGGGCGTCCGGCCGTAGAATGTAAATGACGTAACGGGCACTTATGATGTACGGACTCTCATGAGAGGTGATCTGCTTTAAGTTCCCGATAGCACCCAGGTCATAATGCGTCGTGTTGCTGCGGTAAGCATGGTACGAAGATGCGGCCATCAGTTTGTCCTAATCAGAAGCACGATTCGTCCGAAAAAATGAGTGTCATTCGTCATGTCACTCCTTTCGTTAATACACCACTGCAACCTGTTGCTGAGGTCTCAAAGATAGTCTAAGGATGAACCGACGAGTCTGCAGTCCGAAATGTAATAGCCGGCGACGAACTGTCTCTCACAGCGGACATGAGAGAATGAGTCACAATTCGCCACTGCTGAGCCAAATATGTTGATGAAGCAGAGCGGTCGCACAAAAACTTCCACATAAGATGACGGTAGTTCCTTGGCGTTGTATTTGTATGGCGTACAGAACTTTCTCTTCGTATCCTATGCTCTTTTCGAACCATATCTGCACACTCTTCCACGAGGGCCACACTGCGTCCCGGAGGAAAGCATTGCAGTCTCATGACATTCATGTGAACTCTATCGAATTCGCTACGTGACTATACGGTTGTCTAAAGCTGGGCGAACACGAGGCGATATTTTGGTACAATCATGCCCAATTTGATTGCTGGCAACCGTTTGCCCCAATTTGATTGTCCCAAACTGAACAATTTTGCCCCAATTTTATTGTCGGTACAAAAGGAACAATTTTGCCCCAATTTTATTGTCGAGAAATATTGCTGGTTCGCGAGCGAATCAAATGAACGGATGAAATCACGTGACAATGGTGACGTCAGAGGAAGGCGGTACTTGGAAAATCGGAAAATAACTCGCTCACGCCGACCATGTTTTGTGAGAGAGAAGGCTTAAAATCAGCAACATAGGTCGGCCCAAAATAAATAATTCAAACAACAATATTTTGTCAATTGATAATGAAAGAATCTTAATGGATTTCTACCGCGGTAAGGCGTTTAATACTCGATCGATTCTGTCCGTTCGTAACACGTTTAGGCTTAACCGCATGTACGCTTACACTCGATCGCTCCCATTTTATTCGCTAATAAATTGTATAAATAAAACCGATTTCGTACAATTGCTGGGAATATTGTTCCCAGTGCATTTATGCTCTGCTCGTGTGGTGTGTTTATAAGGCATTCTCACTGAGTGTGTAATGACTAGGGCTCCATACTGAAACACGAAGCGCCGTAACCACCAATATTCAGGGCAATATTCGTTCAGGAAAAACTCTGTGTTCACGCTTGATAACGGTTGTCAGCAATAAAATTGGGCCATATTGTCCCAATAATATTGCCTATAATTGCTGTGTGTTCGCCCAGCTTTAAACAACGACATCCTTTCCCACCGCTGATAAAAGTACATGCGGACTAAGCCATGCTTATTACAGAATGACGACCAGTTTACGGACGAAGAAACCGCGAATAAATTTCAGCGGATAATCCGAATTCCGCCGATAATCCGAAATAGGACGAGAAAGGACGAAACTCAACGCAAAAATACTTTTAACATGTTTTATTTACATTAAAATGGCAATACATACAGTTACACTACATACATTATAAACATTTATTTTAATTATCTACTTATTTTTAAATTTTATTATTACGAGAAGGGCTCTCCCGTAATTTAGTGTAACCTGCCGGCCTAAGTTCCGCCCACAAGGTCGTTCTTTAAATTGTTTGTCTATAATTGTCTTCACTTATTTTGTTAGCCTCTTTTATTGTTTACCTTATTCAGGATTTAATTTTTTTTTAATTCCGTAATTTATTATGCAGTAAAAAAAATAAAAACAAGAGAGGTCCGCGAATAATCGGGAGTTTACTGTATATAGTAATAAGATTTATAAAGTAATAATATAAAGTAAATTTATAGTATAAAATATACAAAGTAATAAATATATCTATATTTATTTATTTACAGCATAAAGTTACTTACGTTCGTTAGTGTACTCATAATAATATATGTTTATAAATCGCTGAAATTAATATATAAAAAAGTATTAACTTATAAAAAAAATAAAATATTAGCTTACAAAATCAATAAAATACAAAATTGTAAATTTCCTCCTTGTAAATGTTGGAGGAAATTTTATATCAACAAAGGCAAAGTGAAGTGAGTTTCCCAAAACAGGAAGGAACTAATCAACTCCGTATATGCATATATTTTTTTATTCATTAATGATCTGTTTATCGGAAGTTCCAATCCTCGCTAGAAGCAGCATCTGTATCAGACTTCATCGATAATGAAACCTATCAACATCAGCCATGACATCCAACTCAATCTCTGGCTATTCATAAGCCTTCCGCAAAACGTCGTCACATTTTATTTACGCCAAACACACATTGAGAATGATTGTCTCGCATTGATAGCGACGCTGCTGATATTGAAGGCAGCGGAACATCGCGTTGGATTCGGCTGATTCATTAAACCTACAGAACTGAAAGTTGTCATGTGGATAAATCTGAACTAGTGCATGTCAAGAGTTACTCACATGTATAACGGTGTCGTACAATGAGAAAAATAATCCAACACATCAACTCAAGCTGTGATGCAGATTATAGTTTGAAATTTTGGCTGGATAACATCCAGAGTGTTTTAAAATTAATAGAAATCAGAAAATTCTTGCAAATATTGAAAGCTTTCGTGAAACGTTCTAACTGCAGATAAGAGAAGAGAAGAATAATAGGAAAACTCTCTGACTGTAATTGAGACTTTAAATACCACATCTGAAAACTTCTGAAAACATCAGAGTTTGCAAACTGAATTTCTAAACTAAAAAACAGGCTCAGATATCCATCTCGTATTGGGGCTGTGCATCCAGTTGTGAAGGACTAATTTTCAAGACAGAAATGGGTGGAACAAAAGAATCATGCTCATATTTTAAGTTTAACTGCAAACTCATCATATCAAGCTTTAAAGCATTTAATCCAATCTTTTTTTGCGACGGATGACGATGGGTCATTTTGAACATATATATCAGTCTTTATAATATTAGTGTGCCTATTAATTCTCTGATTATTCTGTAAAGAGATTCTTCAAAGAGAAAATTTTAAAAATACTATGTAATGATGAAGTGAAAATCGAAATTGAAAATAATGTGAAACTCTATTTTGAAACATTACATATATTACGACTTATTAAACAATAATATACACTATCTGTAAATAAGGTACTTCTATTGTATCTTCATTGAAACGTAATACAATATTTAACAGGATAACTTAATAGGTGCTTTTCGAGCAGTTTTTACAAAACCTGCTATGTAATTATCTGCTTTTAATCGCAAATGGCTCCCAGTTCATTGGCCTTTCCGTTCAGTTATGTCCAGTCCATTGGAATATTCGATATCGCCATTTTGGACAGCCAAATCTACGGAAATTTCTTATTCAAGCTGCAATTTCAGATTTATGTAAACTGTAATAACTTTACATAGTGTTTACTGGGATAGGATCCTTCATGCATAAATTATGATTCATTCTAGTGTATCTTGGTTCTTTTTTACCGAACATCACCATCCTTTTTTTTCCAAATTCCCATTTTTTACAATAAAACCTCTCCACCGTCGTTCATCCGATTGTTCTACATTTCAGTCTTATTATTATTTGCTTTTCGTTCTTCAGTTACTGAATTTCTAGGGCCTGTACTTTTTAATTATTTGCTACCTCTTAAAACGATGGTTTCCTGAATAACAATACGTAACAAAATTAATGGAATTTAATGCAGCTATTTTCGCATGATGTTAGTAGAAATGAAGACAATGAAGAAAAATATTCCTAAGCATATTCTATTTGGAATAACTCATTTTGGAATTCCGATGTTTCGTATTTTCTTCAATGAGTGGTTTGCGAGAATAATTCCCTTCATGATAAGACAGATTGAATAGTTTTGAATCTGTCTAACTTAAGTAGAAAAATCTGTCAATCAATTTACATGAATATTCTGATTGCTATTTAAGATAATACTCAAAAATTACTTAAAAATAATTTTAAATAAAAATGTAATAAAGCAAGTTTTCTTCAAATTTTAAATACTCTGAAGCAAGATTGTGTTATGAATTATTGAAAATACTTATACTGCATAATGACAAATAAAAATAAACTTTTATTAATAAATGACAATAGAATTACCGATTATTATTTTAATAATAATAATTTTCTCATCTAATTTAAACGACTTTTTATCTCGTGGAAATAAAATATCTCTTGACTTTTAAAACTCAGTAGGAATAATTAATTTAATTCGAACCAATAAAAAATATCATCCCCTTATGTTAAATTTACAGAAATAAAAATCAAAAATAATAAAAGATGAAATCATATTTCCTATGTTGTAAATTTTACATAAAGGGTTGATATTTTTTATTGGTTCGTATTAATTTTAAATACAATACTCCTATTGAGTTTTCAAAGTCAAAAGATATTTTATTTCCTCGAAATAAAAGTCGTTTATAGTAGATGAGGAATTTATTATCATTATAAATTTTTAAGCATCAGTGATTCTATTGTCGTTTATTAACATAAGTTTTATTTTGTTTGTCAATATCATATATTCAATAATTAAGTATCTCTAATTTTCAATTACTATAATTTTTAGTTATGCTAAAATAAGTTTTTCAGTTTCTTAGCTATTAAAAATCATATTTTCATTTAATTTAATTTTCAATTCAGGAACATCAACTTTAAAAGTCAGTTTTAATTTTGATTTCGTTAAGATATAAATGGAATATATAAATTGATATTGATGATGCAGTGACTTTGTAAGAATGAAAATAATCCATTAGAAGGCTAGTGAACCTATAGATAGATATTCTAAAATCTTTTCAGATTTCTTTGCCCTACTGATAGTGTACCATTAATACATTACTTTCTTGTTCTGTTTACTGATGGTAGATTGAGAATTTCATGAAAATAATAATAAATGATACTAAATAGAACATGAAAAACTTCAAAAAAGATTTAACTTAGTAGAGAGAGATGCTAGTTTTAAACAATAAAGTTTTCTGAGCCTCTCTCCAAAGATTTCAATAATTTCAAGATTTACAATAATCTTTTACATTCAAAATTTGTAATATTCACAAATGATGGATTCCACAATAGCAAACATCGTCTTCTAGAATCCCGCAGTTTTTTTACATTGAATTCACGTAGGAGCATCTTTGTATTTAAGATTTCTACATTAATATTTAAGCAAGTTTCTTTTTTTTTTTTGCCATCGAATGCAGGATAAAACAGATACAAATGAAGGATCAACAGATAGAGATAACTCAAGATAATATGAGAATAATATGAATAATGTTCGCTGTGTATTTTTAATTTTGCCATTGTTGTTTGTCATTTTCACTTCTCCATGTCTTATAAACGTAATGTTGTATTTGTTTATTATTTTTAGTCTTTTTTTTTCCTGTGTTCTTTATTTTATTAATCTGCGTTTTTACTGTTATGTCTTTAACGTAAAAAAAACAGAAAAATGGTTTCTATATTAGTTTTAATTAAGTTATCATTTCTACAATCCAGCTTTCTGTGAATTTCTATTGCTTCTTATTGTATGTAGGCATTTTACTTTTCATTTTACTTCCAAAATATTATAAGTAGTTTTTTTTTCTCTATATTTTTCTCCAAAAGTCTTCTTCCATTAAGTATATAAAATAAAATCACGTAAAAAAAAAATAAACTCTCAAGCAGTAATTTCCGGAATGAACAATAAATGATGCATTATCAAATTCCAATCTTTAAGGAGAAGATAGTGCCCAATTCGAAAAAAAAAAAACCAAACAAATAATTTTTTTCTGAAGAGAAAAAAAAAAGCCACTTGAAGAGCTATGAAGCATCTTGTATGTTGAAAATGGCTGTACAGTAACGAAATAAGTGCCATTTAAGGTCTAGCAAAGAGTTAAAAGTCAGGGTTGTATGTTTTGGGACTTAATCGATTTCTTTTATCCGGAAGAAGAAAACGGAAGACTGTTTCTAGTGGAACCTCCTTACTAAAGTGAACAAACAGATTGACTGCTGTTAGAAGAGGAGAACTGAAGACAAAATCCAATTTAGTCTCTGGATCGAATTGACTCCGATGAAAGTAGGCTGCAAAGTTATGACAGTTTTATTGACCAAAGAACAAAACTTAATAGAGCAGTTTAAGATGTTTATTACTTCATGATTGGATCCATTCAAACTGATGTAATAGCATTCCTGTTAAAGATTAGAATAAGTTGAGCGCTAGTTAACAATTCGGTTCAAGAATTTCTAAATTCAATTCCAGATTCTTTTGATAATTTCGATAACCTCTTGTGTTTCAGGAATCAATTAATTTGCAGTGTTCCTGTAAACATTTTTGGTTCAATTTATTAATGTTAATGCATTAATAAATAACTAAGAAATTTAGTCTGATAGTTAACGAGTTTGCAAGTCTATCTTTATCAGCGTTCGGCGGATTTACGAGTCTTATCTTTATTTAGTTATTAAACCTTCAGCTTTCATTCAGCTTTTGAAGAACGAATAAACATTTTGAAATTAAACGAACTGAAAGTTGCAATGATGCTTTTTCCATTCACAGTGGATCAATAAGTTGAATTTCAATTATTTTTAAAGTTTTAATTCTGAATACCTAACATTTATAACTGCCGCTTCGCAAAGCCTTGGTCTAGGCAGCTGCTTAGATTCTTCGGAACCTGGAGTCGAATCCCGGTGCCTGCATGGATGTTAATTTCATTTTTTTTCCGTGTTTTCCAGACTCTTCTTTACTCTCTCTTCCAGTTTGAAGCCGGACGGTTGCCTGAGAAAGCCTGGAAAATTCCCTCAATTTCTGTTCCAAACATCTGGCAGTAGGACTAAAATATATTTCCCTTCCTATCTGGTCAATGTGGGTTATTCCACCAATACGCCCCGCCCCCCATATCTAGGGTTGGGGATATCTAAAGCCAGAAATGGCTATAAAAAAGGCTGAAAAAGAGATATTTATAATCAGCACTCTTTCCATTGTTTTGTAAAGATGAAAAAAAATCGATTTTCGGAACGTAAGTAATGTAGATTGATTTTTAACTAATTTTAAATGTGTATGTGCTTTTAATGGTCGGCTGTTTTTAATTTAATAATGTAGATTAAATTATTTTTTTTTAACAAATAAGAAATGGAAAATTTACCATCTCTATTCATAAATTACAAATAAACAAAAAAATTACTTTTCTTATGCTTTTCACAATTTTAAGAAATAAAACGGCCTCGTTGGTACTCATTATCATTGCTTTTCTTCTTCACCCTTACAACTCAATTCCTGTAAGATCACAATTATGCTTCGTTACTTTAATGTTACTGCTACTCTCTGGCATATTACTAATTTCACACTTTTCATAATTTTACAATTGGAAAAAGGATGAACGTCGTATATATGATGTACTGATTAACACAATTGTTAATAGGAGAGCAATATATATATACAACTATATCAATTTGCACATTTTTCTTCGATAATTGTTTAAAATTGCATCAAGACTTCATTTGATCTAGCAAATAAAATCATTATTTTTGTTTGTTTGTTTTTTTACTTTTTTTTTTTAATTTTCTATTGGGGTGACATTGCATAATTATCGTGATTTTTCGGATTATTGTTGCAAATAATCGTATCATCGAATAAAGACTTTTGCTGTTATATTGCATTACTAGATTGACAATATCACCAGACAACCATAAATCTCAATAAAATTTTAAATTGACTGCATTGATAAATACTGACAGTATTTATTATGTATTTTGACTTTAATTACATCTTTCATTAGTTGAAGGCTATTGTTTTAAATTATTTACTTGAAACTGAAGAATATAATTTTATACCTCAAAACTTTTATGTTTTACATATTCCTTATGGTAATAATCTGCTGTAAGACGAGCGAATTATTACCATAAGGAATATCACTTTTTGAACATGTTAATCGTAATCAAATTTATATTTAATAGCGTAGTTTAGGTCTTTGTAAACATTTATCTTCAAATTTAGTTTTCTTGCTCAACTAAAAGGTCCTTTGTAAACTAAAGAAAACTTGTTGAACCTATAAATTTTTCTTTGCATAAGCTAAATTCACTTTTAGTATTTGGGAAATTTTATAAAAAATGTTTATAGAACCTGATCAATTTTTTTCAATAACTTCAACTTATCTTAATTAACTTAGATTTTGTAGTTGAACTTAGATTACCTTAACTAGAAGAATTTCATTAACTTTCCCGAGTTTCTTTTCCAGAAGAGGGTGTATTTTACTTTTAATAGGAAATACATTTGAATATCGTTAAATACCTGTGACTTTAATAATTTCTCATGTTTTCACTGAATAATTAAACATATTTAAAGGATAATTTAAAATTTGAAACTTCTAATTTCAACAAATATATTGTCGCTGTTTGGCTTATAAACTAAAATAATATACATCCAGTAACTTGAATGTAACCGAACCTTAAGAACATTAATTCACTCTGTCCCTCGGATGAGACTGATAACATAAATTTCCAGTCGTGACTGTGCTAAAATTAGTCAACTTACAATAGTCTCCGACAAGAAGTTTTAATTTTGTCAAGTTTGTTAATTTTCAGGAGACTTACTCTGGAAAAGATTTCATAAAATTGCAAATCTTCAACAAAGCGAACTAGATTACAGATTTTTAATTTCATTAGCAACATTTTTAAAGTAACGTTGTTTATCTGATCAATTAAGTGTAATGCAATAGAGCGACCTCAACCGTTACCTAACGTAAACAGCATAATCAATAACGAATTTCAAAGAGACGTTTCAAAAGACCGCCCAAATCCTAATTGATTTATGCCTGTTTAGAAAGTAAAGACTAGGAAAAGCTGGAATGGAAGCGGATAAAAAAAGGCCAACGAGAAAAGAGCAAACAAATGAAAACAAGACGTGAATAAGACTATTAAACACTTTGTTATACTAAGAATGCCTTCTTTATGTCTGAATCTCAAATAATAATATTTCAATTATTAGCTGTTTCTGTGCGAATAGTTCACACGTAGAGAAAGTTTACAACAGCAGAAATTTTTTAGTTTTGAATACATACGAACAAAATTAATATCAACTTTCATTCGTAGAATAAAGTAAAGAAGAAATTTCAACTTCTGTTAAGTATTACACAAAGTCTACTTTCATATATTTTTAATCATTTTCTAATCAGGGTAGAGTGATACTGTATAGTATACTAGTAATCAAGCGTACTTCTTATATTACTTGGTGACGACTCAACTTCAAGTTTTTTATAAGATACTACGTAATTTCTTTACATATGGAGGAAAAATAATGCAAAGTAGAAAAGATATTATCAAGAACTGAAATATCATTAATTTCGGAAGAAAAATATAGAAAAGCTGTAACTTTTTACCATACATAACTACTTCTGCTTATTTAACATAAACTTCCACTTCAGGGGTAATTTTCTATTTGTGTTCTTACTAATGTAATCAATTACGCAACTCAAAGTATTCTAGCAGCTGCCGCAGTTTCAATAAAATGTAACGTTTCTTTCTAGCTTTATTTTTCCTTTAGTGTAATCAGTCCACGTTCCTTTAAAGTAACCCTCTTCGCAACGCCATCTTTGTTTCGTATTTTCCTGTCCTTTTTGTACATATCACCTACGTTTTCCTTGCAAAAACCATTAATTCCTTGCAAAAACCATTCTTAGCCAACTTCTGTACTTCTCTTTTAAAAAATACGATAATTTAATAATAGGCCTATCTCCAATACTAATATAAAGGAAATCTAAACAATTATAGTAAATAAGTTTGAGATAAATTCTATTTTATATTAAATCAGGATTTTTCAGGCCTGCCATAATACATATCAAACATATCAATAGTTTAACTTCCTTTTCTGTAGTATACTTAAGACTTTGAAATGAAAATGTACAAGTTTACGAAACTATCTATATAATCTTGAAAACGAAGGAAAAAAATCAATAGTTCCTCTGCAGGAGTAACTCTTTCTTAATTAAAATCTTTAGGTTTCCTTAAGCACGAAACAGTTTCCGAAAAGGTCTCAATTAGTTACATTAAGTCAGTTTGTTTTTTTTTTTCATTAATTAGTTTGGTTAGGTGGAAAAATCCTATTTAATAAATTTAAATTTAAAAATTTAAAGTTGTTACAAGTATATTTTGGATAGAGAGTGAATTATTCGATAAGTTACAATGATAACTGCGAAGTAGTTCAAATGCGAAAAATATATTTTATTAATAACTTCTTGCATACATAGTAGACCACTTTCATACAATTCGTGTTATGATAAAACAATAGCAAACAATTGTTTGTTCTAAAAGGATTGTATATTCTAAAAGGAGATTGTATTTTTGTAAACATCACGATTCGTTTCAACATCATTAAAAATGTTTTGTTAGTCATTATATTTCGGTTGGCAGTAAGCCCGCAATCCTACATCGGCTCACAAACTTCAGGCGTTCTATTCATCTAATTGTACACTTCCTGTTTACTTTTATTCCAAGATGACGGTAATTTTTTAAAACAGAAAAAAAAAACATCAACTTTGTAAAGCAACAACTTGACAAAGATCGATTACAAAAAAATAGAAAAACGTTTTCTTGAAGTAATGTAAATACTTTTGATAAATAATGTATTTATATTTAACACAAAAGTAAAGCACAAAAGTGAAGTATTTTGCAGTAATCTACTATAGTAATAAGAAGTTATTATACCAATTAAACAGTACTTTAACCATAATATAAATAACTGATTATAGGTTTGTATTTTAAGTAAGCAATCTTACTAGACCCAAACGTTTCATCAGCTTTTAATGCTGTTATTCAATATATAGGTTTGTGCAGGTTATTGTTGTATATACAGAGGGTTGTTTACAATCTATGGTAACGATTTGCATGGCGCGTGACGACGCAACCAATCACAGTAGGTATGCAAATTTACGCAAACGTACAGGTGAGTACTTAAAGATTAGTGTGGAGGGGTGCGGGTTAGTTTGTTCGGAGAAATGCTGCCGAAAGTGTCACAGTTGTGAGAAGGGTACGTTATAGCCCTTTCCGACGCGAAATTTAGTTATTCCGCAATAATTGCGGCAAATTGAAAAAGAGGTTTCACGATTTCGAAGAAAGTAGTTCATAATGTGTTGGCTGGTGTTGGTTTGGCCCGTACAGGACCGATTTCCGGGACTGAAAAGCAAGCAAATCCAAGGACACCTATAATTCTCACAAAGACTGTCATTCAGAAAGTCAAGAAAATGGTGACGGGGAACAATCCAGAGACCCAAAGGACCATTGGTGCGAAGGTAGGAACATCTCTTCATACCGTAAACAAGATTATCCATAAAGATTTGGAACTTCAAAACAGACATAAAAGCAAGGTTCACAAGCTTTTACCAAAGCACATTTCAGAACGTAAGACAAATTGCAGAAAACTGTATGAACGACATCTCGCTGGGGATAAATGGAAGTAAGTGGCCACATTAGACGAAGCATATGTTTATCTGTCCGACTGCAATAAACCAAGGGCGATTTTCTATCGCCCAGTGGGAGCCAAAACGTTTCCAAATTGGTACAGAGAATGTCGTGAAACTTTTTCGAAGGGATTCATGATCATTGCGGATTATTCCTATCAAGGCAAGCTACAGATACGGAGGGTGGCTCAAAATGTAAAGGTGAATTCTGCGTGCTATCAGGATCACGTACTGACACCAATTTATACACAGGAACTACCTGCTCTTTACAGAAACGACGTTAGAAGGTCCGTCTCCACCAAGACAAGGCGTCCAGCCATACGTCCAAATCGACCCAGAATTATCTGACACGAATGGAACAGCAAACCGGAATCCAGGCTATACCGTTGTATGTATGTATGTAGTGAAGGTGGGTGGCAGAAGCTAAGCACTGCGACCAGAGGTCTATTGTACTATCCCACGGAAATATGGACAGATGGAGAGAAAGACTGAGAAAGTATGGTGGGAGAAGTGCAGGGGAAATGGGAGAAAACCTGCCCAGCGCGGATCGTCCACCATCACGAAACCCACATGAGAACCGAACTCGGGACTCAGAGGTGAGAGGCCGATGTCTTAGCAACAACGCCAACCGCGCAGCCCGGCTATACCGTTACCGAGATACCAGTGAAGTCTCCAAACGCATCGCCCATGGATTTTTGCGCATTTGGACTATTAAAACGAGCCTTTGGAAGACTACGTCCTCGTTCATTGGATGGACTCTGGAAATGTTGTCAGCAGGAGTGGCAACACATAAGTCTTCCCGTTCTTCGCAATAGTCTCCTGCAATGGAAACTGCGCTGCAGAGCGATAGCAGTATCTCATGGCCATCAAATAGAGCATGATCGTTGGTGGAGAAAGGGAATTTCTGGGAAATAGACCCGAATCCAAATCGTTACCATAGATTGTAAACAACCCTCCGTATTAATAGATCAAGTACAAAACTTAAATAAAAAAAAATATTATCTTTACTGGTTATTTAGTCTTGTTGCAGATTTTAAAATAAAAATTTCCACAAATTCTTTCGTGTTTCATTTATAAACTATCTACAAAAATTGCTATGTAAAATCTGTGTACATTACTGGATTTTCAAGTAGACGTCACGCAGAAAACTGTGTGCATTTTAGTTGAGAGCTGCAAGGATGAAATATTATGTCTGTTGTTATAAATATTGTTATAAATGTTATTCTTAAAATAGGTTTATTTCTTTTAGTCTAAAATGTAAACGACACCAAGGAAATTTTTAAATTTTTATTCATATCATAATATCTGATAATATATAAATATTGTATTTTTTTTTTAATTTTTTGAAAAAAAAAAATACTAATTGATCCACGCTAATTACTTAAGTTGCCTAAAGTCAAATACAGTGGAACCCCGCCATTCGTCCGCCTCGCTATTCGTACAACTCGTTATTCGTACAACTTTTTCAAATAAAATTCAACTCGCCATTCGTACGCTTGCTCGCGATTCGAACTGTCGCTTCAGTTCAGTATCGTGCTAGCTTCCGTATAAGGCGCAGCTTAGCCGCAGCTGCTTTTGCGCCATTAAACACCAACCAACCAGCTTCCGTATGCTACGCATCATCCACGCAAGCTTCGTGAAACTTTGTGATATTTTATTGTTATTTTTTGTTATTTTTATTAAAAATAGTGCAGCAATGAGTCTAAAAAAGGTTACTGAATCAACTAAGCCTAAAAGGAAAGCAGTGACAACGATAATTGAATTGAAAAAAAGAAATCGTTGCGAAGTTTGAAAGTGGAACTCGTGTCTCTGACGTGGCAACTCAGTATGGCATGGCGAAATCAACCATATCGTCTATACTGAAAAAGAAAGAAATAATAATAGAGGCTTACATATTTATTGTTTTCATAGTTTTTATGTATTTTACGCTTAAAGAATTATTACAAAGGTTTATATAAGCAATCATCTGTGGGTCTGGAACGGATTAATCCAATTTACATTATATCTTATGTGAAAAAATGATTCGCCATTCGTACAAATCGCCATTCGAACTGCCTCCTGGAACGGATTGTGTACGAATAGCGGGGTTCCACTGTACTTATAATCACATCAAATTACTCGCAAATGTATCTGCTAAAAGGATTAATATCCACTGTTTAAGGCATTGATGGAAGTGTAGATTCCAATGCTTTTCCATGGGAATTTTGTCTCCTTCTATCGGTAATTTATCGATTTGGGACCCACTTGGAAAAAAATTCAAAAATAAAGTTAAAAATTAAAAAAAAAAAAAATAAAAGTTAGACTTTCTCTAGTCGTTAAATATGCAGAGGAAGTTTCAAGAAGATATATCCGAAGATTCAAAAGCTAACAAGGGACACACACGTATTTCAAACTGATTTGATGAACTTGGGAAAAAGGCTAAAAATAGACAGATTAGTTAAAAATAACTCAATGTATTAATTTTAGTATTCTTTATAGAGAAAGTTACTTAAAAAGTTCTTAAAAAATCAACTTCATTTATTGGATAAATTACGACTTTTAATCATTTAGAAAAGCTCAACTCGTTATTCAGGCAAACGTTTTTTGTTTTTACTTGCTATTGATCTCCGTTCATTTGTAACAGTTAAAAATTGCTTCACCTCTTCTTGTAATTCTATTCCTATGTGATCATTTGGAATGAATGCTGAATCGCTCTTTGATCTCTTCTCCAATTATCGCTTAGCAGTGGAAAAATCGATGATAGCCTTGGGAGGAATTGTGAAGGTGGATGAACCCTTGGGTGGAGACCGGAGGCAAAGGCAGCGAAATAAGAGAGTTACAAGCGTCGGTCAGAACCGTGCAATTGCCACTATTTTGTGCTGGACATGAGACAATAGACCTCTAACTACATGTACCGACGGTGCCAGAGACACCGGGTGTTTACAATGACTTCTGGAACAAAAGGTCTTCAGCTGATTATCTGTCAGAGAATATGGAATGAGTAATAAAACGGAAATTATGGCACTAATATCGCATACCGATAAAATGATGCATTTTTTAAACGTATTTGCAAGACCTAAACATATAGATACAACTGCCTGGGTTCTTCAAGATAATCTATTTACATTTCGTGAAACTTTTAAAGCTTAAGAACATTATTAATTAATTTAAATGTTAATTAACACCAGTAAGGATATCACTACTAAGAAATTAAGAGATACAAAATTTACTTTTCAAATCCAAGACTTACTTTATTGTAACATGAATCTTCTAAAATACTATTGTATATTTATTAAAGGAAATGACAATTAAAGTTAACCTCTATTCATTTAAGATATACCATAATTAAAGCATTTTTTATATAATTATATAATTTCTACATAATTATATATAATTATATAAAAAAAGAGAAAAAAAAGTATAATTTTTTTCTTCATTTTTGTTCCAGAATTTTAAAGAAATTAAAGAAAATTGATTATTTAATTTTGTGTTTTGTTTTGCAAATATACAAACTAGAATTCTGCTATTACACAAAATTGTTATGCATCTTTCAAAGAGAATTTTGAGGTGAAATTTAGAGGTGTAAATTTTATATTGAGTTCGGAAAATTGGAAAATTTAGTGGGATACTTTCGTGTCTATTTTTTTTTCATAAATACTATCATTAAGATAATGTGTGCTAGTTATTTCGTTTATGATTCTGTTTGAATTATAAAACATGGTTTTTATGTTTTTTGTTTTTATACATGGTTTTATATTAATTAGTTGTTAATATAATAAGTTAAAGTTAAAGTTGCGATCAGGCCCAGAGGACCGCGCAATGCAACTGGAGGGTAGGCTCCAGTGTTCAGAACCTACGGGACAAAGTTCAGGACGGGGGGTCGGCCCGTCGCTCGCCCGCCTTTAACTCCCGGGAAAGAAACCCGGTACCCAGTCTATAGAGGGCTGGGTAGACCCTAATCGAACCCTCCACCTCCAACCCGCAGCCAAGCGCCCTTACCCACTCGGCTACCGGGCCCACTGTTAATATAATACTAAAAACAATTTACAAGAATGGTAAAAGAGCAATCATCTATCTTTTTCAATATTAAATTTATTATTTAATTTTTTTTTACTATTTATTTCAAGCCTAGAAAGATATTTTCTAAAAAAGATATTTTCTGATTGTTCCTACTCTCTACTTGAATTATAATCATTTGTTTTGTTTCGATCAATGTTTGTTCTGTTTCGTTGATGCAGTTATTGATGAGAAGTGTCAGCAGATAACATGATTAAAGCTATGAAAAATAAATAGGATATTGATTTTAATTAAAAATCCTGATCTATAGTATATAATACAATTTCAAAAAAAATTATTATAATTTTTCTTTATTTTAATTTTCGAATTTTAATCGAAATTTTTTTATTTTACAGTATTATTCTATTATATACAAATTCTTTTACATCTTTCAAAGCAAAGTGTGAGATGAATCTATTTCATACTTTATAAATTTACAAAATTTATTGGATACTTTCGTGTCTTTTCTTTTACTTCATTAGCACATATTACCTTAGTGAATCTCTTTTGTATACCCATAAGAAAACCTCTCATAGGATTTACACCAGAAGTTCTTGAAAATCCAAATTTCTTTCGTAATACGTTAAAACGAAAGATTTTTTTCTGTTCATTCATTATTAGCAATTTTTCTACATAGTACTAAGACATTAAAAGATTTCTCATGACATTTGATTTCTTTCTCATTTCAATATCCAACTATAAAAAAATAAAATCTTTGGTTACAGAAAGAAACCTTACTCATTCTGTTCACAAACAAACCGACAAGGAAATTAAACTTATAATAGATATAAAATACGGTTTTACTGGTTTTAGAAAAGAATAAGGAAACTGTTAAAATTCACTTTTCTTTAATAGTTGATGGCATGTTTACTTTGAAAAACGCAGCTGTGCTAACGAGAGAACTTAGAATACTACGTTTCTCTGCTCATTATTAGAGTGTAGATATGTAGGTAATGAGTTCCGTAGTGCCCAAAATCCTCACCAGAAGGAGTCCTTCTCTGCCATCATCACACGGTCTATTATGCTTCAAATTTACTGCACGTCAATGTTCAAAAAAAGAAATTTTTTTTTTCTACTATTTTTTTTCCGTTCCATTCTTTTATTTATTTTTTCTTTCTTTATTTTTTATGAAGTTGCCATCTACATTCTTGCAGTCCGTACTTGAAAAAAAAAAAGGAAAAATCGATATCTTTCTTTATTGTTAGTTTATGTAAAGTCAGAGGCTTTAGCGAGAAACAGAAATCGTAGTGTTGACAGTCAGTTATCTTGGTGATTCTCCGGGGATTTGGAACGGATTTCTTGGGGAAAAAGGTTTCAGGGAAGAAGTGTCTGCATGGAAGAGAAGCAAGCAACGAAAAAGAAATGAAAATAAAAGATTGCCTCACAGCCTGTCTCTAGGATGATTTCCAGATGCCGTATTGCTATCCGTGCTTCTTCCATCTTCAGTGATCGGCTCTTATTCGACCGTCGTTCCGATTTCCGGCGTAAAATATCGAGTCCAAACAACAACAGCATCAACGCTACCTTTTCAAAGAAAACGGTTTCTTCGATACTACAAAGAAGAAACAGATCAAAAAAGAAAGGCTGCTTGACCTAACAGACGATGCCATAGAGTGTAGTTCATTTATTTTTGTCAGAAAAGAAAATATTAAACATACATACATTTATAATTGTTTCAAAGAAAATATTTTCTATCAACTTAGTGAGGGAAAAAAAAGAATTTTATAAATATACCTTTGCTTGAAAGAAGTTTGTTACCCAATGTTATTGTTACAATTCAGTACTATTTGCCAAAGTAAAAGATTTCAGATCACAGAATTCTAATCCTTCAAGAATAAATTGAAAATACTTATAATTATAAATAGCATATATAAATACTATAATAACTAATTTTTATGAGTAATTTTGTATAAATTCTTCTGTAAAATACCAATATCTGGACAAACTACCGCCCCAACTTTCCACTTTGTAATAATTTATGCCCATAAAATATCTGCAGTTTCTTTCCATTTTGTTTTCGATAGTTCCCTGTTTTTTTATAAATTGCTGTTTTAGAACCAAAGATCTAAAATTTTAGGAGATTCTGCCATTTTTTGCAAAAACTATACTCCATCTTAAGTGTTGTTTGTTTTCAATTGTTTGTATTCATATTCAAAAATTATTGAAAAATTACTTACCTTAAAATTCTATTGTGATTAATAATTCTTTTACAAATAAGTCATTGCAACGCTTCCAAATTTTCCTTCGTTGTAAACTCAACTCTTAAATAAACAAAAATTAATTCTTGGAATGAATCCAGTTCCTTACAGCTTATTAATTCTGTATTAATTTAAAGTAATCTTGAGGACAATCTACTATAACAACATAGTGTTTTATATGTTTACGTTTTTTAGTAATGTGTAACAAATAATATTTTAAAAAGGTATATTCTATTATGATCCTATTAATTGTAGGAAACTAATGCATTAATAGAAAATAATAAATGCTTGAAGTTAATGATGGAGAGTATAAATACATCTTTCATATCTTTCCTGTGGTTCCTACTGGCAGAAACAAGAACTATTAAAACATTGGACAGTCATTTCGAAAAACACTACTTATCGTTCATTATCTTGCTACCAGATTTACTAGTCAATTTCCTCATCATATTT
>JAFIDM010000001.1:136847706-136882461 GCA_023159025.1 Thereuonema tuberculata
TTAACAAAAAAAATGAAAAATGGACTTTCAAAATAAACGACTCATATGTGTTATCATGCCTCATATAGTGGGGTGCAGGTAAACATATGTTTTATTGTTTTGGAAATTAGAATAATTTTTAAGATAACTTTTAAGATACATGTTGATTATAAATCAAATTAGTAAAATATGGTAAATGTAACGCATATTGTGCATGACCAATAAACTTTATATGTTAAACTTAATGAAAAAAAAAAATATTAAGATTGAAACTGAGTATCGCTATTTGTTTTACAATTTCAATGATGAAAAATGGAACCTTCTTTTATTGTGAAGGAATTGAAAACTAATTTATTGTTTTGGGATATATTGTTTAAAGAAAAGTTGTTAAATAGAATAAAATCATGATGAGAGTAAAAAAAAAAAAATAGTTTATAAATTCAATCTAATGGGTTTCAATCATTCCGGCTTTCAAATTACAAAATAGTCTAAGAATTTTGTTAAAGTGCATCCTTTTTAATCTAGTTTATTTCCAGTTAACGATAAATATTGTATTCTTTCTTGAAAGATTAAGTTTCTTGAACTTGGAAAAAAATATAGTCATTCACAAAAAAATATACGAATTCTTCAAATTCAAGAGCTATTGCATAAATAACTATGTCTGTAATTCCTTAAATTGCTTTTTAAAATTGTTTCTCAACATCTGTTACTTCAAAGATTATTCAACAACAAAGGAACAAAAGAAGTTTAATAGAAAATTCTAGTTGATTAATTCTCAAGGACCCTTGAAGTTTCTGTTAAATATTCATGCGATTTTTTGTTTTTCTTTTTCTTTTGAGTAAAGACTGAAAATAATGTTCCAGCTAATACAATATTTAACAAAGCGGAACCACACTTTAGCCCAAGAAAGCAGATAAAAAATAAAGCAAAATCGTTTTCTTATGTATGAGCAGAAAAAGGCTCAAACAGAGATTAAAAAGTCATAATTATTTTGACTTGAATAATACATGACTTAAAGCAAAGATAGGCATATCTAACAAAAGTATTAATTATGATATTATTTCAGGTTATCTTATTTTTTTGACCGAACGTGCTTTAGATTAATAATACATTGAAGAAAAGGCAGAACTGAAATCTACGCAGAACGTAAAGCCGTAAACAGCTGAAACTGTACATTATTAGGAAATGGCGAATAATTGCTAGGTGGCGAATAATCACATTAAAACATATTTAATACGAATTTTCGGAAGATAACTCCTTTCTTCCTTTTTCAAGTTTTTTGATGATAACAATACATTTTCAGGTGATGTCATTCAATTACACATCTTAGACATAGTTGTTAACAAACATTTTTTGCCCTTAAATGCTACAAACATTTATTATTTCAATTAACGCTAATCACAATTGTTTGAACTCTTACTATGTCTAAGATGTGTAATTGAATGACATCACCTGAAAATGTATTATCATCATCAAAAAACTTGAAAAAGGAAGAAAGGAATTACCTTCCGAAAATTCGTATTAAATATATGTTTTAATATAGTAAGAGGCGTTGCAGAAGTATTTATTTTACAAATATGTTAAGAAGCAGATGGGAATTGAAGAAGAAGTATGGTACTGTAATGAATAATCGCATTTATGCATGCTTTCCTACTATTTAGTTCTGTAATCGTAAATTAATTTTCACTATTCATTGTTGCGATCAGTGAAGTGCAGATTCGTGAGAAAATTTTCCATGCATATTTTCACATGGTAATATTTATCAATCATTTCTCTTATGGTTGACGTTCAAATTTGCAAGGAAAAACCTTTTTTCTATTTCTTTGCCTTTAAAAAAGACAGTAAATATTTTTTCTTTACTGAAATGTAAAATCTTCAAGATATTTTTTGTTTCATTTTAGCAGACTAAACGCTTGACTATTAAATACTTTAAACGTCTTTGCATCTTTATGCTTCTTAAATTTAGTTTCTTGGTAGAAGAAAAAAAGTTACTGCCGAAATTTGTCTTAAATTCAGTTTCTGAATAGAAAGAATAAATTTCTTTAATGAATTTCAGTTATCCGAACTACACTTCAATAATAAATTCAAAAATAAATATTAATAAAGCCATTGCAAACAATAAGAAAAAAAAGAAAGAAAAAGTTTACTTTAAGGATAGAGCTGTGAGGGGCAAAAAAATGATAAAAAGTCCTCGTCGAAATTATTGTTTTGTTGTTAACCTACAAATTTACTGTAAAGCATTTTTTGGCTTTGATGCTTAATACATCATGAAAGTCTGAATCAACGTAATGTGTAAATTTGAAATTATTTTTACTTATTTGAAATTATTCTTAATTATTCTGTGAAATTATTCACAGCATGTGTTTGTAAGAATATTGTGAGATACATGAGACTTTTGGTATCTCATACAGGGCACTTCCTTAGATTAGATATGAGGATGCGGATATCTAGCGAGTTGTTTACAGTTCAACTGTTGATTGCTACATATGTCGATATTCCCTATTTTTATTAGAAGACTTGTTGAGGATGATGTTGTCTCTTGCTTCGATCTCTTGGAGAACTTTACTTTTCCTTTTAAAAGATATCCTCATAGGATTTCTTAAAGATATCCATAAATAAATTATTTTATAATGAAATGAATAGATAGTGCATTAAAAAATTATCGAGATTTCTCCATTTTCACTTCCACTCCCGATAGATGCTGCTTTCTTCTGCCGTCGAGATATCCTACGCTACACATACTTCCTGATTTATATTATATAATATGAAGAATTTAATATAGAAAAAGCTTAATTTTTGTAACAGTAGTCATATCATTTCTTAGTAAAAGCCAAACTTGTAATAACAAAATTGCTGAATGCAAAAAATAAAATAAAAATAATTAATAATGTTACTGAATAAAAGAAATTATAAGATTACTTGTCACAATTTGCTTTGTTCTTCCTTCAATGAAAAAGAAACCATGAAAGGTTTCTAGTCTTAGATAATTTAGATAGTTTAATTTATTTTTCTTCCGTCAAGCAATTCTTAACGTTGTTTGTCAAAGTCAACTGTTTCATATTCAGCGAAGCAACAGCACGTCTTTATTGTTATCTTAGTTTGGGGTTTATTTTTCCTTTAATGTCAGTCTTGATGTCGCGCCATCTTTTATATATGGTGATTACTGCATTCATCTGGCGACAGATGTCGTTAGTTGCAATTGCTTCACCAACGGCTTTATAAGATTCGTTTTTATTTGCTTCGACGGATGACGAACTGTTTTGAAAAGATAAAACTAAACTAAAAAGGTGTTTTGCATTCAAATTGCTAATGACAGGAAGGTTCTGCATACCTAATCGTAATGCAAGAAAAAAAAAAGCACTGCTGCAAAGGTATTTTTTTCTATGACAAGATGGAAGAGTCTCAATTTAAGGTAATCGGTAAACATGCTTCAGTCATGTAAAATTAAGATTGCTTTTTTTATCTCCATCTTTCTTTACTAATTGCATTTCAACTGCATTAAAATTCAATGACAGGCATTTTTACAACACCTTGTTTGCCGAAGACTTTTTTAAGACCGATTTATTTTATTTAAAATTCATGCTAAGTCTGTAAGACAAAATTTAATAACTTCTCTCTGTTCCGCAGGGAGATACAGAGCAATCCGAATCGACTCTTCAAAACACTAAACTTAACGAAAAATCAAAAAGCTTATCGTCGATGTGTAAACATAGTCTTTTTTAATTTTCTTGGAGGATCACAAAGGAAAAAGCTTTTGCATTAAAGACAGCATTAAGGATCGTTCCAGAATTCAGAAAAAGAATGAGAACTGAAAGCAAACTGCATTCATTTTGTTGACTTCGATTTTTCCTTTGATTTTTCGTTTGTCTTCTGTGTTGTTTCAGCTTATTCTAGAAAGCTTTCTACAAGATAGACTTCACTATGCAGACCTGGGATTTAAGACTGTAGCATACTAGAATTTTTTTAGACTTCTGAATTTAATTTATTGAACTTTAATTTTACTATATTCCTAACGTACTCTTATAGCTATTAAAAGTCGTATGAAGTCTTATTGTTTCTTTAATTTAGATCTTAATGAGAAATAGGATGCCAATTAACATAGATGTGAGATATAAAATAGATATAAATAGATATAAAAGCAAAATAAAATTTTCCTACTCCAGGTTCTTGTTGATATTTCAACTGATTACAATATCTCCTGAAGAAGGATCAAGGCAAACTATTAATAAGACCGTGTCAATGTGTCTAGATGAATGTTTGAAGAAATATTCTGGAATTTCTGTCAATTTTAGTCCCAAATTCTTTAATAATACTGACCCCAATTCTGAACATTATTATATCTAAAATATTTTGAATATGAAATTGAATTAATATAAAATTAACTAAAAAAAATTAGGAATTACGCCACATTAGAATTGCCAAAAATTCCTACAAAAATTTTAATAAACTTTTCTATTTAATTTTACTAGATTTAATTTAATAATAATATTAATTTTAGAATTACATGTTTAGAATTTAGATTTTTTAAAAAGAGAATTTTTAATTAACGAATTGTAAAAAAATCCGCAGAACATTTATAAAGGAAATTTAAAACTACAGTCGGACCTATATTTAACGAAGTCGCTAAATCCCAAAAAAAAAGTCGTTATATGAAAAATTCTTTAAATAGAGATTCACCTTTTAAAATTACTTTAACTAACATAAAACAAATTTAAAATACATAAACAATAAATATTATTAGAAAGTAATAATTTTAATGATATAAACCATACATTACCACATGCTACTTAAATTTTACTAATAATGTCTGTTAATTTTGTCTTTGTAATTTTTTTTTTTTTTTGAAAAAGTGTTTTTGCTCATAGTACGTCCCGCATCTTTGCAATGCACCAAAAAACCCTTCAGTATTTTCTTTAAATTGTGATCCGCGTCGGATTGTTTAAAATGATTTTAGCATTTCACCATAAGCAGGTTTTTATTTCTGCATCATGATCCTTTCCATTTTCATCATCTTCATTTTCATCGCAATTCATAGCTGTATTGTTTTTATTTTTCACGTTGTCCGAAATATCCGATTCAGTTAGTGTTTCCGAGGTCTCAACTTCAAAATCAAGTGAAAGATAATCATCAATCAGCACATCATCGTTAATTTCTTCTTTTTTCCCTCAGCTGTATCCACATTTCTTTCATTTGCTCTAAGGGAATATTAATAATAAAAACATTTCGGTGAAAAAAAAAATATAGATACCACGAAAAAGTTCGTTAAATAGAAAATGCACTGCGCTATTTGGAGGTTATTTTACGAAGAAATTAGCAAAATGTTCTTGGTTCCAAAGAAAAGTTCGCAAAATAGAGAAATTCGCAAAATAGAGGTTCGTTAAATAGAGGTCCGACTGTATTTCCAAATTACTTAATTACATGATTCAAAATTCATACCATTTTATAAGGCAGATTTGACAGCCTGTAATCAATGTGGACAAGAAATAATATATATGTTACGGGTAAAGTATGTGGTTAATGTCAAGATTACCTGGTTAATGACCAAATAAAAAGAAATTTATCTCCTAATCGTCTTTATCTGTACAATCGCGAGATTATCCAGTGAGGCCTGGATAACATTGAATAATATTTGCAAAATTAGGCTGGCACGTTTACGATTACTTAAGTAAAAAATACATTCATTACAGAAACTAATATCGAATAAAATATTGTGATCAAAAATTTATTAGGTAATTTCATATTTTTTGTCCGTAAAACCATGATTATGGTACCTTCGCACGGTCAAAATACCGCGGCCATTTAATATTCATTGGATAGGTCAGATTCCTCGTCACTTTTAAGAAACCATGTTTCTGATAAACAGGCGAATAACTATTGCCGAATTCTTAAATCTTCAAAACAGCTTTAAATAATAATCTTCAAAACGTCATCTTTATAATAAACGAAAACACAAACACACAGTACTTTCAAAACTTCAATATTTCACTTCTCTCACCGAAAACTTTCTCCAGGAACATAATCTACCTATATAAAAAGAAAAGTCCTGACTCACTCACTGACTCATCAACGCCCAGCCCAAACCCTAGAAAGGTGAAATGTTGCATAGACGTTCCCTTTATGATGTAGACAAGGAATAAGGCCGAATTTTTCGAAATTCCCACGGGATAGGGAAGAAAGAGGATTTATATTTTGGCTTTACAGTTGCCTTATCGATATATAGGTGTGTGGCACCAACCCGCAATACATCTGAGTTTTATCTGGAGAAGGTCACAGCGGGCTGGGAACTCTAATATCGAGATCGGAAAATATACATTTCCTAAATAAATAAAGTTTTTTTTAATTTTTTTTTTATGCTATGTATGCAAGGATTCCGGAGCGAAGCGACGGTACCCGGCTGGTACATGATAAGAAGGGAGAAGTTTTGTTTCTTCCTCTTATATTGTATTATGTTCCTGAAGAAAGTTTTTGGTGAGAGAACTGAAATATTGAAGTTTTGGAAGAAATGTGTGTTTGTGTTTTCGTTCATTACAAAGCAGGTTGTTTGTCCTGTTTTTGTTTGTTTGCTACGGATCTCATTTTCCATTCAAATGACTTCAAATTTGGTTTGTTGGCACATGTCACTTCCATTCAGGTTTTCTCTCTCTTAGAGGTTTTAGACTGATAGTCGGGGAGGGAGGGTTCCTATTACATTGTCATATCAAAACTATCTTTCATTGCAATGACTCCGAAATTTGGTATGCTGTTCACGAGTGAACACTGAAAGACATCTCCAGAAGAAAGACCAAAATATACTTTATTTATAACGAATTATTTCCTTTAATATTTGCTAGGCATAAATAAATGAACAAATTAAATTCAAAAACTAGCTTTCTTGAGTTTTTGAATCTCAATTTCTTATTGATAGACCTAAAATTGTAAAAGTATTGGATGCCATTGACACCATATTAATTTCACACACTCCTATTTACATCCAAGCAATTCCGGTTGCCTTTGCTAATAAAATGACAACAGTAACAAAAAATATTTAGTAAAAGATAAATATTCTAGAAAAAAAAATTCGTAATTATGGCACTCTCTGCTTACATCCCCACCCCTTTTCTTTTGAGTTTCGCCGAGGGCGAAATATAGTATCTATTTTTCATTCTCTACATCAATCTGTCAAGCGAACGTGTGATCTCAAATTGGTGTTTTTGGATTTTGCTGTATCAGCAGACCTCATCGCGGTGTAGTGGAGATGCCGACAAATGGTTTCGTCTTCTTCTCCTGCATCGACCTTCACTTGCCTACGTCTCTCATTAATTCATCGTATTAGTAGTGCTTTGAAACCTTAATTACTGACACCCATAAGCAGACGGCGGACGATCACCTTTCTTGCTCTCTCTCTCTAATTAGTTCGGCTTCTCGGAAAGCATGATTTTTGTGTACGAAGAGAAAAAAAAATAATAAATTGGATAAGACGAGCTATCGCTTATTAAAGTGCAAAGTTATAACAGGTTTCGCAGGTTTGCTTATTTTAGAAAGATATTTTTAAAGAAAGGTTATTTAATATAAAGTTATAAAAGATTATTAGAAATACGTATTTCTTAAGTCCTAAGTTGATTTACCTTTGGTATTTCACAATATTGTTAAGTATTAAAGATATTTTTGAAACTCTGAAGCGCTCTCTCTGTGTCTATCTATCTATTCATCTATTTATATTTGTTAGAATGTAGATAGTTCTGTATCTTTATTATATTCATATAAGCCTGCTAGTTCTTCAACAATACTTCTCAATTTGTATATTTTTTTTTTATCTCAATCTTGAACAGTCTATTGTAAGAGATCATAAGCTAGTTCATTTAACTTAGAAAAATTCGATAAAATGTGTCTTTATATTCAAACCATTTTGGCTTACTTCTTTGAATATCAAATAAAATAAAAACAGTCTCCCAATCCACCAAATATGAGGTACAATCAAAGGAAATTTTACAATAAAACGGACATCAAAAATACAAATTCATGTCAACGTTATCTTCATTTCTTCATAAGGATTTAAAGGCGTGCTTTGACAATATTTTGACTAGAAAATGACCACCTCAAAAAATTAAAATAAAGAATTGTAAATATAACAAAAATTGGGAAACCAAAATCACGGGCAACTAAATGCTCACCAGAAGAGGTGCTTGATTTCAATAAAAATCAATAAAGGAAAAAAATTAAATTAAAAAAATATAAAGACCTATTCTAGGTCAAAAAAGGAATAAACTGAATCATAAAGGGAACCTTTGAGTGATACTAACACCAGACAGCAGCTATTTCGAGCTAATTAACTTTTCACTATTATGAGTGTTCGATCTTTTACCCTCGTACGCGGTTTCCATCGTTGGAAACAGGTTTACCTAATCGAAACAAGATAGCCTAAAACAAAATTGGAATCTCAGAGTGGGACTCAAAATAAAATAAATAAAATTTATTTCTTATCTTACCTACTATAGAATTTCCACTTATGTTCATATGCTTCTTGTGGTGAGCGTTTAACTGCCCGAAGATGTAGTTTTGATTTTGTATTTATTTTTTCTTTATCTTGGTATTAGACTATCCTGATTACATATGAGATTAAGGATAAGATGAATTTTTATTTCATGAGTTGCAGCCCTTTCAATGTTAAGGGTCTTCAACTTCTTTTTTCCGACGAATGGCAACGAATGGAATGTAAATTAAATGTGAATTGAATAACTGATAGCACATGATCTATGATCTCTTCCCATTATGCAAATTCTCCACTAAAATTGAAGATACTGAACCTATGAGAGTATTCCATATTCATTTTTCTTTTCTGCTCTCATTACTGTTCTTTATCTTCTACTTTAATCTTAAAGAAATTGGACGTATTGATATTGATCCTGAGAATCCTACGAACCTTGCAAACATTAAATTTGATTTCTGATTAAACCCTTGAGAAAATAATTTGAATTCCTGAAGTTCCAAAGAAGCAATGGTAACTTTTTTTTTCTTTACTGACCTATTTCCGACGAAGACCTAACACTGGTATGCTTAAGTAAATCAACCTTTATTAGGGCAATACTTAACTACTTCACTGTACATCAGCCTTTTCTTGAAGGTCTTTGTAAGATTAAAACGGCGTATATAAGAAATCCCAAATGCTGTTACATTTCTATCTTTTTGTCTAAGAGAATAAAGTATCATCAACTTCAAAACAATGAATATCTACAATGCTATGCTCTAGTGCTGTTTTATGATTTACATGTTAATATCAAATCATAAAACAACACAGAGCATAGCATTCTAGATATTCATTGTTTTGAAGTTGATTATACCTTGTTCTCTTAGACAAAAAGGTAGAAATATAACAGCAATTTGGATGTCTTATGTAGGCCTTCTTAATCTTACAAATAAATTTACAAGTTAATATCAATTAAGCTTATGGGAAAAAATATTTTATCAACATTTAGTTTTGGATTTAGACTGTTTGATACTATGCTTAACTAAAATTAAAATAGGCTTAAGAAAAAATAACTAAGGTTCTGCTTAGGATGAAGAGCATGATTGCATTTTCAGCAAAAAAACATGAAAAAAGAAAAAAAAAAAAATCAAAGTGAACACTTTTCTTACTTTTACATTTTTATGAGTGGATGAGACAAGCTCGCACTTTCTATTTATCTTTATCACGTAATTTATAAACAAAAGAAACAAGTCATTAATATTTAAAGCAAATATTACTCAGAAATTACTATCTGAATGATTTTTGTTGGGAGAAGCTTCATTTGCCCATATTTATTAAAATTGTGACAATTTTCGTGCATTATTTTGAGATCAATAACAAAATACAGTCATGATTAAAAAAAATAAAGAAATTCATAAAAATATTGATGCTGAATCCCCGAATAATTTCTACAACTTATTATTATTGATTCCACTGCCAAGGTATAACACTAAAGCGAATTTTGCTTTTGCAGAACCATAACCCAGAGGTGAGGGCTACGATTATGGAATAAAAATGAAAGATTCAACAGTGGTATGAAAGGGAATTTTAAAATCAAACTCCATCAGTCATAGTCTACTTTCAAATGTAAATCTTACGCCTTACGTTACACAAAAATCTATTAGTTCTCGTTCTTTAAATGAGCTTCATTTAAAACTCATACAAATATTACACGAAAACGAGTAATATACAATAGATTGTAGATATCGACGTTTTGAGCCAGTATTGCCGCATAAAAGAAAAAGTACACAATGTCCCTTATCAAAGTAGTTCTCTATCATTTGAAAGACTTTGGGTGTATTGTTGTTTCTATAGAGATACTGACAATCTCGATATCAAAGCAGTGTAAACATGTGTTGAAATCAATCTAAAGTAAGTTTATTCTGAAGATTATGTACCTTGGGAAATTGATAATAGAATTTTTTTTAAATATTCTTGTTGCTCTATAATAATTTATAACATATCCTGAAAAGTGTTTGGAAGAAAGGACTCATGATAATTCGTTTTTGTCGAGACATAAAATCGTAGAAAAAAGTTTATTCCTTCTGAATGTAATTTCATTTAGTTTTGAATGTCATAAAAAAAATTGAAAAACCAAATGGTATCGCCAAGCGAATTTAGGGTTTAGACAAATAATTAAGAATTAAATTTTAAATTGAATTTTAGAGAAATAATTTAATTTAAAAACAACACATACAGTGAATTGTATCTGGTTGTTACTTGATAGGGATTCAAATACATAAAACGTTTTTCTACGTAAAAAAAAAAAATAATATAAGCACAAGAACACAATTTAATGTGCAGGAAATTTATTAATAATCGAAAATCAACGACTGCACATAAATAAACAAAATCACGCCTTTGAGTTTGTTTAACAGAGGGATTGGAAACGGCAATTTCGTCCTTATTGGGGGACTCATCAGGCCGATACATCTTCCCTGAGACAAATCCAGTTTGTTTATTTATGCAGTCGTTGATTTTCATTTGTTAATAAATTTCCTGCACGTTAAATTGTGTTCTTCTGAATATTATATCTATTTGTTTTAATTTTTCTTTAAGAAATGTCTTTTGAATCCTAACGATTGTTAGGATAAAGGTTTTTCTGGTGCACGTTCGCACTTTTTTTTTAATTGTTGTTTTTTTGGTTCGAAGTCTCCATCGGGAGCGAGGGTGATTTCCATTTCTGTTTCCTGCCTTTCCGGGTTTCTTATCGGGGACAGTGGATCGGGCTACTGGGTCCCCAATAAGAACGAAACGGCCGTTCCCGATTCTGAAAAATGACAATGCTCGATGCTGACAAACTCTGCTGCCTTTCCTTAATTTTGTTTATTTATGTGGAGTCGTTAGTTTTCATTTAAATATAATATAAGCTTGCTCAACATTTACTCAACTTTGGTTCTCGAGAGATGAGGTAAGTTGTAAAGAGACGTAAGATGAAGCATTACCTTATTTTTCACTTATCGATCAATGTACTGTACTGTAATCATCATGTACCTTCATAAATTACGCTTTTGTAACTAAAATAAACACTGCAGAGTAATAAACAAACAAGAATTAAGTAAAGAAATATAACAAATATGGAAACAAATAATTTTACTAAAACAACTAGGCCTGTAGTAAAGCATGTCCTACACAAGAGATAGCTTGGAACTCTTTATCATGAGCTTTTCAATTCTATAGATGCCCAATAAGCAAGTGAAGAAATATCCATACTGATCTTAACCTACTCTAGCTCTTTTTTTCTTACTTCGACTGACGGATGTTACCTGAAGAGAAAGATACAGTGGAACCCCGCCATTTGTTCGCCTCTCTACTCGTACAACTCGTTATTCGTCCAACTTTTTCAAGTAAAATTCAACTCGCCATTCGTACGCTTGCTCGCGATTCGGACAGCGTGACTTTGTTACTGGCCGCGCCATGTGGTCGTTTCAGCTCAGTCTCGTGCTAGCTTCCGTACGCTACGCATCATCCACGCAAGCTTCGTGAAACTTTGTGCTATTTTATTGTTATTTTTTTGTTATTTTTATTAAAAATAGTGCAGCCATGGGTCCAAAAAAGATTACTGATTCAACCAAGCCTAAAAGGAAAGCAGTGAGAACGACAATTGAATTGAAAAAAGAACTCTTTGCGAAGTTTGAAAGTGGAACTCATGTCTCTGACCTGGCAACTCAGTATGGCATGGCGAAATCAACCATATCGTTTTCATAGTTTTTATGTATTTTATGCTTAAAATATTATTAGAAAGGTTTAAATAAGCAATCATCTGTGGTCTGGAACGGATTAATCCAATTTACATTATATCTTATGTGAAAAAATGATTCGCCATTCGTACAAATCGCCATTCGAACTGTCTCCTGGAACGGATTGTGTACGAATAGCGAGGTTCCACTGTATATCTTCTATGTCGTGATTAGGGTCATCAAGCCAAAAACCATGGCGATACAGGTTGTTGTTAATCGAAGAATAGCAATGCACGTCGAAGATAAGTCCGAAGCAGCCGATACTTGCCCGGGATATGTGTCAATTTAAAACGAAAGTAATTCGTGATAAGACAAATTCAAATGGTTTTCAAAGTATTCACAAATTTTGTGTTATAAATTTTAGATTTCATCAAAAACATCAATGAATTCCTTGTCAACTACAAAGAAAATTTCTGTCAGCAATGATGAGAGATATTTTTTCAAGCTTTTCAAGATTTACATAAGATTATTCTCTTTTCAAATGTAAATAAGATTTAAGGATTCTCTCAACTCTTCTTAAAGCAAATTACTTCTCTCTTAAGTGGATTTGCTCGAGTTACTTAAAAAATTGTTCGAGCTACTTATCTTCCAAAGAGAATTAGATAAGCTTTCTGTTCTTATGAAAACATCTTAAATTAACATTTTTGTAACTGTTAGTTGACAATATAAAATTTGAGATGTCCTAATAAGAGTTATTTTCAATTAAAATTTATAATTCTCCTAGGCATTTTATCTATAGACATTGTTTTGCTTTATAAATTTATTTAGTATTGTCTTTAAATTCAGCCATGAAATACACTTGTTGACCAAAAAAATTTAAAAGAAATTGATTACAATATCACGGTTGATTATTGCAGAAGGAGTTTTATCATCAATGTAATACACTACTAGTTAGTAAAATCTGTGATGGAGGCTAATATATTCTGTGACAGATTTTGCCAAGTGTTCTGTAATTGCACCTTAAGAAATTTCCTGATGACAGCAGTGGACGCTCGAGTTGGCTCGAGTTAATATTATCTAACTGGAAATTGCACCTAAGTGACGTGAAAAGCAACACGACGGGTGCCAAAATCTTCACCCTTTCAATGCTGTTAGTATTTTACGACTAGAGAAAATCAGCCGTCAATAGAGATTGATCCCAACACAGCTAGACTTGGTAGTGTGCTGAACCCCAACTGAGAAAGATGTAAGCGCCACCCAGCGCTCCTCCTCCCAACGCCAAGGCGATGGTTAACAGCTCCAAGACAGAAGCACTTCTCACTAAAAACAAGCCGGCTTCATTCAAGGAAAGTTTTTGGCGGCTATACTAAACCATTTTCTGGTGTAACGTGGATAATGGAAAATGTCTTAAAGGGAACTAGAATATAGTCCTGCTTCTGGAAGTCATCTCAGAAGGTAGCACCATGATAAACGATGAGGCTCTGAGGAATCTATGACAACTTCAAGTATGCACTGCTGCATCAGTCCAGATAGAATGCCAGATGATTTGTCGACACGAGCAACCTACTTCTTTTAAATAAGCGCAATGTGTCGAAAAATAGTCGAGTACAACGTTGTACCAGGCATTCTTAGCTCAAACTGAGGTGAAAGTAAAGTAACCAGTTTGTTGACTGGAAACTTCTAACATTCCAAGATTCGAAGGTACTTAGAACGATCTCGGGCGGTGAAATAGTATACATTTACAGGTCTCGCCAAGATGTAGTAGTACAGTAACAAGATTACAAATCTTCCATTTATTTTGTCGGGTTACGGCAATTATTTTGTTATACATGTAAACACCCTGGTGGTAAATTTATTTTTTATTGGCATTGAATATGGCAGCTGAAATCCCACTTTCATGCCAAATTAACAGCTGATTTAGATAATTTGAATAACTGAATCACTATTCAAATGAATCAGTTACGAATTTCTTGTAAACTTAAGTTCACTTGAAGTGATCAATAATATAAGTAGCAATTACGAAATGGAGAACATGAAATATAAACGACAACACAATTTGAAATAACAATAGTTAACAATTTAAAACATTAAACTGTTACATGTTTCGGGCAGTATTTCCATCACCCATCATCAGACCTGGATACAAAGTAGTAACAAATCAATCGATTCATTTGTTACTTTACTTGATTGTTTACGTTACTTTGATTTGTTAATTACTTTGTATCCAGGTCCGATGGTGGATGGTGAAGTACTTCCCGAAACATATAACCAAGTTTTAAATTTAACTTTTATTATTTCAAAGTGTGTGTCGTTTATATTTTCTGTTCAATATTCCCACAGAATTACGAAATGTACTTTACTTCAGAAATAACTATTATACATTATATTAAAATAAATATATCCAACTGAAATCACACAGTAAAACAAATGATTATTATTTATTAAATTAATTAAAAAAATTTAAAAATCTTTAACGTATATTATAATTGGTTCATTAAATAATATATACAAGGACTCACACAAATAAACAATTTTAAAAAAGTTTAAAAAACTTGTATTAAAAAGTTGTGACACAATACGTTATAATAGGTTCAAGGACAGTTTCAATGAATACATGTTCCCCATCATCAGCAAGACGAATTACAAAGGTCGGGGAGTGGATTTATAAGGAAAAGTTTTAATTTATTCATTGATGTCTTGGCCAATAACGTGTAGGTTGGATAGTTGCGTAATGGTTTCTTCTGATGTCAGTGATGACGTATGGGCTGGAACAAATATGACGTCCTCCGAGTAGCAGTCAGATGTGCCGTTGTCAAAGTTGTAGTTTTCAAGATGATGTAAGGTTTTGGCTCCTCTTTTATCTTCTCTTCTTTTATTATAGTTGTGTTCATCAGGATTGTTTTAAGTCTTTTATGATTTGCTTTTGTAACTTTTTCTCCAATAAAAAATTGGAATAATAATGTTTAATGTTATTATTAGACTATTTCACATTGTATGAATTAAATAGATGAATGAAGATTGACTCTTGGATTTTCCTTTTCATCGAATTTTTCTCGTATTTGATGATAGTAGCATTCTGGAAGTCTGGCATGTGGTCTTCTTTGTATACATGATTTGCAATCATTGATGCATTAATTTTTTGTGATTTGCATGCATATATGTGGGAATAAAGGCGTTTGTCTAAGGAATATCATGTAAGGAATCTTACATTTCTATTAACGTCTCAGTAATTTCGATTCACAGAACTTAATGAACAAAAGAAATTTACACTCATTTACACAACGTTACGAATGTTAAATATTAATTTATTTTGATTAATCAGTTACAAGTAAATTACGTAATACGAGTAAATTTTTATTTCCCAAATTTTCAGGAAAATCTTACAAGAATTAGTATACTAGAATTTTGTATATATTTGTTAATGAGCTCTTAATAAGTAATTACATAATTTGTCGAATAAATTTAATTGGTTTATTATTATAAATTATAAATTCTTATTTAACGTGTAACAAAGAAAATATATAGCTAAATAAATCAGGGCACATATATTTTATTAAAATTATTTAATAAAAAGATAAAAAAACCTGGATAATTTCGGCTCGTTAAAAGCACATAGCCATCACCAGCAGAATAGACAATAATAAGAAAAATTTCCTTTTTAAACAATATTTAAAAACCAATTAATCAATCAATGAATTGGAGTAGTTCATCTGGTGTTAACATTTAGCAGCCAAGAACTAACGTAGGGATCTGTTACACTGGCGAGTTATGTTTGTCCTAATTTATTTAGTTAAACAATTTTTTAATTTAAAAGAATATGTTTAAAATGTTTTGCCAAAGTTTATTTCTAATTAAGTTGCTTTTTGATATGTATTTGAAAAAATATGTTTCAAATGAACATCATAAAGCGTGTTAATATTTTCATGTTAGTATCTCAGGGCCAGTTGCTTATATTTATTCTAAAACAGTTTGTAGTATTTTTTTTCATTTTACTGGAAGGTCCAGGAGCAGTATTTTAACGAAAACCGACATTTCTTTTTCAATTCCCTTCGGTAAGGAAAATGTGTCAAAATGATGAAGATTTAATTACTCTATTTCTGCAACCGAAGGGAAACTTATGGGGAAAGGTTGAAGCACTTTATCCAATTAATAAGGAGTTACTTTTTGTCTTCAGAGTTCTAAGGATGTGGAAATGAACAAATGAAGCTCTTTCAGAATTAGGAAGAAGAAAAATAAGAAGACACAAATGATGGAAAAATAATGATTTATTATTTAAAAATTTAATTATGATTTATTAATTAGAGACCATATTAGAGACTATAAAAATCCAATTCTTTCTATTTAATAAGTCATTAAATACATCATGTACATATAAAGATATACTATTGGAACAGAATTTATGAATAATTCTTAAGATTTATTTAGAACTAATACTATTTATAAACAAATTTTCACGTGCGCAACAGTGATATATAGGTAAAGGTAATTTAAAGCAATAATTTTGGCATTTAGTATTGGGAATCCAAGACTGTACGGATATTGTTGTGCCAAATAATATTTATGTAATAATAATACAACAATGAATTGACTTTAAAAAGAAAAACAACTGAAATCTGTGTGATATTATTGATTGTTGAAATAAACGAAAGACGACGGCATGTTAAGTTCATTATGACTAATGGAGTTATTGTTGGTCTGAAAAGAAAAGAATAAGCAAGATATAAATGAAGCGAAGATATAAATGAAAGGAAGATGAATTTTCGTTGTGGCGACGGGACGCGGATGCACGAAAAAGGAAAGTCCTAAGAAGTATTCGACGAATTGACTTTGGATAAACGGTTTTATTCTATGAAAGTATATTCAATACATGAATATATTTAATTTGGAAAGTATAGTATCGAATAGGAAATAATTGTGATTCGATTTGATCTTCAATTTATCAAGATTTTAAAGTAAACTTTCCAGATGGACTTGTACTCATAATGTGTTTTAGTTTTCATCCTTAGAATGGCCGTAAGCTGCAAGAATCTTCAATAAAGGAGTCGAATACGGGAAAGCCGATGAATTATCATTTTCCGGAGGATTAAAGGACAGAAGAGATATACCACTAGACCAAAGCTTCAGATCATGGATCGTAATGGATCATTTTGAAAGGCTGCGTTAAAGACAGCGGATAGAACTACTGAGGTCAAGTTTTAGTGATATAGAAGAGTTAAAGTAAGTGTTTTTTGGTTTATAACACAAAGGACCCACATATTTGCAGAACAGTACAAAAAACACAGATTTATAGGAATTAACTCGACAAGTAAATATAGAACTCATACATATTGAATCCTAAAGTGACTGTTATTTTGTTAGAGTGACTGTTAGAGCGAAATATAAGATTCAACCAGTACATCCAAGTAATGTAGCAGTAAAGGAACTTTTAGTGTTGATAAAATGCTAGAACTTTACATGCCGTTAAGCCTACTGAACTGTTAATTAAAGAATACGTTAAAGAACTTTCATAAGTTACTTAATCAGTGACAAGATAAGTGATTGTATTTGTGAAAGAAGAAAACATGCTTTAATGAATTTTGATTAAATATTGTTGTTTAAGTTTAAAACAAGTCTTGAACTATTTTTTTAGGCCAGAAGGAAAACTTACTCTTACTATATAGACTTATTAACCACGCTCTGCTATTATCTAAAGATATATAATTACTAATTATAACAAAGACAGCACCCGTTTTAGATTATTGAAAAATTCGTTAGATTCTCCCAGTGTAACCACCTCAGTGGTTTAAACAAGGTAAACAACAGGCAAATGACCTTTCATGTAACAAACATCAAAAATAAATAAAAGAGAAAAAGATATCAATAATTAATCTAGGCTAGTATTTTGCGTTTAGATTAGTAAGGATTAATTCTTAAAAAGATAATAAATGTTTCGGGTAAGTAATGTTCGGGGTTACTCAAACCTTTAAGTACCAAAATCTATTCAATGAATTTATTTATTTGCGTTCAATTACCGTGTCCTATGCATTACTATTATGCACGTCAAATTTAATGTTTATTTATCAACTTTTTTAAGATTATTTCGTACTAAGCTAAGCGCAACGCTAGCGTGGATTAACTATTGATACTTTTTTATCTTTGATTTATTATTCGATGTTTGTTAAGTTTGAGGTCATTGCGTCGTCCATTTGTCTGTTGTTAATCTTGTTTAATTTCATCAAGCTGGATGTACTGGGTGAAATGAACTGATGAGGGTTGAGTAACTCGAAACAGCGCTTTCTTGGATTCCCAGTACTAGATGCCAAAATCAGCTCAATGAATTTGTTTATTCATGTGCGTTAAATTAGCTTTCCCTAAAATAACATTTATATTTATTGACTAGAAATTATTGTTTTTGCTTGTTTAAATGCTTACAGTAACTCGAATGTGAATTAATATTAATTCGCACATTGCCTTTTAGATGTCTCGGAATCAGGCCAAAGCATTTGCACTGATACATTTAAATTTCGATTGCTTAAACACTCAACTTTAGGAGATGCAGCTGCAAAGGATTTAAATTTTTCAAAAGTTAAAATGCTCAAGAGTTGGTTAATAAAAATGAGCTAACACAAATTACACACAAAGCAACAAGCAGTAATCACATACCTAAGTTGTACAAAGACAAAGCTCTTCATAAAAAAACATGGAACATTTTGGAGACAGTTCTCTCTTATCGTTCCAGTTCGTCTTAAAAGCTTTTCTATACTTTTCTCAAACAACTTCAAACCTTGTACACTTAATGCAGTCAAAACAAAGTAAATGTAAATATTTACTTTGCAATTTATGTTTAAGACTCACTGCGTCGGCTTTCTCTTAAGCTGCTCTTGATAAACGTTTTGAAAAATTTGGTCTTCAGCCATAAAGGACTCTTTTCTTAGCAAATCAAGTCATGTCAGGCTCAGTCTCAATTTTAGTTTTGACAAGTTCTACTAAAACGTTCAGAAGGATCTTTGAAAATCAGTTCAAATGTGACTCATGTTACATAATGACTGTTATAGCAATACAAGGGAATTCTCGCTATTTGTGCTGTTACAGCAAGATTTTCAGATGTCATTTGTCTACATTGAAGAATTTTTAAGTAGACCTATAAAAGTCACAGTTCGTAAACATAAACTTAGAAAAAGATTTAAAAAAAATCTTAACATAAAGTTTAACCATTTATTTAATCAACACAGATTGTTACACTTTTCTTTCTGTTGAAAAAGAAATCGTAATGATATAATTGAAGGTAACGTCATCTTGATATTGATAAACAGAAGTCATTGAATGTTCTTTAAAAAAGTCTAAATTTCTTATAATGGCATAGAAATGACCGAGATTCATTGCATAAATATTGACTGATTTTTCGACTGAGTCTTCGAGACCTGTCTGACCTATTTAAAGCAACATTCAGATGCGCATGGAAGCAGCTGGTATTGCAAATCCTCAGGTTAAGACACATCACCCCAAAATGTTGACCTTGACTATTTTAACTGATCTATTCTCTCTAGCGAAACCAAACTGTGAGAATTTTCGAGAGCTAATGAGGAAAATAAAATGGGATGCAGTTGCATTAGAAGGAAATATTCTGCACAGACGAGATATAGTCAAGTGAAAAAGCACAATTTTTTTATTACTCGATACACCAAGCAAAAGGAAGCAAGTTCTTACTCTTCAACATGCAAGAAAATTATAGTAAATACGCCAGCTTTCGAGTATCTTCAAAGACTTTGCCTTTAAAACTGACTCATGTCTCCAAACTAGGAATTCAGTTTATATTAATGCAGTAAGGAAGCTTAAGATTCGTCTCAACTTATATCTTCAGATGTCTAAGATTACCTTTAGATTTGTCTAAGAATCTTACTTAGATTCCAATCAGTCCTGCATCCAGAATCTTCATCAGTATCTTGATAAATTCTCTAGTTGCAAACTGATCTTCCATTTTCTGTATTATTCTGAATCGAAAATTCTTTTATATTCTCTTTCATAGACACTAATATCTTTTTCAAAAGTATTCTTTGTTTTCTCTTCATTATCATTATTACTATCTACATTTTCTATTTTGAGTTTTACAATCTCTACAAAAAGAACTAACCTATTACCAACAAGGATTGGCCAAATGGGTGTATAACAAAATAAAGATTATTGACCAAGATAACATGAATGTAATTAGAATTCTAAACAATTAATAGAAAAATTGACGACATTTAACGAAGAGAATGTAAATGACAAATCAAAGTTTAGGATGTACGCCATGGATGTCATAGTAATATATAGTCTACCTGTAGAAGACACGCTAAACATGGTTCATGACAGAATAACTAAAGATCAACTTCTATGTCTGAGAAATTGTTATAAAATAATGAAAAGTCTGAAAATTATATGTAATAACAGTTTAACAGTTATTTCATAGGAGATAAAAAATTCTTTAAGCAAATAAAGGGATTCCCAATGGGCAGTCCCATATCAGGAGTGCTAAGCAACATGTACATAAGCAATTTTTAAAAGAAGAATATATTTAATTGGGACAAAAATAAATTTAAATATGTGCGATATGTTGACGACATTTTTATGAATATAATACGGAACCAAAAGACAATTCATGATATTTTGCAATCATTTAAACACAGCCGACAAGTATATAAAGTATACAGTGGAAGAAGAAAGTAACAACAAAATAACATATTTGAATTTTTCATTGAAGATTGAAGACATGAAAATTTATTATGAACACTATGAAAAGTCATTCGAAAGTAAGCATACAATTAATTATCAATCAGCGCACCCTATGAAAATTAAAAAAGTGATAATGAATGTATTAAAATCGAATAACGGAAAACACCATGATAAAAGAAGAATGGGATAAGATTCAAATTTTAAAAAAATTTAATTTTAAATGAATATCCGGAAATTTTTGTCAATAACGCATTAAAGATTTTTTTCAGGAAAGGAAAAAAAAACTAGAAACTCAAACAAAATATCATATAATAAGATACTAAAATTACCTGGCGAAGCCCAAATTCCCAAAGAAATAAAAAAGATTTGCAGAGAAAATGAAATCAAGATAGCGAACACAAGAGACAAAAATTTAAAATCATTATTAAAAAAGAAAGTGAAAACGAAAATGAAATTTGGAATACAATGGATACTGTTTATAAATTAAAATGTAGAACTTGTCAATAAATTTATTTTGGAAATTCAGGAAGAACCTGAAAGAGAGAATACAGGAACATATTGCTATTTTCAGGAACAACAAACCAAAAGCGTCGGAATGGGCGGAACACTTCATCAATGATCCAATTGTAGAGATTTTATTCAAAATGAAAGAAACACACGAGATATATGATAGAAGCCTGTACTATTAAAAACTATCCATGTATCAATAAAGATATAGGTCACAGTGAACAGCAATACATTATCTCATTATTAGAATATAATGCGACACAATGAAGAGAAATTTAAATAATGGATATCAAAAAACATGCATCAGCAAAGATAAAAGTTACACAGTGAACAGCCGTTGCATATACATTGTTGACACTATATACATTATTGTTATTTTTATTTGCGAAAAACTTGACAAAGCGGAACGATAGTTTCCGCGAAATATCGTCGTAGAATTTTGAACAAATTGATGAAATGGAAGAAATATATTTTTGTTTAGAATGAAATATGCTGCGGCACGGTGGGCCCATTACAGTAATGCCTGAACATACAAAGAAAATGTACGCTATGACTAGTAAAATTAAATCTTTAACTGTCGAAATAAATAGAAAATATACACAAAGCCAAATTAAACAAAATTTTGTATTACTGTTGACTAGTCGAAGATCTTTCTTACACTGATATCTTTTCTTTATATTATAAAAATGCACAATATATATACCTGGAAATGCGGTGCCAAACTTAAAGGTTGTATTCAATCATGGAAAACAACGAATAAATGTCATAAAACACGAGTCTGGAAATGCTTTATTTCCAAGATATGAACAATGCAACAATACAGAGGTGTTGCCCGTACAGTCGCTCAGTTTCACAGAAAGTGCTCCAAATGTTCTCCACCGGCCGCAATAAGCGCAACACAACGTCGTTCAATCGACTACCGAACACAGTCGAAGATGCCAGATGCACGTCGAATTGTATTGCACCCATCCCCTAGCGATCATGCAGTGCGTGGTCGTCTGGAACCGGTTTGGTGTACACTAATGCTTTAAGATAACCCCATACGAAAAAGTCCAGAGGGTTTAAATCAGGGGAACGAGCAGGCCATGCTGTTGGTCCCCCTCTTCCAATCCAACGGTCAACATAACGATGGTTCAGAAGCCGTCGGGCTGTATCGTTTCATCGTTCATATCTTGGAAATAAAGCATTTCCAGACCCATGTTTGTATGACATTCATTCGTTGTTTTGCATGACTGAATACAACCTTTAAGTTTGGCAGCACATTTCAGGACACCCTGTACATACAATCATTACGTCATTTTATTATTATTGTTATTATTAGTAGTAATTACATATAAATTTTAATCAATTATAGTATAGTTAAAATATAAAAATAGATTGTTAGATAGTACAATGTAACTTATGCTTCTTTTCTATTAGGCATCCCCAACAATGACTAGCACTAATTAAAATTGATTGTTACGATGCTCCAGCAGAAAGAAAACTTGCATCAAAGCCATTAATCTAACAACGATCCACTAAACTTTGCACTGATAGCAGTATTAAAAGTTCACAAGTAACTTGAGTAAGTTAGTTTTTTGTTGATAGATTGAAGTTTCGAGATCTGAAAAGCAGGGAAATTTTTATTATTAGCTAAACCTATACAATGATTTTCGAAGCAGCCAAAACGAATCTGTGAATGGTTTATTCCACGAAGTTTATTTAATGGTTTATTTCACGAAATTTATTTAATGGCTTATTTCCCCGTCTCCATTGAATGAAAGAAATTTTATACTTCAAATATCGTAAAAGTAGATCAACATTAATTGGTCTAAACACAATAGAAAATGTGGATGCACAAAAAATAATTTTAAAAATAGTAAATTAAGAGAATAACAATGAAAAGTATAAGTTTCATGTAACTACAGGCTTATTAGTAAATTTATATATTTACGTTCCTTTTTATTTGATTGTTGCCACGTACTTTGTTCTACAAATGTTTATTAATTTTTAAAAAAAATACATTAAACCTTGAATACACCTTGTTTTTTTTTTAGCTCTTTCTGTGGGAACTTTACCTAATTGAAATCAGTATTAAAAAAAAATTAAAATAATTATAGATCTAAAAACGGAAATAAATATTTAATATTAGTTAAAATTTGAATGTTTAGAGCTTCATAAGCTAATAAAGGACATAATACGTGAGATAATCAATTAAAAGATTAGGAAAGAAAAAAAAAATTGTGGCAAAAGAAAAGAGCAATACATCGGAAGCGCAGTGGTGCCAACAAAAAACAACAATGAATTCATTGAGGCCGCTCTCGCTGGCACATGGATTTTCTCACTGGTTTTTTCATTGGAGTTTTTCATTGTGTATTTTTTCCTTGAGGCACCACTGCGCTTCCGATGTATTGTTCATACTAGTCTCAGTTCGGAGACCTTGTTATTTACTGTGACTTCTCCTGGCTGATGATCGCTAATGAACGTGAAACAGCTATTCCAGAGTGTGACTTGTGAAGAATTTGGTCTCATCCATTGTTGTTTCTTAAAAGATCAACAGATAAGTACAATAACAACTAAAAAATAAAAAGTAAAAATTCAGACCATATCAGAATAACGAAGTTTAACGTACATAAGTTAACCAAGAAAACGAAAGTAAAAATAGACTATCTCGATCAAACTCAAAGCGCGATTGAAAAAAATGTATCTCATTTTCTTTTTTTTGTCATCAGAAGTTGGGAAGTTTTTTCAAAAAAGCAAACCAAAATAAATCTCATGAATATAAATAAATTTCTATTACAGAGATGAAATAAAAAATAATGAAACCTAAAAAATCATCGGTGTTAAAGAAGTTAAAAAAAAAATCAGAAAAAGATGAAGAAAGAAAATTCTCAAGATGACATTAGAATTAATATTGCCAAAAGCAAGAATTCCATTAAGTGTTTCCATTCGGAATTTCCTTTTGAGAGCTTAGCGCAAAATCTATAATAGCTTATAAAGTCACAAATATTAATTATTTTTCTGTCGGGAAAGAAAGAAAATATTTTTTAAACTAAAGACCTATTGTCTGTCTAATAAATATTTGGATAAATTATTCCCAAAATCTTAAGAAGTTGAAGATATATTGAACAATTATTGGAAATTACATGGTAGGGCTTTTACAGTTCAAACAGAATCGTGATCTTCAATTGTGTCGTAGATTTTTTTTGTAATGCTGGAACCGAAAACTGACATTTTGCTTCGTTCGATAATTTACATTCCTAATGGTAACTGAAAAAAATGGTAACAGAGAAAGTGAAAAACTTAAAATGTTTTTCAGAAATTGTTCCTATGACATTAGCGAAAATCTTTTCTTTCCAGAAATCTGGAAATAGTAAAGTGTAATCTGGAAAAAGTAAAAGTATTGAGGAAGCAAAGCAGAAATAAGAAAAGCCTAAAATTTCAATGACAGCAAATCGATGATAACCCTATATAAAGTAGACTGAATGACAGAAATTAGAAACATTTTGACTAACAAAATAAAACATTTCAAGGATTAGTTAAAAAAAGACAAGATATAAAGACTTTAGCAACTAAAATGTAATCTTAAATTAACAAATCCGTAAAACCATGTTAAGGAATTTTAACATATGAGCAGATTTTATGAAATTTCATAAAATTCAAATTAAATTATTTAAGTTGGCGACAACATAAAGTAATTTAGAAATAATAAATGAAGAAAGGACAAAAGACATTAAAAGATCAAAAGAACCAAAAGAATTAGGGATATCGGTAAAATAAGGTATAGGTTACGAATAATTCTGGGAAATTAGTGTGCAAAAGATATGCTAATAGATCAGAATTCTAGATACAATAATTTGGAGAGCAGAACCTTCTTAAATAGTCTTACCTATCTTAAAACATTTCTAAAGTAAATCTCCAAGATGATATGGATAACTGAATAGAGTATCTAAAGGACTTTCTTGAGATCTTGCCACAAGATTTTTGGCAATTAGTTCTTGATTGATTCAATACATCAGTTGTTCTTAGTCTTTGATTATTTTAATCATGTTACTGTTGTATTTAAGAATTTTGTTTTTTGTTGCTGTGACATCGTGTTTCAGTTGTAAAACATAATGATGTCACACAACAAAAAACATAAAAGAAAACACAAATTCAAATAATTCAATCTCAAATTTATGTAGATACCCTATTCAGCTTTCCATACTGCTTTGGAGATTTACTTTCGAGATATGTTTTAAGAAAGATAAGATTATTGAAATAGGTTCTGATCTCCAACTTTTTGTATCTAGAATTCTGGCCTGTTAGCTAATCTTCTGTAAACTAATTTCCTAGGATTATTCGCTTATCTCGCTCTAAATTTTTTGGATAGACAAGGTAGTACAAAAAGATAATAAACAACGGAAACTAAAGAATTAACACTTTTAAAACAGTTCACAACCTGTTCTTCACATCATGGATTTACTACATTGTCCAATAAAGAGATGCTACTTCAATTCAATTGCTAAAGTAAAATTGCTTCATTAAAAGCCAAGTAATCTATAAATAACAGCTGTGACATCCAAACCTTTAATTGATTTCAAAAATTTCCTTTCGTAATTATCAAACGTTTCTTTGAAACCTTAGAATATTTCGAAAAATAAGAATAAAAAACGTAGTCGCAAACGTAGCCCCTGTAAGCTATACTTTCTCTTGGATTGCATTACAATTTAATTAAATGATTTAATTTATTCTCTAATTATCAAGAATGTTTTGTTGCTGGGAAGCCAGTTGGATAGAGGGAAAAGAATAACAACAGAAAATTAAGCGTATACCATCGCCGTAACGATCGAATTTCAGTTTGTTTACCTGCACGATCTAATCATTAGAATCGACCACAGAATTTCCCTAATGATTGCTTCAACCGCTCTCCGTCTACAGGAAGAGGAAAACTGATGAATCCATAACTTGTAGGAAGCGCTTGATGTAACTAATTAATCCATCCCGTGTTCGCGAGCACTGAGGCGGGAGATAATGCCCCAGCGAAAGTAATTTCCGTACAGCCACCCGCACGGAACGAAAAACATGCCTACTGCCTATGGCGGACAGATGGTTCGCAGGAAAATTGTTGTGAATGATACATGCACATTGATTTTTGAGAGGATGAATATAGCTCATCGCGCTCCAATGGGGCTACGGAGATGTCTTTGTTGGTTGGGTTCTTCAACACACTTTCAAAAACCTCACAGACGGTGTTTATCGATTCGGTTGGCTCCGCTCTTACATTTAACAGCGAGTAAACCACCACCTCCCTATTTCGGAACTTCCTGAATGAATGAAATGAAAGATACGTCTAAATCTGGAAAATCCACATCAATTTGAATAATCTCAGCACTTTAACCATGCTATGATCTTACAGTAAGTAATTTTCAGAGGAGTTATTATTAATAATTCAATAATTATCTGTATCTAAGATTAAAAAAAGGCATCGTTTGATAGAAGAAGGTTTTTATTTAACATAATCAAATACCTTCGGTTCCTGTACAATAAAATTTATTTCTATAATATCAGAAACAAAATTAAAATACTAAGTCTTAACTCACTGAAAAGCATTCATATCTTACTTCCAGAAATGATTAATGGATTTTAGTGACCTCAAAATCATGGAGCCATGGTCGCGACCTCCTGGATGGAGATGGCACGTGAAGAAGAAGAAGAAGCGACTACAAAAATTTTCAGCATCTATAGACTTACAGTAAAATTATTGGCCTTCGACAGGAATTTGTATACAATTATTACCATATTCTTCAAAATAGTTTTAGTTATTATTTAAACACACCATGATTTCTTTCCAGTTCTTTGAATCTTAAGCTGTTCCTTTTGTTTTCAGTCGAATCCAACAAAATTTCGAATTCCAACAAATCTTTCTTGTGGACGTTTTATTGTTGTAGCCTCTTTCCCAATAAAACCAGATTAGACTTTCCATTTTACATTTAGGATTGTTTCTATTTGCAGATTTTCTTTCAAGTTCCACTTTGAAGATTCTGAAGTGTAATATCTTGATTTGCTCTCAATTCATGTACTTCGTTTGTGGTTTCGTCTAGTGATTCATAACGTGTATTTTTCCATACACTTTCAAGTAGGTTTGTAATGAATATCCTTGTCTCCTGTGTAAGTAGTTTATTTAGTTAAATAAATTCTTAAGCATGGAATCATCCATTTTACATTGCATTACTGGATCAAGGCAATTTTAGTTCTCCAATTCTTCATCAATAATTATGTTGAAATGTAATAGTACTAACCACAGTAATTCGCTCTACAAGCTATTAGTGTCAATTCGACAATTCCGAATTATCTATTTTCAGTATTAGACAACTGAGCATAATTTTATATTTCTTAAAGCTTTAATCCAACTATTAAATTTTGCTTTGGCACTTTTTTGATCTATAAATTCGGTAACATTTTAATTAGGATATTTGAATAAATGAATTCTTAAATAGAAAATTTGGATAATGAAGGATAGCATTAACATTTTCTATTACTGTTGATCTTTTCCATTCTGTAATGAACAGTAAATTTTTGAACACTTTCTGAGGTATTATTGACTTAGTTTAGATCAGTGATTCTGTTATCCCATCCATCTCTTTCTTTTCATAACGACTGATTAAGTTTCCCCCTCACCTTGACAAATATTCTTCCTAAAATCTGTGTGATATCCTTATTTTCAAATTGCAAATAACACCAAAAATTTTAACTATTAGGCTTTTCATAGTGAATAAAGTAAGGACACTTTATAATGCTAAATATATATTTGTTAATCTTCAATACTGTGTAATTTACAGATAGGTCAAGTGCTTTATTTGATAAGAAGGGGAAAAAAAGGATATTATTGAACAAAAAGTCAATTCAGAGGTAAGCGATATGTAGGATCCTTCTTTTACTTAAGATATATGAAATATTTAAACTTGTTTTATATAAACATAATGCTTTATATATCTGTATATATAGGCCTATATAAAGCATTACAGAGTGGCCAGAGTGGCCCAAATGTAGGTTTACAGTTAATTTTTAGTAAATGTTTCGTAAAGCAGACTTTTTATTTTATTCCCTAGGTGATGGCAAAGAATCTCAATGAAGAACAAAGGAAATGGAGATTGAAGCAGTATTGGACGACTGTAAATGCCGAGAAAGTACGTATAGCATGGCAAGAAGCTTTTCACACATCTCTCCGTCACGCCCAAAAATTTATCGCATAAGGAAGAAATTTGATGAAATTAATTTAGTGAGTAATGCACCGAAATGTGAACGTCCCAAGACTTCTGTTACTGAGGAAAATGAGATGTTAGTGACTATGATATTTGTGAATAGTCCAAAGAAATGCACTCGTCGTGCGTTTGCAAAAATATCCATAGCAAGAACATCATTGCATCGCTTAATGCATAAATTGAAATTAAAAACTTACCGACCACGACTAGTACATAGTCTTTTGGAGGACGACTCAGATCGCCGCTTGCAATTTTGAGAAATGATGCATCAGCAATTTGCTTGCGAACAATCGGACTCTTTGGATGAGGTTATCTGGTCTGATGAGGCTTGCTTCAAATTATCTGGCCATATGAACAGGCATAACTGTGTGTACTGGCCTGATGAAAATCCCCATATGACCATAGAAACCGAAGTAAACCAACCTGGCGTTGCAGTTTGGGGTGCATTTATCAAGCGAAGATGTTGTTGGGCCGGTTTTTTTTTAATGAAACTGTAAATGGGGAGAACTACTTGGTAATGCTTCGTGACGTGGTTGTGCCACAACTACAAACCAAAGAAAACTTTGCTGAATGTTGAAGGAGGACATTTTGAACATCTGCGAGATTAAATAGTTGATGTTTAATGCTTAAAACATGCTTATATTTTGAAAGCAATTGCCTACATATGCATAATACTTTGTGTAACCCTACATTTGGGCCACCCTGTATATCCATATTTTACATGTTATTGAACAGTATATAAATTGAAGCTTTTATATTCAACTTTTATATTCAAACTTTTGCATAATTTTATAATGAAGAAACTTTTTGATATAAAAAAAAGTCCATGGAGTTTTAAGTCTTGGATTGAATTCAATCTCAATTTTAAAAACTACCGATGTTTGATTTATTCTGATTTCTTCTAACCGTACGACAGAGATATTATACTAAATAGTTTCTAACAGAACAAATCAATAGAAAAATCGAGAAACATGGCGAAAAGTTTAGTAGACGAAAAGACCTTGTTATCGACTTCCGAATCGTTCCCGACATACCAGAGGAAACCAGAAATCTTTCAAAAACATGTTCTGTAGTTCGAAAAGAGGAAGTTAACCAAGAAGGTCGATTCCCATGACATTTAAGGAAACCTTCAGCCGGGACACAAAGCGCAGAGGAAATGTTGTGGTGCTGATTACAATTTATGTTGTAAAAGAAATCAAATAACGTCATCTATATGTAAGAAAAATGGAAGGATCAAGAAATACGTTAAGGAAGGTTTTAAATTGTATAGAGACGCATTTTATCTTATGTTAATCATATAGTATAATACACTCTATAGTAGTTTTCAAAAAATGAAGCCATATATGGTCATTACGAAGCGATCGATTTTGTCTGGAACAAACGTCACCAGTCATGACGTCATCAACTTGAACTCCGAGCAGTCAGTCCAAGATGGCGTCGTTTTGTGATCGCATAAGCGTGACCAAGAAAGGACAAACTTTTCATAGCCAATCAAGGGGAATAGTGTGGAACCTTTAATTCTTTCACTTTTAATTATTGTTATGTATTCGTAACTGTAGAAGCTACAAAAACCGGAATGTTTTGGTAATGTGTATAAGATTCAGTTACGGATTTGAGCAATGTATGGCGCTGTTACGTCCTGGAAACATAAATCTATAAGGAAATTACGTCATCAGAAGCTCTTCTTTCATGAATTGTACTGTAGTTATTTTTAAATGCTGAGCACAGTACAAAACTCACGACAATAGAAGACAACAAGACAGCAGTGATATAATAAATTGTATCGACCATATCAAAACAAAACATTTTAATTATCATAATTTTTAAATTTGTCGTGGTAACTAACAGCAGATATCTATTACCTTTGTAGCTAATAGATACATGAGTACTGTAGCCTAAATCTTGAGTATTGAATAATCTTCAGATATGCTATAGAAACTAAAAAACTATTTCAAACAGTTAAAATCTTTAGTAAATGTTATGAATGTAATAAGGCGTCTTATGCTGCTGCTAATTATCTAAAAAAAGATCCAATATATTGCTGCTACTGATACTCCGTCGCAATTCATCAAATCGCAAAAAGAATAGTTGGATGTCATTAATTTCATGCAGGTTTCTTCAAAGGCCCTACACTACATTTTAATGAAAAATTAAGTCTCAAAAAAATTGTAAGCTTACATAAACTATTGAATGCTTTTGTATCTAATCGCTTGGCAAGATGAAAATACTTTAAACGATTCCGAAAAATCATACTGTAGTTCTGAATATGATTACGGCTGTAAGATACCGTTTCTAGATTGTATCACGAAACCAAATGTCCGGTTTTGAGCCAGCAAGCAGGTAAATCAGTCAAGTTTATATCCAATAAATTTATCTGCAATTGTATGCAGCACAACAAAATCTAATAGCAAGGGTTATTTAATTTTCATTAAGCCGAATAATTTGGTGGTTCCGAATGATCAGAGACATATCAATCAATCATATTTGCCACTAACTGAAGTTTGCGAAATATTGCAGCTGGTGATATTTAATTTACAAATTCCTTGAACATACAATTAAGGATAAGTTCTAGCAAACAACATTTTTGATAAGAATTGTGCACATTCATTAAAATAAGAAAGAATATCACTGAATTCTGCACAAATCAAATCTGCTGTTTTCTTTCAGAAAATCTAATAAAAAAACTACCTATATCTGTTACCTGCCAAACCTGATTACAAGATAACCAGTTTGGCCTAGTCCGAGGTAGTTTATCTCACAGAAATTTGAAATAATTTGGAAATTCAAACTAAAATGCAATATTAATGAACTTTGCTCTTTTTAATTTAAGTATTTATTAGTTTTGTAATTGCAGAAACTTAATAATTAAATCAACTTATTATTTAAATACCGGTACAATTTTTAACCCTGTTATAGTCTCCTCAATAATGAGAACTTCAGAAACAGCTCGATCGTTCACAACTTAAAGACTACAATTGATATTAATTTTGAAAAATGAATTTAGTCATACTGAATATAAATATACGTTATTTAATATTATCACTAAAGCTTAATAGTGTTTTCTAAATTAATGTAATCTCAACAAAGTGTTCTTTATAAATAAAATAAGAATATAATTTTTTGTTATTGTTTAATTTATCTGAATTCTAAATTCAAATATTTTTGGTTCTATTACTATCAATGAAATCAAAAACAATTCTAAACTTTCACATTTAATTTATTTTTCCATTTTTTAGTCTGCTTTATTTCTGCTTAAATTAATGAAACATTATTTCGGCAAGTCTAAAACAAAATAAAAGATATCTTACCACAAACTTCTTTAACTACATCCTCCTCCTATGCAATATTTCGAATAGCTTCATTCTTTTTCAAGCTACCTCCGGAAAAGGAACATCCTCCTTCTTCCCAACTCCAAAATAAAATAAAATTAATTACAGTCAAGAATTTAAACAAACAAAACGTGATAGATGAACTGTAATGCTCAAAGCATTCTTACAAAATAATATTCAAATCTCGGAGCCAAATATCTTTTTTATAAAAAATCACTAATAAAACGTTCTTTTTTATTGAAGACAATTTTTTTGAATTGAAAAGTCCTTTTTTCGAATAAAGTCCAATTCACTATTAATAATCGTTGAGTCAAGTCCAAATCACTTTTTAATTTGAAGATTTATCCTTGAAGAAATTTGAAGAATTATCTTTGAAGAAAATTTCAGAGCCAAAAATCTTGATTGTACTAATTAATGCTTTGAGCATTACAGTTCATCTATCACGTTTTGTTTGTTTAAATTCTTGACTGTATCTAATTTTATTTTATTTTGGAGTTGGGAAGAAGGACGATGTTCCTTTTCCCGAGGTAGCTTGAAAAAGAATAGGCCGATGAAGCTATTCGAAATATTGCATAGGAGGATGATGTATTAAAAGATATCTTATTTGCATTTATTGAAATGAACAACTGGAGTTAAGCAATTCATACAAATTGTTAAATGTTTTGCTATTTATATTTTCATGTAAATCTCCTAACTTATGCTACGTATATACCATACCAACACAGTACCAGTATATATATATATAAAGTATTTATAGTAAATATAGTACCAAAACTGTAGCAAGGATTATGCTACAGTAGTATTCTTTACTTAAGTCGCTATTTCCGTGTAAGTTTCTTAATTGTACTTATTTAAGTCTTAAGAAGGTGATTTATAACCTTTGATAAATTAAGGTAATTTGGGGTAAGACGCCACAATTGACAGTTATTTTTTTACTTGAAAACGAGAAATCAAAAAACATATTTCAATATCAAAATATTGCTCGTTCTTATGACTGAAGTGCAAAAAATTTTAATGCACTATAGTAAATGCAGCAAATACAAAAATGCCCTAAGATTAACTTCATCAAAAGTGACATGTTCTCCGCATATTGGGGGAAGATGCCACAGGTTATGAAGTTTACAATTACTAAGAAAAACAAAGTATATTCAGTCAATATTTAATAAGCCTTCATAAACATTACATTGACCATAAATTAGACAAGCGACACTGAAGAAAAATACTTCACACTGCTCAATATAAGTTGTCTTTGCTGCAGTTTTCTTGGAGCCATTTTTTTGTGGATTTTAACATTGGAACCAATCGCATTTGGGACCCTTTTTTATCATAAAAATAATTCATTAAACAAATTAACTGAATTAATTATATTACATTAAATAAGAGCGATTGTCGCTAAGAGTTAATATTGAATTGATTCCGTTCTATTTCTTTATTGTATTTTTTTTTGTTTGGTATAAAATAATTTTTTTTTGTTTTGGTATTACAATTTAACTCATAATTGCAGAAATTGTATTCGTATATTTGATAAGACTTGACTCAATACAACACTTACGAACAAAGAATAATAATAATTATTAAAATATAAAATTAACAATTTAATAATTCAGGGGCATAAAAAAAATCATGTTTTATAAAATTAATAACAAATAAATGCTTCATATGTCGGATTTTTGATACTTGATAATAATTGATACTTGAAACTTTGATATAATAATTGTATGAAAAATATAATTATAATTTATATTTAAATAGGGTGAAGTATTCGGAAATCATTACTCTTTAATATGTTGCATCTTCCCCCAAGCATTGAGGGAAGACACCACAAAGATTTATTTTTGTTCAGCGGGACTTTCCATGTTGCTTTAACCTACCATTCACTCACAACAACCACGTGACAATCATATCAAGGCTATAAGTTTGCTGTGATACATCGAGCGCTAAACATTAAGTGTGGTCAACGAAATATTATAACTTAAGTACTGACCAAGTCCAAAGAGTTTACTTTTCAATTTAACTACGATTGAACTCTATGTAAAATTGAAAACTTTCAACAGCAACCTTCACATAGAATACTTCTACGCTTGGCCGATGAAAATTCTGCCATCTAGCTTCTGATAAACGAAATATTACAAAACTTGCGTCTTCCCCCAACTTGCATCTTCACCCCCAAATCACCTTAGGAAAAAAATAATTTAATAATTTTTCCATTTCTTCTGAGATAGAAATCTTTGATATAAGACACTCGATCTATCTTGATTGTTTATCTAAATTTCAATTTTTAATTTTTTTATTAATTCAATTTCAACTGAAAAAACTAAAAGGTTACATCAGTTTCACTCCATTTTATCAAATGCAGATCTTTCTCAATGCATTAATCATCTTATATCCGAATGATTGTGTACTAACTAAAGTATTTTCCATAAATTATCACAAGATTATTATATAATCATATAAGTATCACTTTATTGTTTACCGTCAGGGGAATCAAGTGTCCTCGTTAAATTTGCTTCATTATCTTGCAAACGTCGATTCCATCAGAAGTATGGGACCATGCCTGAATGATCGCTAATTAGTCGCATTAAGTTATGTCATGGTGAACGAAAGACCCCAGGGATTTCATTACCATTGGGACTATCACTATTCCAAAGGATACACATCTATTTTCTCAGCAACGTGTCCGTCATCATTATTCACAATTATGGAAAGCAAACAAAAACTTCTTTGCTCTGATGTTCTTGTTTTTCTTTGTGTTTACAAACTTTGAAAGCTAAAAGCTTTCAGGTTTCATCTTAAAAATAGCTTTTACTCAAGAAAACAAAAATCGCTTTTTCAAAAATATAATTTTTTTGTAAATAAATTCTCTT
>JAFIDM010000001.1:136882471-136940805 GCA_023159025.1 Thereuonema tuberculata
AAAAAAAAAGAATTAATATTTGCTCTGTAAATAAGTCTTCTAAATTTATCATTTCCGAGTATTTCAGTTGTTATTATTATTTCAGAGTATTATTAACATGGGTTCATTAAAAGAAAATGTTATCGGAAGATTATATTTAAAATGTCCTCTTCAACATATTCTGCTCGTAAATGTAACTCTCCATCTTTGTTTCTGAAGCACAGAGATTGTTTAGAAGACCCAGAAGAACAAGTCAAGGAAGACCTAAGGCCACAATTGCTATTATCAGATCAGTTTATTAGCCTATTGAATTGGTGACAGCTTACCGCTCCGACTGCCCTCTGACACTGCAGTGAACCGGAATGTACGTTTAATCTCTGCTGTGCCATAGATTTCAAGAGTCTTTATGCCAAATCAAATAGCTACTGTCTCTTTAATTCTGTCTAAAAGAGCTCCATTTCAGAGAACTTCGAGAAGACATTGCAATATTCAATCATCAAACAAAAACCCAATTACTTATAAATATAGTATCCCCAGTTATTTTTTTAATAAAAGTAACATTATTTTTTAGGATAATATAAATGGCTTGGAGTTTTCATGGAAGGCTTACTGTAGATCCAATTGGCTAACCTCGAATAAACAGGAGTGTAGATAGTTTGCAATATATGTTTGGAAAACAGAAGAACGCATATTTAATACAAAATATAATTATTAGCAATAATGAATGTCTTCATGGTTATGGAATTGTTTTAACCTGTTTTGGAGTTTCTAACGTAATTACAGAAGTATACAATTTACAAAATTAAGACTTCAATTAAGAAAATAAAATGATAAAGTGAAGCCTTTTGAGTCAAGCTGAGACCCTGGGACTGCCGTTTCAACTAATTAGGTTCTCTTCAACCAGGACTACTCAGCAAGCACAAACTCAAAAGGCATACGAGGTAAAAAAGTATTATTCTTATTATTATCGAAAGGTCTCAGACATTATTAGTAAACCAATTGATCCCTCAGAAATTTATGAAATGAAAAAACAAAAAACTTTAATTTCTGAGAGGTCACTGGGTTTCCTAATTCTCTTGAGAGAGTAACGTATAGTTACTAGCAATTAAGGGATTAATGATAAAATAATAGGCTACTGGTGTTAAAGTTACTGTCCAAATTTTTGATTTTGTATTTCTTAAAGTGATGGTAGTGATATCCTGACAACAGGTAGTTTGTGTTAAAAGTTCAACTCCTGCAACTATTTTTGAAGTCACCGAAAATGACACTAAAAAATTGCGAGAGAAAAAAAATTAAAACAGCTTTTACTAAAATGCTATGAGTTGAATCTGGCAATAATTGCCTCCTTAAAATAAAGCATGAACTAATACATATAATAATTGACTAAAGAAATAAACTATCAGATTAAAAGGAATTATTAAAGGATTAATTTAAAGTCATTTGTAGATACCTAGACAAATAGAAAATTATATGGACTCATCCGCAACGATTGTATTTTCTTCCTATTTTTGTCTTAAATTGTTACGCCTTTATTTCTCGAGTAAAAAAATGTTTTACCTTTATATTAATGCTTTACCATCAAGGTGTAAATCTTTTTCATGTCAAGTCATTCTTAGCAAAATTATTACATTACAATATTATTAAATAATTATTAGAGAAATCTAAATCGAAATTTAAAATATCCACTCCTTGGATTTTCTTTTTGTCATTTTTCCAGCGTAATCAGCGTCTAAGAAGCTATTCGCGTCTACGTCCATGCAACGCCCTTTCTACGTTCAACCTGTGATGTGAGATGGATAGCAGCCATGTTCGTTTCTTCAATCTCCCTTGCCTCTAATTAACTGGACATCAGTGACTCTGCCAACGACCCAACCGCTAATTGGGGGGCCAGGGTTCGGTCCCCCGTTGTCTTATCCCAGTGCCATCTGCCGTACACTGACGTTTCCCCAGGGATCGAATAAAAACACGAGATACCAAAGAAAAGCTCAACCGGATGGAAACAAGGGGAAGATTAAACCAAAAAAAAAAAACGAATGGAGGAAACTTTCTGGAATCCAATCAATTGATTTTTCGATGCTGAAAAACGAAGTGCTTTTAAGAATATATATAAACAAAAGAAAGAAAATCGAAACAAAAACAGAAAAACATTTCACTCATTAATCTTTCGGAACTTTCAAGGCTGCTTTTAGGATGGCAGAAAAATGTAAGTAAAATCTGTCGCTGCATTACATTCCTCTTAGTATCTCTTTTTCAGCAGAAATATAGATGTTTTTTCCTTAGCAATTCTGTCTTTACGCAAGTAAATATTGGGAGTAAATAAAAATAATAATTGAAGTAGAATGTCTAATATATCCATAGACAATTGTGACATATTGTACTCACTGAACTTCACTCCTCAGAAAATTATCTTTATAAAGTGAAAGTAAAAATCTGTTTAGGCATCTATATATTTTTTGTTGAAAAACCTATAATACTAAGTGTAATCCAAAATTCCTAAAGTATTTTTTGAAAATATTAATAATTAATTAAAATTAATTATTAATTAAAAATTAAATTAAAGAGCTAATGTTATTTTTTACTGTAAAAAATCTCCTCAATTCTAGAAATAAATCTAGAAACCTTAAGCTTAAATTCGAACATTATTGTAAAATTATTGTTACAATACCATTTTTATACCATCAGGTTTGACTTTGAAAAGGTCAATATAATTTAACATTGAATCTAACGTTATAACAAGGCAATACATTCAAAAAAAAATTTTATATTCATCAGCAGATTATTATTTTCTGTTGTAATTGTTTCCAACTGATATAGCCTCTACAAATTACACAGATAATAGCCAAAGCTAAAGCATATTTTCTCTGCTGATTCCTAGAAATTGTTTCTTTTCAGAAATATTACGTATAATCGTAGGTTAATACTAAGAAATCAAAGTTAACAATTGAGTCGGTCAGTGCAAGAACGTCCCAAGTCCAAAAATATGAAAATTCCAGGTCCAGGCGTTTTAGGTGTCTTGAAGCATCAGTGCTGCGATATAACTTACGGAGCAACAACGTTTCAAGTCGATTGCAACTGCCTTGCTGAGACTGGCAGTACGCAACGGTGACAGCAATAACATCCCAAGTAACGAATCCAGACAGTTTTTCTTATTTATCTCCAAATAAAGGTACTTGGACTTGGAACGTTCCTGCACTGACCAACTCAATTGCTTATTTTTAATTTCTTACTTTCTTCCCATACTGAAATTTCACCCTCTAATATGTTGAGTACATTGGTCATAGTGAGTTTCAGTTTAGAACAATATTTTCTTTATAGTATTTGATCGAAATTATTAGATCTGACTTTAATAATTGTAAAGAATATTACAAAATTCTTCCATTATGGAAGGCGAATACAAAAATTCCTGTGTCAATAATTGGTGTAGATGAAATTCATAATTCAGAGGATTTTTGAGCTTCTCGTCCTGTTGATTTTGTTGGTTGACTAAAATGTACAGATTTAAAATAAAGTTCTGCAGATCAATTTTATAAATGAGGCTTCAATTTGTTTAGCGCAAAAAAAAATATTCATCTACATTACAATACGTTATGAAACAAAATGCTAGAAATATTTGCATGTTTCTCATGTAAGGAAAAATAAGATCCTCAAAAGAGATCGAAAGTCAAACAAATGAGGAAAACTGAAATAGAAATTCCGATGCCTTTAAACTACATTTTTTCTAGTATTTTAGCCCCGTTTGATTACATACAGTTTATGTAAAACAGAATATATCTTCTAATTAAGGAATTCCTAAGAAAATATTAGATCTCATAGGAAAATATGAATTTGAGCAAAAGACAAAGATTGTCTATGTTAAGGAAAATCAGATATTTTATCATAATTACTTCAGCTTACATCTCTACTTTTATGTCAAGTATACATTCATAGTATTTGTCTTTTAAATGAACGATATTAGAAGTAGCAGTATTTTTGTTATTTCAACCTTTTTCTTAGTGGCCTTTAAGAACAAAATAATAATGAGCAATGAATACAAAAAGCGATTGTATTCAATAAGCAAAATCTAAAAAATTGTAAAAACATCTTAGTTGCTTTGTTTACATTATCGAGAACATTGATCTAAGCTTTCTAAACTCACTTTTTACTCACCTTCTAAATATATCTGTAAATGTTTGAATTCATAATTCTTCAGTGCAGACATAACTTATTTGGCTTCATCTGCTAAGTTTTCCACATTTGTAGACTTTAGAAAACAACTGTTACACTTTCATTATTGTATTGTTTAAATCTAGTTCGTATTTAATGTATTCAAGATGTCAATCGCTAAATTCGTTCAAGGTGACCGTTTTGGATCTCCTTTTCAAAAGATTGTTTATATAAGAGGCACTGAATTCCAGAACCATCATTAACCCAAAACAAATTTAAAAATGATCAAATAGTGGAGAGCAGTTCAGGTTGCAACCTTGAATCATGGCATTATTTTGTTCCAAAATAATCTTCTTATAATATAACATAAGAAGCAAATTTTTGTAGTAAATATTTAAGAAGGCGTTAGTAAGTTTTCATTAATTTACCAAAACCGCTTATAATGGATAAGATTTTGGAACTCAATACCTCATATCTGAGATAAGAAATTGGGGTTTATTCTAATTTACTCGAAATTTATTGGAAGTAACGTAAATCCAAATTTCATTTTCAATGCCTTATATATTTTGTATTAAACTACAAATTTTCCACACACAACAAAAGAACAAAAAAACTCCATACTCTTTCAGATGGATCGCCTCCGTGTTTGAAATGTTTACATTAGCTAATCAGAAGAACGAAATGAAGCCCATAAACGGGAAACATTTAATTACACTGACTTTGCAACATGGATCACTGATCTCTGTTTTAAATTTTGTTAGCTTGTGTACTTGGTAGATTGCAACAGTAAAATTAATTTCATGCTCAAAGACACAGAAATCAACCATAAACAAACATTCTTCTTTTATTTTTGAAGCACAGCTCACGAAGAGTAGAAGGAAATACAGACAGTCTCAATTTGCATTGCAGAACAAAAAAGAATCTCATTTGACAGCGGAAAAAACATATCGTTAGCTATAGCGTAAGATACGTTGTTCTATAAAGAAGTTTGATTAATAATTGTAAACCATCAGAAGTGAATGTCAGAAGTATTCAATTTAATGGAACAAATAAATAAGAACTTCCCCTTTTTAAACCATAGACAAATATAGCTATAACTTAACTAAAACAAGAAACAAACAAAAAATAGATAATAGAAATAACTGCATTAAACATATTTAAATCCTAAATTCAGCATACAGTTTTTGCCAAGTAAAAAGCCTACAATCTCATGATTTATTTGCTCTTTAAGATAGCACTGTATTATCATCTCAGCCTTTTTTCTAGATTGGTCTCCCTCAAGACCGTAACCTACTAGTCTTAATCTTTTTTAATCTACAGCTTTTTTTTGGGCTATTCCATTTAAATTCCAATTCCTTCTTATATCTACATATCTTTATTCAATCTACTCTTCTATAAGCAGCAAAGGATTCGAAAGTTCTCATTTCAGAGATTTATAGTTTCAACAAAGCTTCTTAGCTTTGTGCAAAATTTAACTCCATGTTGTACATTCAAATAATAATTGCCCTAATTATTTACTGATATTAATTAACATCAATTTAATTAATTTTGTTTATTAATAAATGTGTTATTGCTCCCTTTTCTTTAACTACTTAATAAGTTCATTTGCGATTAGCATATGGTAGACTAATGAATTTTTGGAATTTTTTCATTATGAGAAAACTTCAATTTTTCTCTACATATGTTTAAAAAGTGTCTATAATAAGAAACTTTAATGAATCTGATGACATTATTAGACTATAAGATTGTTTTCTCTGAAGCACAAGGTCACGACATGTTAATATATTAACGTTTCTTTATCCAGTGAATCTACAATTTTGGGTTCTACCTAATCTGACTAACCAGTTTGATCTTCCAATTAATTTCATGACACGTAAATCGGCTTTACCAAAAAGGACTTTTTTATTCCAATATTATTAGATTAATATATAACTATACTAATAATGTAAATATTTTACGTGTACTGAAATATCTTAATTTCAAAAATATAGCCATACACCTGTTTAAACAAAAACACATTTATACAATTTAAATTACAATATAAACACAATTAGTTTCTCCACCGAGCTTGAGAATGCCACCTCTCGGTGGAGAAACTAGTTGCGTTTGTATTGTAATTTAAATTATATAAATGTGTTTTTGTTTAAACAGGTGTATGGCTATATTTTTGAAATTAAATTATAACTATACTATTCTTGTTTATGTTTATCTTCAGGGCTTCTGAGAATCAGCTGAAGAGCGTATAAAGTTTGAAACTCTGAGACTTAATTAAAAGGTTAATTAAATCCTACTGTTCTTACCAGAATGCCGAACATAAGAAATCTTTTAATCACCAAAGGAGTTGTTTCCAACGATTAGTTCCACTCAATTTCCTTCATCTGATTTCCATCACTGAAGCGTTCTTATAAGCCCAAGAAACTCTTAATGTCCTTCTTGGATGTTTCTTGTTTTCGAGAAGCATCCAGAAGCTGTCAAATTTTCCCCTCTTTACACTCCCCGCCTCTTTCCTTTTACAAGGCCAGACTGAGTCAACGAAGCTGTAAACCATGCTTCGGACGACTCTTCATTATGTAAATTGAGTCATAGATGGAGAATGTCAGTCATCCATTAGCTGAGTGGCTCCTCTGCTGTGGTGTTGGACCCACGGAGGCAGCAACGGTCCTTTTCCCAGGAGAACAGGCAATCACGACTTTATCTGCGCAACTGCCGATCATGTTGATAAAAGCAACAGATCAAAAAAACAAATAGCCAAGGGGAAAAAAATCCAGAGATGTTAAATCCTGACACAATATTTATAACTTAAAACAGTCCGTCCGTTATTAATCCTGTTTGTTGTGGAATGACAGGGGAGGCTATTAAGAAAACGTCGTAAAAAATTATAGTTTACTATTGAAAAAAAAAGGAATTTTTTTTCCGTTTCCACTATAAGTCTGAAAAAAAATAAAGTAGTACCATCAATACAGCTTAGCGACTATCTCTTAAAATACGCAATATTTATTTTTTTGAATGATTATGTAGGAGACAGGGTTTATCACATCGTACTCTGTCCGTCCGTCCGTTTCTGTCTGTTTCTAAATACTTTTAGAAAGTATCTGAGTGGAGATTTTAATTAAAAATAATAGTCAATTTCACATAACATACTGTTAAGTCGATAATTAATTAACGAACAGCTTCAAAAAAAAGATAAAAAACATTGTGCTAAAGCATAAAATTAAAGGCGACCCATTACAATAAAAAATTAAAAATAATAAAAAAGGAAGCACATCAACGTAAGGAAAAAAACAAACAAACAGTAGATATACGGATTTCAACACACAACCTCCACCATAAGAGTCTGATACCTTATCCAACAAACTATAGCTGACAACAGGGGAAGAATAATGAAAACAATGCCAAATACCTCGAACATGGAAAAAATACCCCATTCCTACGGTGTTTGGGCCTCTGAACACTTCTCCGATGGTGAAATCCGTTTGCCGATCCAACCTTCCGTTCGGCATTTGTTAGGAAGACACGGACTGCCGTCAGGACAAACGCAATAGCTATCATTTTTGCTGTCTATCACAATAGCTCCCAAATGGGTCGCTAAAAATTTAAAACTGAGAGCATCAAAACCACATCTAATTTTCAAAACCACTTTATTAAATAAATGATTTTATAAGATCAAAAATACGCAATATTTAACAGTTTTAAAATTCAGATGTATGCTAAAAATAACACATTTTTGAAGGAAAATGAAAATTTAAAGATTTACAATGAAATTACTTTCATTTTGGGTTAAGCCCTAACAAAATTATTGTGATAATTTTGAAATTAAATAATCCAATTTGTGTAATAGTGTAATGCAAGAAATAATAACACCATCATTGCAGATCTTCCTCCATTTTGTTTTGTAGCTACTAGCGCTATGAAGCATAATATATTACGTTAAATATTAGTTTGTAGTTACACACTTCTGAGACATTACTGTAAAGTAAAATTGGTCCATCAACTCTAAGCAAGCCTAGGCAATAAAGCTATGTTTTTCTAAACGAAATTTGATGAAAATCTCAGAACTGATTTTAACTAGATTGACGCCTCTCTGTAATATATATCGTGAAAAATATGTAATACACATCTTTAATCTTATAATTAATCTTACTAATCTTATCTTCTTCTCTATATATATAAAAAGAAAAGTGATTGTTGTTGAAATGAAATAAATTTTCAATTATTATAAGGAACATGTGCACAACGAAAGAATGACTGTTTAAGGACAACTAAACGCTAAGTGCGAAAGTGATCTATCATTGTTTACATTAATTGTCAAGATAACAGACTTTAACATACACGTTCAGTAATTGTGTTGTGTGCCTTTTACAGACTGTTCGTTTTCCGTTTTTGTGAAGTGACGACTCGAAAATGGCGAATTTTCAATCCACAAGATGATAAGGATCAAGGCATCCATAAGTACTTTGCGTATTGATGCAATTAAGGAACAAGGACAAATTGCATAATACGGAATGCTTCGTTTATTGTATGAATTAAGGATTTTTACTTCTGAATGTTTATAAGACACTAATTCTTTTATGAATATTTTACAGGAGATATTTCGTTGTTAGGCAACCTAAGTGAGAAAGGAATTAGGGATACAAAGGATGTTTATTATCAGAAGTACCGTTTGTATATTTCAGGATTATCATCAAATACTCTCAGGAACTTTGGAATTGATGAGGATTTATATCTAGAATTATTGTAAGTAACATTTTTCCATTTATATTCAAAGTTCGGAGAATTCGTGGATTGATTCAAGTCGTCAACTGAATAAAGATTAAAGAATAAAGATCAAAGATTAACGATCGTCAAAGGAATAAAGATTAAAAGAATGAAGATTAAAGATTAATAATCTAATGAGTAAAGATTAAAGATTATAGTTTAAAAGAATAAATCCTTCGACGTAGAACATTCAAGTTAAGAATCAAGAGACTATTCTCACATACGGCTAAAAGTTAAGAACTGAACGTTAAGTGATAAAAGTAATAAATCTTGAACTTTCGTAAAGTTAATACTAACGTATGAACATTGATAGTTAATATTAAGAAGCAGTAGTTAAGTGAACCTTGCAAGCTTTTCTTTTGATTTGAAAAGATAGTAATTTCCGAAAACAGAAGATAATTTTAGAAGAACCATTTTACCATGTATTAAATTGTTGTTTTATGAACTTTAGGCTATTTGTATTTTGTCTGCATTTAAGTTAAGTGTCCAGGGGTTATAGTAATTCCTTCAAAGCAAGTAAAGATATTTTGTTTTGAGAAGATACTTCTATTTCTTTTTTATAACAGGAATAGAGAAAGAGTATTAAGTATTTAATTTTTTTAATTATAACCCACAAAAAGGTTTATATATATTCAACAGTGCTGGCTCACTCTTTCACTGACTCATCAACGCCCAGCCTAAACTCTTGGACCTAGAAAGCTGAAATTTTGCACAGAGATTTCCTTTATGATGTAGACAAGGAATAAGGCTGGATTTTTTCAAAATTCCCACGGGATAGGGAATAAAGAGGATTTATATTTTCGGATTAAAATGACCAAACCGCAATACATCTGAGTTATCCGGAGAAGCCATAACTGGCTGAGAACCCATATATTTTCCAATCTCGATATTAATTTGCTAAATAAAGCTGTAGTTTTTTTTTATGCTACCCGGCTAGTAATCTAATAATTATCTAAATTTATCTAAATTCTTCCAAATTTAACGATGGAACGATTTTTAATATTTGTGCTTAAGTCTGTCTAAATGTTTTGTATGCGGAATGTTTGCATATTTCTCACGTTTAAAATGCAGTTTTATAATAACTCATTGGTTTTTAAAGCATTTCTAAAGGATGCCTTATTTATAATAATCATTTGATAACAGCAACAATGATTATAAATTATAAACAATTTAAATGTTTTGGTCATACTTTATAATAAATTTTTATTCTACAAAATATTTAACAATGCTTGGAGATTCATGGTTTCTGTGTAGCAAATTATCTTGACGTTTTGGTACTTAATAAACACAAGTAAATTGTTACTTTAAGCATCAATAATAAATATATAAATATCAAATTTTCAGTTTATTTGTAGTTAGAAAAAAATCCGCAATGCCACCACATTTATTAAAATCTGAAATACCAAATATAATCTAATTAGGATGAAATAAGAATAAAAGCACATTTGAATTGTTAAAACAAAATTTTTTTTTAAATTTTTTTTATATATATATATTTGCTGACTTGAATGCACAAATATATATTATTTATTGGCATAACATTAAAAATATTAAAATTCACAATTTATAATAAGTAATTCTGTCTTCTGTGCTTCATTCTGCAAGCATTTTTAGGAACAAAATTTAATATACAATTTTGAGCTGAAATTAGTAATGATCAAGCTAACTGAAAAACTAAATTTCCTAAGTTAAAATTTTGAGATAGATTTAGAAATATACCTGCTAAAAATACACTGATTGTGATAGATATTCCACAAATATAAACAATAACATGTTGTATGACATGTTATTGTTTATAACAATAACTCTCATTTCAGTTAGTATTGGCAGTCGTATTCAGTTGTCAAGTGTGTAATCAAGTTGGTAGTATGTTTTATGTTGCTATTGTTTTTGGTTCGAAGTTTAAGATTACTGTATGATGACAGATTGAAAACGTTTGACTGGTCACCTAGAGAAAGAGCTAAAATACTAACTTTGCGCGAAGAAGAATACTCCTATGAAGAAATTATTAAAAATAAATTGGTGAAAATATAACCAAAGAGGCTCAATCCGTTCACAACGCACCTGGTAAAGGCAGGAAAAGGTGTACAACAGCTGTTGATGACAGAAGAATTAAAAGACTGAGCTTAATTGACACAAGAAAATCATCTAATTCAATTAAAAATGAAATATCAGAATGTGGGTTGCATGTGAGTACAAGGAGTATTCGATGCAGACTAAACGACTTCGCTTTAAATTCAGAATTCCAAGGTTCCAAAAGCTACTTCTATCTCCTAAACAAAGAATGAAGAGATTAGAATGGGCTAAAAAACATGCTAATTGGTCAAAAGAACAATGAGATAAGTAATTTGGGGCGATGAGATCAGTATATCCATAATTGGAAGATTTGTTACCTGAGTGCACTGTATCTACTATGAAGCATGCTGTTAGTGTCATGATCTGGAGTTGCATGACAGCTAAAAGGTGTAGGCAGAATTTGTGTAATTGATAGCACTTTAAATACCAAAATACATCGAGAATAGAACTTGCGCCAAAACTAAAGCATTCGGCAAGTGACCTTTTCAGGATAATCAGACCTATCTATTTCAGCAGGACTCAGCTTCTTGCTATGTTAGTGCTGTCTGTAAAAAGTGGTTTAAGGGAAATAACATTTCACTTCTAGAATGGCTAGGTAATAGCCCTAACGTAAACCCTGTAGAAAATTTGTGGATCGTATTGAAGAAACATGTCAGTTCGAAGCAACTTAGGAATAAAACTCAATTAATAGAAGCTACAATTCAATTTTGGTTCCATATTACAACACATGATGAACTAAAGCACTTGGTTCACTCCATGGTATGCCGTTGTAAAGTCGTAATTGCTGCAAAAGATTTCCCGACGAAATACTAACAGAAGTGGTGAGGACTTATGAAATACGTTTCATCATGATTTTACTGAATAATTTTTTCAAATTGTATTTTTTTTCATAAATTGTATTGAATTGCATTATGCATTACATTGTTTTTCTAATGACATAAAATGTTATTGTATTATTCTAAGTAAAATGGATGTATGGGCCAGCAAACTTGAAAAATACAAATTTTCTAAAAGGTTTCCACAATTTAGACACTAATGTATATAGTAAGGAGTTTTGCTAATACCAAAAAAAAGCTATCGCACTATTGTATTTTAAAAGCTAACTTTTCTTATATATCTTAATGATTGTTAATATAGAACGTTTTGATCTGTCAAATGAACGAATATACATATCACTTCCGTTTAAGTTTATTGGTGACGTCTCTAATAATTTCAAGTTTTGAGCAATTCCTTGATCCAAAAAGATGAAGGATCCCATTTTACAGGCTATTTAGGCCTCTATACTTAGAGTTTCCCAATGATTACAATTATCGAGATGAAATTACGATAGGATGGTTAGTCCGACGCTCTCCCGCCTATCACCCCGAAAAACAAACCCGTTCCTGCATTTTACAGAGGAAGGTCTGGGAATTGAACAAGTTCATATATTACTCGTCCACATTGGCTATGTTGATCCAGTCAGATACCGACTCCAAAAGAAGATAAACCCAGAGAGAGAGAGAGAGAGAGAGAGAGAGAAATTGTTTCAGATTTTCAGTATTAGAAGAAAGGTGATGCAAATTATTATCATATATAATAAATTATTATAAATTATTACATTGTTAATACACATTTTCTGATTCACACACGTCAACTCAATTCAAATCTAACGATCAGTTATGGCGTTGTCCGACAGCATTTATAAGGCGAAAAGATCTAGATAGATCGGTGCTCATATAATTGTTAACTTAATCTTGATAAAGAAAAATAGTATGTAAGAAAGATTCTAAAAGAAAATGCATGAAGTAAGGCATTAAAAGAAATTGATTTTCCCTAAAAAAAAATTTTTTCATTCTGTATTATAAATATTGAAAATTCTGTGGAAGGAAGCTTAGATAATATATAATTGTGACCGATGCACCAATTTTGAAACAGAGACACAATATGGAATACCTTAAATTTTTGGTTTGCTATATTTATCCTCATTTCTTGCACAAGATATTAAGATTCGAAATCAGTGTTAATTTGATTTTACTTAAAGCTGATGGTAGCATCGTAGCACTTAGTTATTTATAACAAACTTCATCTTTCCACAAAAAAACTAATTGAAATACAAGACCACAAGGTTGCTTCTTTTTATTTCTTTTTTTCCTGTTTAGCTTTTTGCGAAAGAACTCTCAAGGCCAAATTTAAAAACTTTTCTTTTAAGTTAATGAAACGACTGTTGATTTATTTTCATTGATTCAAAATGCCACAGTGGCTTCTCTACAAGAGCAGAATGTAGTTAAGGAGATTAAGATGAAACCGTTTCTATATTGAAAGACGGTTGAAGTTTTGTTCATTCACAGCTTGATATTTCAAGAGCAATTCATGTCACATCGTATTTTTGTTTTGCAGAATTTGAAAAACTGCCGATACCCAGCGCATTATGTAATATGTATGTAATATGTACGTAATTAACAATTCTAACGTTATGAATGGCTTCAACAAGAAATGTTTTCTAGATATTGATTTTCTAGATGTTCTAGATGTTGATTTATGTTAACTTTAAAAATTATAAAAAGAAACAAGAAAGGTAAAACCTTGTTTCCACAATACCTTGCAATATCGTTTCTTAATTACCCTGTAAGGATACAAAAATAAATAATTATCCAACTTCAAAAAACGAGCACAAATATAATAACTGGAAAAATTATCTCAGTAAATCATCAAAAATGTTTTGGATCAACCTCAAAATTGATTTCCATTGAATTCATTAACCTTTACAGACTTCTTTTGTAATCAATTAAAAGAAACCATACAATAGCTACCATAATTAACCTTTTCCCAACCAATATCACAGAATAACTTAAGTCTTAAATCAAATTTGATGTTGAGCATAAACGATAAAGGTATTCTCCACTTAGAATTTAGTAAAAGCTTAATTACTTCTAAATTTAAGAATCAATAAGGACAAACCGAAGAATTCCTAGAACCTATTTTAAACAAAAAAACTCTTAATAGGCCTGCCCTTTTATGTTTTCCCATTATTTAAAAAGTCTGCAATAAGATGTAATTTACAGATACAAAATCAAAATCCTTTTGATAAAATTTCATCAAAATCTTAAGGACATCTGAGCTGTACCACATTATGTTGGTTTATAGATGGTGAAAATGCAATCTGAAGAAGTTGAGATTCTATTATTTGATTTATTTAGATTTAACGAAGTTTTCAATGAATAAATGTTAAGTTCATTTTCCAAAATTTTTAATTATTATACTTAAAATAGAATGTTAACGTTAAAAAACTGGTAAAAATGATAAAGAAATAAAATTATTCGTCAATTAAGTAAAAGCTTTTTTTTTTAGAAATTATTGTAATATTAAAATTCCTAAAAACTAAATTTTGAAAAAAATAGATAACTTATTACTTATTTGCAGGAAAATTGATTTATTTATTTATTAAAAATTGAATCATTTTTATCAAGATGTCATTGACATAATTAACAATTAATAAAAATTCTTTTAATGTAATTAAAAGGGTGAGATCGTGTTTACAAATGACATCCTAAACAGCTGTTTCTCGCTTGATTGGCGATCACCAGTTTGGAGTAGTCATTGTAAACACACTAGATCTTTTGTTTTTAGTTTAGTTTTTCTGGAGGTGCCATTCCTATGCCTACTTACATTCTAATATAATTTGGCAAAATATATTTTTGTTTCATTATAAAACAAATATCAAAATTATTGTGGTCTTTTTTCAATTTTATTTTTTTCTGTAAAGGATAAATGACAACAAACATTCAAAAAATAATTTTTTTTGGAAAAAGAATATTTCAATCGCAATAATAAAGTAATAATTGAAGAACTGGATTGTAAAAAAAAACAATTGAGTTTTGATACAACACTCGAGGATTATTGTGAATTAGAAGACGATTTTCCTTAATATTATATTAATATTGTATTGTTTATATGATATTCACGGGATATTGTAAGATCTAAATCTCGTAACTTAATAATATATTGTATTAATGTTGTATTGTTTGTATGATATTCACGGATATTGTAAGTTCAAAATCTCGTGACTTAATATTAATATTATTTGTAAAAGGCTTGAAAAAGAGGAGGCGTTTTATTTTCTCCTCGAAAATTTGCTGTTTTTTTTAAATAAATGTAGTGTTTTAACATTTATTTCTGGTGTAGTGGAAGATGCTTAATAGTATACTTTACAATAGAAAAGGTTTGAAGACGAAATATGGGACATTTATTTATAAAAAATAATTTTGTTTTTTACATAAATCTTCAATCAGATTCATTAGTTTACTAATATAAGTAACATTAATTAAAAAGCAATTTGCACAAGAAAAGTGGAACTTAACAAATTTGTAGATTTTTCAGTATTCATTCTTACTTTTACTTAATTATAAATCAAGGAAACTTGCAAGATTCTTCGTTAAATTTATCATAAATAATGTAATATACATTAATAATTTAAATACGATAAACGTCTTTGCTTAATTTCTTACTACACGAATTTCATATTTATGTTTCTTTCGAGAATATTTGCTTAAAAACTTTTAACCTCAATACCAAAAAAACAAGCGGAGCAGAATTCTTATTCACGACATAAAAAAAACATTTTCGAAAGCGCGCTGTAATGGACGGTCAATGGTATTCTTTTGTATGAAATGGCTCCGAGCTTGAAGAATGCAATCTGACAGTTCATTAAGGTCCGTGCCACCGAGCTCAGGACAAAGCTCTGGGCGGACTTTTGGCACGACAGCTTCCGCGGCCAGAAGTGACAGTGATACGGGCAGACGGAGCACGTACATACTATATTCCCTTCTGCGACCATCAGACGCTACGGAGATTTATGCAAGGGGAGTCTGTTCTCCCATTACTGATGACACATGTAAGTCGTTCCCTACCGAAGAGCCCGCAGCTCATTCAATCCATTAAGCACTGTCAAAGTTGGTGGGCGGGGAGAAGGGCTGTGTGATGGTACGCACAGAACGAATCTCTCTGGTAATTGGAGGCTTTTTCGTCCCCTATCAACGGAGGTATGACTCAGCAAAAGACAGAGTCCTCATTGGAGTTCATTCCAAGAAAAACGAAGGCTTGACCAGCTTTAATTGCAGATAAAAAGAAATAGAACACGGCCAATTCCTCCCCGCCTTTTTCTGCAACGATTTTCTTGGCTCAACAGTATCCGAGATTTGCCAAACTTCTTGTAAGTGCTCAATTTGGCTTCTGTACCAAAATTTGACAGCTAAGCACACGGTTCATTACGAAAACATTGCTGGAATGACATTCTCGATTATCAGGGGTCTTTGGAGATCAAGATATCTTGGGAGGGGAAAGAGAAAAGAAAAAATAATGAGTTTCTAGAAGAAGGAATTTGGTAATCGAGAATTAATGATTCGTTTCAACAGCTTTTAAGAAGACATCAACAAACTCATTTAGTTTTCCTTCATCAAACGCTAATTTGAGAATTCCAACCCCATGTAATTGCTAAAAGGGAATTTTCGTAATTGAGATTCCTCCACTTCATTCATTCAAGCAATGCTGGAATTCTGTCATTATTATTTTAGACAAAGAATGAATAAATCTCTGAAGGCACTAAAGTATAATTGACATTTTAAGTTCTAAAATTTGATCTGGCATCAAAATGAAGAAAAGCAAACACTAAGGCAAGAATTCTGTGATATTTTAACAAGAAGACGATATCAGATTGTAGATTGTCTTTAGCTAAAAATCTCATAAAAGAAACTTATATGTAATAGATAATAGATTACATACGAGATCTACATTAATTTTTTTAATACTGTCTTTTGTGGTTTTTAAAGTTCATGAACTAGAAATGAACAGCGAATCAATTAAAATATAAAATAAATAAATTTAAAAAAATCAGGAATAACAATTGATAATGGAATCATGTAACAATATTGTAAATCATAATATTGTAAACAATATTGTAATAGAATAATATATCCATTAGGCACGTAGACTATGGTTTGATAAATCATTGATTCTGTTAAATGCTTTGCTTTCAGAATTTATTATGTATTATTAGAATAATCTTTTTTTTCTTTTTTACGCATTTTTTTCTTTTGTTCTCCATTTGCAGTCAATTCAAAAGCTAACGATTAAGTCTCAATCATATATTTTAAAGAAATGATCTAATCGATACCTTTTCTTTTTTGAAGATGGTTATGTAGTAATAACCTTATTTTTGAAGAATAGTGAGATATCGTGGAAGTAACTAAAGACAATACATTCTAGTTGTACATTCGTTTAACTACACGTTTACAGGAAGTGTTGAGTAGACAAAAGTTGATTAACAAATAACAGATAAAATTTGCAAGTTAGTATGATTCTTAGGTTCAAGTATTACATGAATTGACTGTAAATTCTTGAATTTTCTCTTGCCACAATATTGTAATTCCATTTGTCCATTTTCTCTCTATTATTAAAATAAACAGGAAATTCCTTTTAGCCAGTTCTTTCAAACTTCTTGCGTGTTTTTATTGAAATGACAACCATGTGCACGATGAGCACTCGGTAAAAACAGAATTCAATTTTGTTTCTTAGAATTAGAACGCAGAACATCTGTGATTTATTTTGAGGTACTTAGGTGATACTTCTGTGATAGTATGAAAAACCAAAAAAGGTTCTTCAATATTAACATCTAATATTTAGTATTATTTAGTGTTCCTCTTCGTAATTACTTTCAGAGTTCAGATGTAAAACGTTCCTTCTCTTAAACGCCTATTATCTTTATAATGTCACATAGAAAAAAATCCTTTACCTAATAGTTTAATTTGAATAAAACTGTTTTTCAACAAAACTCAATCGACAAATTAAGAGTGAAATTATAGTCTATTTTGATGCTAAATGCCAAGATGACGTCGGTTTTCTGAGGGAATGGATTGAAATAATAGAAAATACCAAAAAATACTAAAAGCTTATTTATTTTTAAGGAATAAATTTAACGTGATGGAAATTTTTTAAACAAAACAAAATAAGAAACAAGGACAGCATCTGGATCTTTTATCGGGGAAGGCGGATCGAGCTGATGAGTTCCTTGCAGGAGGATACGGCCGTTCCAGATTCCTTCCGATAATAGAATCAGAAAGGCAATTTATTTATTCCTATGCTGTCCTCGTTTCTTATTTTGTTTTATTATTTGTATTACAGCAAACTTTCATCTAATAGATCGTTACTAGGTGGTTAACAACGACATTGATGGATACTTTCTTTTTGTTATATCATCGTAACAATGTTCATTATTACTATTAATTTTTACATTGAAATAAAATTAAGAAAATATATATAAGTGTTATTATTAGCCATTTAACAATATCTAAGATAAACGAAATACGAATATTATGTAATAGCACATACGTTATAGTCAATACACTGAAATAAATTGAAAGTTGAAGATCGAAATTAAATAAAAGTTGTTGCCGATTAGATTACTGGTAAAAGTGATAATTGGTATATTGCATTCCATACTTCGTATGGAAAATAATGGCAGCAATATTCTGACTTCAATTTTAGTCAATGTTTTACAGTGTAAATTCGAATCTGTTTTTGGTAGCAAATAATAAAATACTTGTGAGTACTAAAAAGCCGTTGAACTATCGGCCAATCCTTCACTGTCTTCGGCTTCTGTGGCTGTAGCCGCACTTCAGCTTTCCTCGTGACAAACAAGACATTTCTTCTCCCCAAGAAAGAAGAATAAAGATTTAGTTTCTGCGGAGGCGTTGCCTTAGGCTGTGTCACCCCCACTCTTTCTCTGCTCTGTTTTCCCTCCGTTTTTTAAAAACCAGTGTTTCGTTTCTCCATTTTCGCCGCCTTATTGCCTCGGGGGTTTGACTGCTTACGGCCAATTTCAATTCATCACTGGGCCTCATTGGTTTCGAATCCGCTGATAGTGACATTGAACGAGAACCACAGGAAAAGCCAATAATTGTGTGTGAAAGGGGATCATTACCTGCACGATTAAGAGATCAACACAATAAATCAAGTGGAGTTTAACTTATTAAATTGCCTGGTGCTTCTGATACAGAAGACTAGGCTAAGAATTTTTGAAAATAAATGACAATATATCATACAACAAACAAAACTGTCAAATGAGACTTAGAAATAAGAAATAGGAAAAATCACTTAAATAACGTTACAATATATTTAATGTTTACATTTAGTCGAATAAGTAAAATAAATTAAATAAAAACAATTTGGGAAATTTATTTTGAAATAAATAAATATTCTAGAGCAAATTGTATGAATAAATATGAATAAATAAAAGAAATATTTGAAAAACAACATATTCTCTTTACCAGTGTATTAATGTTAAAAAACTAAAAGATAAATTACAACTTACAGAATAAAGAAAACATCCAAATTAATATAATCACTTGAAATATTCATATTGAATTTTAATAATGATTTAATAATGAAATTATTTCATGCTTAGAAATTGACATTATACCTGTCTGCCTCTTGTAAACTACTTTATCCATAGTCACATAATACATATAATATAATGATTTAATCAAGGAAATACTACAATACTATAATATAATGATTTATCAAGGAAATGAATTTCATCTTTTATTACTTTATTATATATCATTGAAAATGTTATTTTTTTTTTCGATTTGAATTTACATTTCTAGTATCTTATTTTTTTATAAAAGGGATAAGGACAAGGGAACATAGGGGCTGAATAAATCTGTGTATATTTGGAATTATTCTTCACATTTGAATTGATTTTCTTAAGGTTTTTATATTTTTCCATTCATAAATATGGTTTAGATTATTAACTTAAGAGCCAATATGTATTATTCTAGTTTAGATAACTGTCACATCAATTTAGTAAAACAAAAAATGGTCAATAATTGACGCTGTAGCAACAGCTAATCATAAATAACGTAAAAACAATAACCATGTATTACTTTATAAACATAACTTTAATAATACGAATACTATACTAAAAGGTAACATAAGAACTAATGAAAGACAAGAAGCAATTCCGTCAAATTCGGCTAATTTAAAGTCTCGGTGCCCGGGCCAAGGGCGGAGCGAAGTTTGGTCATTGGCCACATGTCGCTCTCTGATTAGAGGTCGTATCACGGTCGTGCATAATATTATTTGCATAATGTTGACTCGCAGCTCTATAAAAGGAAAGAAAGGTCTTCAAAAGCATTAGATGCTTACCGGCACTTCACAATGCCAACGTCGCAAGAAAAAGATATTGGTGAAGTTGTTCTATGAGAACAATAACAATGCAGCTGCGGCTGTTTCTAGCATCAGAAGCATGTACGGCGTGGACTAATGTCTGCTCGCGCTGTCTACAAAATGATTGCAAAATTTAAAGCAATAAGACAATTTGGCGTTCTACCAGTGGACTCTTCTCGCGTTTATGATGCGGCTATGACTGAAGTGGATTTGTCACATAAATCTCCATGTGATAGTGTAAGTGTAACAGTTGTTTCCCGTGGACTTTCTGCATTCCACTGTAAGGCTAGTAATGCGTCAGATATTACGGTACTCTCCGTACAAGATATGGACTCTACAGCAGCAACAGCACGGTGGCGCACAAATTCGTGTACCATCTGTGCTTCAGTTCTTGGCGCGAATGACGGTTGATCATGAATTACTGTTGTTCTTGACACGAATGACTTGACCATGGATCATTCTCTGGAGTTACGAAGCTCACATCTACTTAAATTGGCAAGTGAATACCCACAACTGTCGCATGTGGACAACAGAAAACCCTCGTGTTATCCAAGAGGCCCATTGCATTCCCTAAACGTGACTGGTGTGGATTTACGGCTAATTTCATTGGACCATATTTTTTGAACAGGCAACTGTGCCTCGCACCTGTTCCATAACCGGTTAACGGTATTATGATATATTGCCGAATTTCATGATACCAGAGCTTCAACAACGAAACTGCCGTCACGAAGCCATATTCGTCAAAAACGGTGCACCACCTAATATCAACCGGAATGTTTAAAATTTGTTAAGACCGCACTTTACAACAAGTTATCAGTTTGAACAATTTGGCTTCCCCGATCATCCAACCTTATCCTTCTGGTGAGTTCTGGTTTTGGGTTTTTTTGAAGAACCAGATGTATCGTAAAAGATGTCAAACTTTGTCAGATCTGAAGGACAGAATTAGACGTTTCACAGCGTTCTGCGGTAGAAAACGCAGTTTTGCGAATGGAAAACATTGTTGACAGCAATGATAGACACATTGAACGTTTGTAACGCAGTTCAAGTGATTTGCATTGCTACAGTGCAATCTATTAATAATTTTTGTACAATTTTTTTTTTCAGTAAGCATCATTTGAAGTACCTTTTGTCCAAATTTATTTCCATTAGAAGCCTTACAATGTGCTCCAAAGCCCTCTATGTAGAGGAACTTTAATGTCAACAACCTATATATTCTTTTTTTGGCGTTAAATTTAAATTTTATCTTTTTAATGTATACCGGTACTTTAATAATGATTTCTTACTATCTATCAACCACCTTGTTCTTGCCTTAAATCTACAAAGCTTCTTTAATTTTGAATTTATATTATCTTTACTAAGAAATTTAACAATGTTTAAATAATACTAAAAGTAGAAATTTTTCAGTTAATATTCTTCTAATTTGTGTGGATTTTGATTTGAAAATATATGGCAAGTCCCTTGCAACCTTTTTAACAAACTGAAACTTTCAGTGGCATTTCATTGTAAATTTACAATTTACTATTGTATTAGGATTGTTTTTTAATATACTGTATTATCGTATTTTTATTATAAAACTTGGCGTCGTTTTATCAAATATTATTAATAAGTTTGTTAAATTACTTGGAAATCATTATGATAATTTCTTTAAAATTATTTTATGATATTTTTTTTAAAATTTTTTTGTAAGTTGTTGACCTCATTATTTACTTTTTCCAAAATCATTACTTAATTTTAAAGGATAATCAATTTTTATGGATATTTTCTTTTTTCTTTTGACTAATTCTTGCAGATGGTACACCATTTTAACAAGAATGGAATTTGTTAATCCGGAAACCCAATATTTCATGACTCAAGAAATTACAAAGACTAATTATTGAGCTTTTGAAAAGATTTCCTTATGCCATTTCCATTAGATCTTCAAAAACTGTTTTAACAGAAGAATTGATATAAAGTTTATCAATGGGATAAAGAAATAAACATTATTCCAACGTTAATAGCACTTCGCAAAGGCTAAAGAAAAATATATAGCCAATGAATTAAGGCACGACATTATTCTTCCTAATTAGACATTCATAGATTATGATTCTGACTAATGGAAGCCGCTAAAGCGTGACAGCTAAGAGTGTTTATTTGCAAACTGCATGAGAAATTACAGTAGAATCGTATCTTGACTTTAAAACTGACAAAACAATCATTATTCTTTTCTTTGTTCTTGTAGCTTAACTGTTTACCTATAAGAGAAATTCACCTCACGACTGAGATTGTATCGCAAAATTACTTAATCTTGAATAATTTAATAATTTAATACATGTGATTAAGTCTATTGACGATCACTTCATCTTTATATTTTTCTTGGTTCTTATTACAGCAAAAAAAAATTAGTGGAGTAGCAAGGAATTTCCGACCGACTTCCAACCAACTTTCCGAGTTGCCCGAGCAGAACCAACTCGAGTCGGCGGACTAAAGTTGGTGGAAAACTGGCTCAAAACTGTCTCTACCGACTCGTGATGTCAAAATCGGCCGACTAAGTTGGTGTTCGCGGGGCTTAAAATAAAGGGTTACAATGTTTAGATGCCTCTTCCATAGTGACTCCCGTGGCTACTTTCTTCTTTCGTCTCCCCTCTACGCTAATTTTAATAATAGTATAAATATATATATAAATTTTGCTTAAGTTTAATGTTATTAGATACAGTTTTGATGTTGTTTTTTTTATTGAATCTCAGCATATCATTTAATACTTAATGAATTATTCATAGAATTAAATTATTCCAATTCATCAAAGAAATATTGTTACTCAGTTATCTATATTTATGTCGATCCAATATTTTTTTTAAGTCTTAAAATAACCAATACGCTGAGTTTAAATTAAAACTATTTATAATTAAAACAAGTCCAAACTAGTTTCCTCCCGTTAACGGTCATCTTCAGTGAGTGAATCTTTCTAACAACCTTAGCCTCTTTTAAGGGAAAGTTCATCAATGAGAATGGTTCAAGGAACCAGTTGTCGAAGATGCAAATTAAGAAATTTTAATAACCGGAGAACACTGCGATCCTGGCGGCGATCATAACACTATTAACCAAAAGCACATGGTTTTGTTTACAAATATCGAGCATATGGAAGTTTGTAAATATTAAGCGAAGTTTGTAAACATTGAAGGCTATGAGGTGAAGCAAACCTTGCTATTTGGGTGTTGACAATTGAAAATCTCTAACTTTTTTTCGGAAACCATCAATAATAGATATTATTAAAAGATACACAATCATTAATATATTCATTAGTCTGATGATGCAATTAATACGAATTCCTTGCATTTCCGTTTTAATTGGGATTTTTCCTTGTGTCAAAACTTTTGGTTCATGGACATTAAAGGTATGGTTCGGGTTTTCACACGTTAGACTGTGTTGTAAGTTAAGTCCTTATTTAGAAGGGCTAGTAGATGCACAGACATGTGTTCGCCTAAAAGTCTGCGGGTCTTCTCAATATAGAACTGGTTACATCCAGAGCATTGTATCGAATAAACAATCCTTTTCGTTCTTCTGTTTTCATTGAGTCCAGATTTGTGTTCATTGAAGAAGCTGGTAGTGGTATTCCGATTTGCTGATGTAATTACGATATTACGTTCTTTGAGCACTTTAGTAATAAAGGGAAAAAATCAGGATGGTAATCAATTGAAATATATTGCTTGTTGGTAGATTTATGAAGCTGTTCACTATTGTAAATCTTGGAAATGGCGGCAGCAATATGTTTAAATAATTTTTCATGGCAGCTTTCTTATTTGAAACATAAAAAGTTTTTTTAGAATTATGTTGTCGTCCCCTAACAATTGTCTTTATGATTTTGATGTGTTTTGTAGACTTGTGAAGAACCTCCACAATAGCAAGAACTAAGAATTTTGTGATAATATCACCAGCATCTTGTCCTTCACTTATGTATCTCAAAGTCGAAGATTTGTAATAGCTTTTTCTTTCTATGAAGAAGAAAATTACTTTTCAATTCATTTGATTTCTGTGTTTTTAAGTTGTAAAATAACTGTAATAGTACTCGAAAATAACTGTGATAGTACTGCTTTAATTATCGTTGGGCAAGTTGTTTTTATATTTATAATTATTTACAATCTATTTCAGATTTTATTTTATTTATTTTTAGATGACTTTCTTTCTATTAACCAAATATAGTGAATTAAAAATTATTATTATAGTACTCTAACAGAAAGTACTGAGCATTTTCATTCACTCAACAACGCTCTATTCAAATCGGAATCTGATACAAGAATAAGATAACTGAAATTTATGTAAAATTGTAAAAATTGTAATGAAGAATAAAGTAAATGAAGCTTAGATAAATCTATAAAACATTTTTTTGTGATATATTAATAGCCTACCTAGACAAATGATTATTATTTTATTATTATTATTATTTTTATTTTTTATTAAATGAAATTATTTCAGTATTGATTAGATGTAGTTTATACACGAATGTTCCTACTTTAAATAAGAAACATCCTTAAAAAGTGTGTCCTAAGTAAAGATAAGTAACCTTGCTTTCGCATATAACTAACTTGTTGAAAGATAATACATTTCAATATTGGAACTGAGGAAAACACAAAAAGAGACAATATTGGCTTCAGCGTTAATGAAACGTACTAAATCTAATATCAGAATTACTGAATTACCGGAATCAAGAAATGATTGTAGGTGCTTGATAAGCAAACAAATAAGCAAAATTGTTTAACCAACTGCTCTTTTTTTTTTATATATGGTAAACTGTACAATACAACTCTGAATTTTAACGAATAAAAAACGATATGTATACTTTTATTTGGTTTTAGATTTATTTCGAAATAATAATTTGTTTCAGTAGCGAATCCTACTGAAACACCATAAAAATCAAATGGTTAATGAAAATACGAATAATGAAGAGACAAAAAACTATTTTACTTTGTGAAGGAAAAGGATAAAAAAACTCAGTATTAATTTACAAATTCTCAAAGTAGTTGAATAATTAATAGGGATGTCTTCCATTTAAAGTAACTTCCTGGGGAAAAAAAAATATTGAGTAAGAAAAAATATCAGGAAAGATTTTAAAGTCGACCATGGGTAATTATGAGGTTTGAAAACGCGCCACTGTAAGAAAAGAAGATCGCTAGCAAAGACAAAGGTGAATGGCTTTAGAATTTGAATAAAAGTATGAATGAATACATCCTTGATTCAAGCTACAGTTTCTACGAAGAGATAAGAAAGTTGAAAATGCAGACAAAGAAAAGCTTTTCATTCGTTTCTTTATATTACAAAAAGAGAAGAAAAACGCAGCTTCCAGGATTGGAATTTGGACTCAAACAATAGAATTCATACAGACATCTCTCTCTCTCTTTTTTCAATGGACAGAAACGAATGCTCTATAATTAAATAAGACGTTATAGTTCTTTACCTTTCAAGAACTTTAGTATTAAAAGATTAACAAAGAAAAAAAATTAAATTTTAGACTGAAATGCTTTAAAATGTTATTTTTTTTTATTTTCAAATATGTGTTTTGTTATGCAAGGAAAAAAAATCTTATTATCTTTGAAGACTATCAAAGAAAATACACAAAGCACAATAAAGGTTTTATTGACTTTTTAAAGAAAACTTTATTTTTCTTCAATAAAATCGTACAACCTTTCCTAAATGATGATTATTTATGTATCTGTAATATAGCTGTGCCAATCGTAATTAAAATACATCCATTTTTAGTCAACCTTCATGGAGAAGATACTACGGTTCCAACGTGTGTGTGTGTGTGAAACGCTCTCTACAGCCAAAATCGAGGTTAGAAGCCCAATGAGTCATATCTCGATAACTTGGAGATTTGGGGGGAAAAATTCGACTTCTGCTAATACCTTCCGGTTATAGATAACCGCTGACCAGGTGAAGAAATAGTTGTCATTGGACGAAATTGGGTTTCTATGTATTCTAAATCAACAGTGATGAGAAGGATTTTGATACTTTCGGCCAAGGTGATGTACTCAGAGTCGCCAGAATGATGCAAAATGATCATCATTCGTTTGATGATCATTTGACTTTGGATCGTTTGATTTTGGGTTTCCTCTAAAACTCTGATTTGACTTGTTTCATATGATTATGAGAATATTATATTGTTTTCCTTACCAACAACTATCATTGTTGTGGTAAGCGTAATGCATTCTCGACGAGTCAGTCAGAGTTACGTGAAAAAAAAACTAATTACTAATGTCGAATTTTTGTTTTCTCTAAATGGCAAGAAAGTTTTCAAAGGGATAGAAAAACTTAACCATGGAGCAATAGTTGCGGAGTTTCGTGTAAATAAATCAGACATAACAATTGTACAATTCAATTAAGAAATTCGTGTAGGCTTTTGTATTTTCAATATTCTTCAAAATTCAGGGGTCAAATGTTTTGGAAAAAAAAATTTAGAAAACCAAAGCGAGAGATACAAAATTGTTAAAGTGAGATCTTTATATTTTAAACTGGCTTTTCTTTTGTTTTCTTTCTAACTTTAAAACAACTTTAAAATTATCGTCATTAACATAATTACTGTTTTACAGAATTTTAGAGTAAAGTTAATGAGAATGGACTAAAAAAATCACTTATATGAAAAAATAAAAAGAAAAAAGGGACTTGAGACTCACTGTTGTAAACCTACGAAATTAATTACTGAAATAATATATATATTTGTTGAAACATTACTATTTTTAAAAAAAAAATTATAACAAGTAATAATCACTAATATTAGTAAATTACTAATATCAGTAATCAATATTCAAAACACATTTATTATTCTTACAAATATTTTTAAATATTAATGTTCCGCTATTCATTTGATTACTGACATAATTCTGCACATATTAGAGTTTGACGATAATTTATTTAAAATATAATTCAATTGTTCATGATGATATCGAAATGTATTCCATATTGCAGTGCTTCTCAACTTTTTCGCTTCACAAGGGATTTAGATAAATAATATAATTCTACGGCATGCGAAAAATTTCAACTTCTTTTTTGAAATAGACTCCTTTAAATTTACATTTATGCTTTACAAATGATGTAATGCAAAAAAATATTTGAAAAGCAAATTAATATTTTATTAATCTTAGAAAGCAATAATCAAGCAGGTATCCTTGTGTTAGTTCTACAAACAAATTTAATTAAAATAAATACAAGCAGGTTTATATTGCATAATTATGTGAAAAGCTATTTCAGATCAAGTTATAATTGTGACTGAGGTTATATAGAGAAAGTCCAATGAGATGAAAGGACGGCTTGTTTAGACCCTGTAGCTGAACTGGATTATTTGCATGGAGGAGCGTGCAGAGCTATAGGGAACCCTAGTGGTGATCAGTGGAAGGTCGAATGTCAATAAATCGGCGTGGCTTGGAATATCAACAAACCTGCAGCTACAGGATCTCTACAAGGAGTCCTTTCATCTCGTCAGACTTTCGCTCTATATAATCCCACTAACTTGAAAATGGCTTCTGACAAAGTTGAAACCTGGTTGTATTTATTTTAATTAAATTTATTTGTAGAATTAATGCAGGTATAACGGCTTGATTATGGCTTTCTAAATATGCACATTACATGTAAAATATTGTGCTTTATGAACTTTATTAATCTTCTTCTCAGAATGAAATAGAGCTTGTAAAGTAATGTGGTGAGCGTGGGTGGCTTGACAGCCGAGCACCGCGACCAGAAAGATCTATATGAAATAGAGCTTACTTTAAATTAATGGCTGCCTAGATTACGCCTAGAATTTAGTCTAGATTGCAGCACTGACTAAAAATCTGAAATCTTAAGATTACATTGACAATTTTCTTTTAACGCACCGATTGAGAAGCTCTTCACCTAAAGGGTATCAAATCAAAAGTCAAAACTTACACAGGGTGTCTACTGAATCTCAAACAAAGAATTTAAGAACAATTCCCGTACATTTAAGGACATTTTCACAAAAAATTCTGTTGAACCAAAAAAAAAAAAAATGCTGAAAATTTAAGGACATAGTCTGATTTTCCCGTACATTTCATGTCAACCCAAATTTCCCGTACAATTCCCGGTTTTCCCGCTTGGTATACACCCTGTTACATGTACTAATTATACTAAGATACTCATATTCTGAAATTGACTATTTATCTCAATGTTCATGTTCAGATCAGAGGCGTGCCTAGGAATTTGAAGGGGAGAAGTTATGATGGTCGTAGCTGTTAACAATAAAAAACGTTGTCTTGTTCTCCGGTTGAGGGGGCGGAGCGTTTATAATAGACCTTTGAGTTTTCGAGCGCAGTTAAAATGTCCAAAATTCTAAATGTAGTATCTTTTTTCTCTTTCCGGATGCAATGGAGGAGGGAGGTTAGAATCCCTACCCTAATCCCTTATTAAGATCAAGTAACTTTTGACCATAATAATATTCTGACTGATGAAATCAGCGGTATTTAACATTACTCCCACTAAATTGTACTTACTCTTCTCAACTATGTCCGCAATCAAGCCTTACTGAACGTTTCGCATCGACCCACTGAACATTACAAGAAGTGATAAAATTTTTTCTAAAGTTGTTCAAGGAATTTTGAAAGGAAACACATTATGCATTGATCTTGTGATCTAGGTAATGCTGTATTGACCTACATAAAGACATAAAATGCCGAAAGTGATTCATAGAATGACCATTTTTGTGATTTTCTTTATGGCCCTATTCTTCCTTTCCCCAGAAACATTTGCTTTCTCAGAAACCAGGTGAAAGACTGGCACAGGGTTTGCCGGGTGTTTTGCAACGGTTTCATCTGCCTTCCCACTCCCCTTCGCCGTTTAATGGGCTCTTTCGTTGGCCTGCTTGCTCGCCACATTGCACCCCTGATAGTCATTATTTCCGGACAATATAGCAATGTCGGACAAAAGATGGCTCTGGTCGTCGCAGCGTCCTCGACAAGTAAACGATGAGCTCAATGTTGGACAGACCTTTCAAAAATTATTGTGAAGATTCGTAAGGGAAGAAAGGAAAAGGAAAACAACAAGAAAAAAATATTTCCATCCTCATTCCAAGAAGAATGTAAAAAAAAGAAAGAAGCAGTAAAGATAGACATCTTGGCTTCATTTCGCTAATGTTTCCCGATTGAAGAAAAGAATTCTGTTTCACGGAAGACAGAAGAAAACAAATGAAATCCAAAACAAACAGAAAAAATAGCAATCCATTTCATTAACTACTGCTTGAGGAAACTCTCTTTGTTACTAGTTCATAGCTAATTAAACAAAAAAAATCAAAAATATTGTAAACAAGACTTAAGTAATTTAAAGTCTGGCTTTCCGACTAAAAATCTAAATAAACTAAAAATAATATTTTTTAATTGGATATTCGTAAATATTCAAATACGAAAATAGTAATATTTCAACCTCTGTCAAAAAAATTAAAGACGACCGAAGCCAATAACTTCCAGAAAACTTCAAAACTTAACTTTCAGATAAAATTCTGCTTTTTTCTGTATTTATAAATTAAAATGTAAATATCGAATATATATTTACATTTGCCAAGAAAAGTATTCAATTTTATAAATTCTGGTGTTAAATTTCCCTGATCCAGTTAGTTTAATAAACCTAAATACGCCCTTATAAAATTTATCATTATATAAGCATTGCTAAGCTTTATTGGAATCAAATATTCATTTCTTCAAATACATTAATGTCAAAATTACTTTAATACTATAAACATCTAACACCATGATACACCAGACATCAATATTTCGTCCCATTTCAGAGACTTTTACAAGATGTTTTCTAAAATTACTCTTTTGGAAGGGAGAATACCTCTCCCTGTTCCTAAAACTAAATCTCCATTGCATTAATAATACAAAGCAAGAAACTTCTAACAATATAAAACGTGAACATCGAATCCGTTCATTCATTGTTTACTGTTAGAGAGACAATGTTTACTTCTAGAAATTTTAAAGGTTACGTTATTGCAAAATTGCAAGGAGATTCAATAACTGAAAGTTAATAGAAAAGACACGAAAAACGCAACTGACTTAAGCTATTTCCTAAGAAACTAGGAACTGATAATGAAATGGAGAATATAACTATTGCACGCTAATTCTTTCTGTACAGCATTAAATTGGTATTAACAATATCAGTTAACAGTGATTTTCTATAAACTTCATTGCTAGGCGTCCATTAGTAGCTGGCTAAAACAACGCTCAGACAAGCAGCTGATACACCTTTAACCTGATTCGAATCCGGAATCAGGCTTGTTTTCCTTATGTTTCTTCGATTTATCGTCTAAATGATTTGCTCATGGTGCGCCACATCTCCAGTCGTTTTATCAGCTATTAAGATTATACACAACGAAGATATAAGCGCCGTTCAGGCATGGTTCAGTGGATTAGGCGGTTCCCTCCCACGAGGCAGATACACTGTCCGCCACATTTTTAGATACATCCCTGCTGTGCGCGTGATTGTCTGGACCTGTCATGTCTCACAACTTTTCTAGCCAGTGTGGACAGTGTTATGGTGTGGAGGATGTTTTCCTCGCACACGTTGGGTCCATTGATATCTCTGAAGGCGCGTCAGGTTACTAGAGCATAACTAAACATCGTAGCTGACCCACATGTGCAACCCTACATGTTATCAGTTTATCCTCATGCAGATGGCTAGTTCCAGCAGCTTAATGCGGTGGTGCACAGCCTGCATCACTATGGGATGGTTTGAGGAACATGACGATGACTTTTCCTTGCTGCAGTGGCCCGCTCAGTCCCCGGATCTCAGCCCGATTGGAAATTTGTGAGATGAGCTGGAACGGGCTGTTCTCTCCATGCCTACACGTCCGTCAAATCAGGAACTGCGTGATACACTCATGTCTGAAAGGTACACAATACCTCAGCAATGTTTTCAGCACTTGTGAAATCCATACCTCAACCAATTCAGGCTGTTTCGAGGCTAAAGGAGACCCAACACGCTACGAGGTAGATGTATCTAATAAAGTGACCTGACAGTGTATATCTGAACCTGGGTTCGAATCCCGGCGTCGGCATGAATGTTTCCTTTCTTTCCTGTATTTGTCTGCTTCTTCTTCCGCTGTATTACATTGAAAAATATTTGGACAAAAGATTCTAGTTTATTAAGTCTATAAAGTACTCTTCGGGTGTTCCCGTAGCCTTACTCACTGTGAAGGATAATAAAAATTGGGAGTTGAGACTAACTAAGTGAAGACTAACTAACAAATACTGAGACTAACTAAAACCAAAAATAACGAAAATTTAGATACAATTAATCATTACAGTGATTTAATAAAACAAAGACTATGTTTACTGTATGTCTGAAGTCGATGGATTACATTTTACATTATTAGCAATAAATACAAACATATTTGCAAAGACCCGTAAAAAAGATAAGAAAAAAAGATTTATTTTAAAACTAAATAATTAATCTTACTAAAATCAGGAATCTATGTTAATAAAGAACAAATGCAACTCCACGAAACTTCCATGATTACGTTTTATAACAACAACAATAATAAAAACATAATACTACATGTAAGTATCCATAAAACAGTTTCATTTCTTCAAAAAAAATACTTGTAAAGAAAAAAGCTTATATAAGTTAATTTTGTTCAGATTTTTTTTTTCATACTCTGTCATATTCAAAAATTTAAAAATGCTTTACTGAGAATAGAACGATTCAGAAATTGAAACAGAATTGCGGCATCATAAAACATTTATTTTAATTTACAATTCTAAATGCCTTTATTTAATTTGTAATTCAATTTGAAATGTGACGATGAATATTTCATGAGTAAATATGATGGTGAATTATATTATTAATAATATTGGAGAACAGATGCCTAACGAAAGGCGAAATTGAAATTACAGTGTAAAAAGAATTGCAGTGATATATTAATTTAATTAAAATATGTAATTGAGATTACGTACATTCTAAGCACATTTGTAAGCATATTTTTATTTTTAAATGTGCTCGTCTGAATTGCATTTTTTTAAAATCTTGTTTTATTCACGTTAAAAGATTTGAAATGATTTTACATTGAAATGCTTCTAAGAACATTCTTCAAATCTTATTTAATTGTATTTATTTCGTAAGGTAGTATTTCATATAATACTTAATTGTAAGATTAAACTTAAGTTTCTATTTTTATAAATTTATATTTCAGTTCAAAATAAAGAAAAAGTAAAAACAATGTGCTGAAAAAATTTCTATCGAATATCTAAATTTATAATTAAGAGAATGTTATCAAGAGAATGTAACTACAACTAATATCTATGAAAGAGATACTTCTAATAAAGGTACCATGATGTTTGGGTAGCCTCCCGTTGTAAATGTGATTCTTAAAGGAAACATGATGCTCGAAGAGTTAGGAAGATGTTCTGGACCCTACATTCGCTCTTACACAGTTGCAGTAGGCAATACTTTCCAAGATAATATACGTCCACGCCGAGCTATAGTAGTAGATCAAAATATTCGAGAGGAGACTTTTAGCCTGGTTTCCCAATCTTAATCCTATCGAGCATGTTTTGGATGCTCTCAAATGTGTTGCTGTTCTCTATCTCTCCCCAACATTTAGAGCTTTAGAAGAGCTTTAAACGAAAAATTGTTGTTGTAACTTACTAAGTATCTAGATATCATCAAAAAAGCATGTAACATTACTGAGATCTACATTGCTGTTAGTGGGACTCCACACCCTATATTGAAATAATTCTATTTACTGTGGACATCTTATTTTTGATCTGGTTCTGCATGAAGTCTTAATTGAAAAAAAAAATCAGTTCTGAAACAAAATGTTTTGGAGACGTTATCTAACGTACGATTGACTAAAGACAACTTATGTAATCATCAAAGTCTGTAATCACGTAGATTTACGAGAATCGCGATTTTCTAATTAATGGAAACCAGTGTAAAGATCAAGAAGTTCCTGAAGCACTTGAACCCTACCTCTTAAAATTAATTCCTTATGCTTCTGTATTCAAACTATGGAAAGTATAAAAAGAAAAAAAAAAAAGGCTTCTTAATTGTCAACTTATAACTTTAATATAACTATTCAAGATTTCCCATTTATCTAAAACGGATTAAATCAAATCGTTTATCCCGATTAATTTTAATCATAACTTAAATGGAATAACATTGCATTCCTGGATATCAGACAAATCTAGTGGATGTCAACTATTTCACTTTTAATAGATTTTCTGTAGATGATTTTTTTTCCCAGTTTGTCAAAAAAGTCTCCTCAGGGATCAACATGAGGAAGTTTAACAAAAATAATCTCTAGAAATTTGTATTCCAAGTGTTAAGAAGATGCATTCCACTAAGGAAGAGACACACATTTTTGGACACATATTTCCTATTAATATTCTGACCACAATAGTTGAAAGAAAAACAGAAAATGTTTCTCGGATTATCATGATGAAAGTTACATCCACTAATCACCACTTAACACTTATCAGATGAATAAAAAGTTTTAAATTTTCTTGAACTGTACAAAGGACAATAAAAAAATATGAATGTCATTTTATACTAAGACAAAAAAATTACTCTTTAATTCAATAACCAAATCTTGTATAACCTCACTGTTCTCTAAATGTTATTTTTTTTTCTTTTACTGAATACGTTAATTTGAAATTACAAAATGTAATGTTAAAAGAGATTAATGGTTCTCTGAAGGTTGGAATTAAGCCACTATGACTGCTAACTATTATCGTGAATTGTCAGCATTAAATTAAACAAGTCACCTACTCGCTTTCTACTCACTTTCTTCTACCAATGTTAACCTGTTCTTCCGCAATGTCTCCAAAATTCTTCCCAAAAGTTATTTAATATCTTTCCCGTTTTGTTAACTGAAACTTAAAACGATTCAACATTTGCATAATGAAAAGTAAAGGCTTTTTTAAAAAAATTATTAACAGTTTTGAAAACTTAATTGTTTGTATTATTACTATAGTAATATTGAAAAAGCAATATAAAACTGACTATTTGTTTTATATTGATTAATTGTTGATACAATAAAACGGAAAGGAAGAGCAACAATTGTTCTGATGTGCTGTATAATGAATTGATGTAAAAATCAATATATATAAACGAAGATGGTGATAACAATAACAGAAACAATGAGTACTCAAGTGGATGACCTATTGATAAATCAAGAGAGCAATTGGATGCTGTGAATTGTTTATGATAGATGGTATTGAAGCATTCTTGGTAAAGAAGAGGAAAGAAAAAAAAAAGCTATTCATCTAACATGGATGGATATACCAATCGTTCCATCGGAATAGGATAAGGGAATTTTATTTAATACTATATAGCATGGTATTTATTTGATGGGAGCGTATCGAGAGAAATACTAATAATTGTATTTTGTTATTTTGTTTTGAGTATCAATAGGAATACCTAAGATATCACTAATTGAATTTAGGATGCCTAAATTACGTCATCGTGTACGCCATTTTGAGGAACAGAGATATCACAAAAGGATTGATAAGATGTTATATTAATGGGAGAAGTTTGACATATTCTGAATTTTTTTTTTTTTTTAGCTACTGTTTGGGTATCAAAATGTAAGTAATCTTTAATGAGAACGGTATTAATGTTTACTAATGCTCCTTCATATCTAATGAATTTTTTTTCTTTTGAGTTTTTTATAATACAACTTTTCTAATATTTTTCGTAAATTTAATTGTGTTTCTTTATATAAAATTTGAACATTTGTGTCCATAAAGAAACACAATTTATATAAAGAAACACAATTAAATTTAAGAAAAATATTAGAAAGTTGTATTATAAAAAACTCAAAAGAAAAAAAAAATCAATAGATATGAAGGAGCATTAGTAAACGTTAATACCGTTGTTCTCATTAAAGATTACTTACATTTTGATACCCAAAAATTAGCTAATATTGTCGAGCTAAATTATTAACAATTCTTTTGAATGATTATTATTATTATTATTAAGAAATTATTATTAAGAAATTATGGTTAATAATTGTCTCCATTTGATACTAAATTTATAATTGTAAACAATTAAATTTGTTGTATATCTATGTTTCTTATTTATTTTGTTATGCAATTTGTAACAACAATTAAAATTGTTGATATTACACGTTTTTATTTTATTTGCTACCAAAACTTATTCTTAAGTTATTTGAGATATCATGTATATTGTAACAACAATCAAATTTGTTGATAGTCCATGTTTTTATTTAATTGCTGCCATACTTATTTTTAATTTGTTTGTGACTTTATTTCTATTATTGACTTGAAAAAAGGAAGATGCATACTTCCTGAAAATTTGTCTCTTACTTTTAGTATTTTTTAATAAATTTTTATATATATTCTTTTCTTATATTCAGTGCAAGACAGAGGACATCGTTAGTTTGTTAATATTAAAGTGACTTTTATGATAGAACGACATATTTAAAGGAACATAACAAACCTCCGAAGGAACTAAAAAATATGTCTAATGAAGATTAGGATAGATTTAAGGTAAGTGAACTTTTAAATGACTTTTGAACTTTTTAATCTTCAAGTTGTTAGTAATTCGCCAAGAACTTCGGACAATTTAGTTGTGCAACAAATAACTTAATCTCAAGAAACTATTATTTGTGAATTGAACTAAAGTGAAAGCGAATAGATATATTTAACGGTTTACATAAAACATCTCTATAGTACACTGAAGCTCGGTTATAACGCGGTTGTTTATAACGCGAATTCGGATATAACGCGATTTGGTCTTGGACTCCTATTTTGGAAAAGGTGTATAATTGTAAAATTGCAAAATTCACCGTTTTTTCGCCTAAAATCGATTGATTTTAGAGAACTGCTCGCGATTTGCTACTTACAATTAATACTTATTTACAGTAATTGAGACTGTACCCACCCTAATGTCACGAAAATGCGTCAAATACAATATATTTTTAAAAAATACGAGAATCGCGGACTTTTTCGTTTAACCAAAATGAATATCGAGATCTATTTTTCTGTTAATGACAACCAGTAAAGAGGCTCATGTAATCTAATAGGCGTAGGAATACCTAGTTTCGATCCACGTGACTCGTCGTTTGTACAAGATGCCAAGATGGGGGCGCCAAATCGATTTTGGCTAATATAACCCATCGAAGTGTTGAAAAGGTAATGATTTATGTATTTATAAATATAAAATTCTCTCACATAGCTCTGAATGATGTAGGTAATCGCGAAATGACCATTTTAAATCGATTTGGTATCGTGTGGGCAGTAATGGGGTGCGATATACGACATTTGACGTCGCGAAGTAATAAAAGTTCGGTTATATCGCGATCTTCGAGATTTTGGATCCAAAAGATCGCGTAATAACCGAGCTTCTGTGTATTTATGTGTATGTGAAAACTTTAAATAGTAAAAGAATGGAATAAACAAAGTTACTAATTTTATTCAATGCTGCCGTTTAAGTATTATTAATTGTACCGTATTTTTCTAATTAGCTTTCCTACTATATAACTATTGAAACTAAGATATTTATTTTATGTTCATCAGATTGCATTAAAATTGTAAAGAAACAATAGAAAAAGATTCAAAAGTAGTAATATGAAAAATAAAAGTCAATCAATTTATCTAAACTAGCATAAGTCAACATTAAAGCATCGTTATCAATAACGGTTGTGAAGACAGTGCGCCTATTCAGACGACCACAAGATTGTTATTTGTGGTTACAGTAACTACATATATATGTTTGAAATTGACTATGACTGAGATCGTTCTAAGGATCAGGGAAACGTAAGATAACAGTACATTAGAACAATACTTTCGAAATTGGTTTCTCTTAAAATTACAGTTACCCGGTACTCATTTCCCAATATCTTTATTCAATTTTAAAAGAAACTGTGTGACATAATGAACGGAACTATTCTTCGTTGACAATTAACTGCTTGGTACAATTTTGTTGCAGTTTCGCAATCCAGGAAACCATCCAAGATTTAAAAGCATGGCTGTAAAAGAAAATTAATTACTTCAATGGAGAACTTCAAATTACTTTCTGTAATTCTTTCTCTAATTGGAAACGTAAGAATCCATTAATGTCTTTGATTGAAAAAAGACTGAGGATAATAAATACCGCTGAAGGCATTTAATCATTCAGAAAGTGGATATTGTTTTTCTTATTACAACTCGATTCTTCAAGTAAAACAAAAAGAATAACTCATATGTAAGATTGAAATATGTCATTTTTCTTGAACTTTTTCACACGATTCAATAAAACTATTAAGACACTAATAAAACTGATTAGGAAGATACTAAGAGAAACATTTAATTTTCATTGACCTTAAAGAAACGTTCTATTCAGTAAACTACACAGCTTGATTTAAAAAAGCTTAAAATGCCGTACAAGTCACCATTGTGAAAGAAATAATATTTATAATTGTATTTGTAAATACTGTTAACTTGTATTTTAATCTTCTTCTATCGTATGAACAAATTCGTAGAAATTTAGTATTTAAATTTAGTAATTCGACATTTTCTAATTAAAATGTAGTTGCATTTAAATACTAAAATGCAATTATGTTTTAATTAGAAACTGTTGAAATAGCTTATTTATTTTAACAAATTTCCCATCATTAGCAAATTATGTTAATTCACGAGCTTACAAAGAAAATCATATTTTATTCCAAAAAAAATAAATAAATGAATAATTAAATAAAGTTTTTTTCCTATTTTTTTAAAGATGGAATTAAAAAACACTTACCACATGAAGCGCGACTCAAGCATGAGAATTTTTCAATAAAAATAAATTTATCACCTATAATTAAATAATTTGAGTAAAACAGCAAAGAAAATATATTGAACAAAATTGCTTTTTAAACACGAAATAAGAAAAGTGTGAAGCTATTAAAATTTAAAGGTAATTTATCATTAATTTTTTTCCCCATTTATTTCTGGAAACTTTTTTTCCTAGAGAATTATTGCTTTTCCAATTACTCAGCTAATCACTACTATTTTAAGGAGCAAAGTCAGTTAAAGGGAAAATGCAAGCAAATTCAGAGTCAACAACCCTGAATTTTGAAAATTCTGAAATCTTACGAAAGCTCAATGAAAAGTGGTTAAAATTGTATTTAGTTTCTGAAATAGAGGTAACAATTCCGTGTGCAGCAAATATATATGATTGAGTTGTGTTTCATTGTTTTTTTTTTAAGTGAAGTGTGTGTGTTTGCGTTAAATCTTAAACTCGCTTAACTTATTTATATCAAAGCAAAATTAAGCTATATGACACTTTCTGAAAAACATAACACTGCATAGACAGTCGAAAAGGCGAGACAGGATAGGCCTACATGGTAACGCAGATCCGAGAACATCGTAAGGACAAAGGATTAAAATCGAGTGTTTCGACGATACCGCATCAGGGATTCGAATCTAGAGAAAGGCATCTTCTGCCAGTCGGATCATTTGGCTGCCGCCCTGTAATTTAAAGTTATTGTAAAAATTGAATTTCTCTATCGAAGAAAACATAATTTTTTGTCGATTTCCTTGAAACTTCTGGAATTGGAATATCAACAAAAATACCTCTTTCTTAAAAGGTATTTTCTTAAACCTATGATGAATAATAACATGTTTTCCGGACGAAAAAGATTCGGTTTTTACAAATTCATATATTAAAAAAAAACATTCAAAAGTAAACCACAAACGAAATACAAACATTCCTGTTCGAAATTGCTTTTTGACGAAAGTTTATCTATTATTTTTTTAATATTAGCTTTCATTCATTTTCTTATATAAGTTTCGTTTTTGTTTTTCAAATTAATTCCAAAAAGTATGTTATGTCAAATAATGCAGCCCTTAATAATAAACAATAAAAATCCCGAAATTACAGAATAGAAAATCTATAATTTTAAATTATTGCCTATGGTTATCTGCAAAGAAAGACAGGATTTCTTTTCCAAGAACACTTTTAGAAATTTTGAGTGTAATCTTTTTTAAAAGAAAACCGTCCGAAAACTGACAACTTTATTCAAGAAATATTAAGCATAAGAATCCGCCGAGACATTTTTTTTCTGATATGGATTGCCCCTTTTCCCCTCAAAATATATATTCTTTTTGTATTATGCGTCAGATACTTCCTTTGAGACTGGAGTTAGAAATAACATACAGTGTAGCTAAATCCCTTCGTCACACAACTAATTCCAAATAAGGATAAATCTTGTCACAAAACCTTTCAGAGAAAAGAGAATCCATGGGATTGGTGCACCTTTACCTTTCGCGGTTCCGAAGGTGGACGACCCAGTCGAGGCACCACGCTCACCTGAAAATTGATTGCCTCTAAGGCCGCGTGGGATTTATCCTCCATTTATCAGCGGGAAGGGGTCATATCAAGAGGGGGGAGGGGAGAGGAGTATTATGAATGAATATGCAGATACGCTTGCTCCAATAGCAGAGCGTTCACCTCGTAATTACCTATAAGGTGTGAAACATCCTAATTGAACGAGTGCTCTGGGAGCTACACGGACGGCGAGCGCATTATCATGCGTAATAAACGTAATGCGAGTTTATTAAATTGCCTGGGGCAGAACAGCTGGCTTTATTAGAACCGCGGCTGTACTATCATCTGTTTGTGCAAGGCAAATAACATGCGGCCGATGGTTTTGTTTCGCAAACGAATGCCATTCCCAATGTAGACCTCCTGCGTCACCGCCAAGCACGCCTTCGCAAACATCTACGCCTACAACTCCCTCCACGTATTGATACCACATCATTAATGATTAAATCAGTACTACAACATTTGCATTTTACCGTGTCGCACCATTTCTCAGTGGTTGACCATCAGTGCTACAAACTGACATAGAAAACTGTTGATAGGAGAAAAGCAACAAGCGAATTACAGGAAACTGAATGCTACAAAATGTTTTATTTACAGTTTCAGACAAATATAATGAAAGAACGTGACTGATTTATGTAAAACTTGTACATCCTTCAATATTTTATAAAAAACTTTAAAAGCCTTATATTCCTCTTTAGTTGAATACTAAGAAACTTTTTGGTTTATTTACATTTTCTGAAAAAGAAATATTTATGAACCAATTAATATTTAGCATTCAAAGTAAAGCAAAATATTTGACACAATTTAGTTATCTGTATTACGAATTTTATGATCTCCTTACAAATATTTCTGATTTTAAATTTTTGAGTAATTGCATATAACTTAGAATGCAGTTTTTGAAAAATACTTTATAATATCTGCAGTATTTTTACACTCGCTACAACTAATTTCTTTACGAAATAAGTGGCTTTAAAATTTTTGATCCATTGGTCAACACTAACTCAAAATTGGCATTTAAAACCTGAGCATCAAAATAGTAAAATTCTCAAAAACAAAAAAAAACAATTCAAGAAATCAAGGTATCCCACTGTAAAAGGCCTACGTCAACCCTGGGAGATCGGAGGTGTCGTTACCCCTTGGAAAAGAATGCAGTACCCATTCTACAAAGTGAAGGGTAGACCCTGGTTCTTTGTATGGAAGTCAATGGGAAACGACCACCCATCTCTGCGATTCGAACTCTGCTCCTTCATCCTGCAATGAACTTCATTATCACTTCTCTATCGACATGAATTACTGCTTACCGGTTAAAACTTATTTATTTAAGGTTGTTGAACAAATAAGATGATAAAGTACTTTTTTCTTTATTAAGGAAGTAAGTAAAACAAAAATTATTTGAATAATAATTAAATGATTATGTAGCCACTCAATGTTCTTAATAAATTTCAGGAACGCTCAATATCTGATTGTAATAGAAATAATTCTTTATATAAAGACCTGAATCACGAAAAAAAAATAATAAAAAAATTAAAGAACCACCGACTTTAGTCATCTCATTGAAGCTTGAAGCAGAACAAACAAGCCTATATGGATAATCATTTCACGTTTCATTCCGCATTTGCTTCAAATTATGTCAATTTACAATTGGTTAAAGTAGAGCTTTTGATACTGATGATGCATCCAAGGAATAAAGACAATCGTAAAATAACTTTGAAGAACAAATATTTCTTTTTCTTATTCATCAGCAATTGACTTGTTTGCAAACAATTTAGAGTTGCTCAACGGCCTAAACTTCGATTTGTTTACTCTCCAGATTATATTCGTAAAATGGTAATCATTTCTTTCTTTGGTTACTTTCCTTCAAATATAGAGGCTTTCGAAATTACAACGAAGCGAAATATTGGTATTTTTATAAATCTTTGGTATCAAACAAAATTATAAATATTGTCAGCTGCATTGAAACGAAGTGAAATAAGTATATTAGAAAAAAAACAAAAACCTGTAAATTTCCAAATCTTTCGCCAAGTCACTTTCTACGCTATCTTTATTTAAAATAAGGAAACAGACTAATATCAGTTCAAAAAAGTAAGCATTTTTATTTAGAAAGAGGCATGCGTTATTATTTATGGTTTCTAATTGCCACTGATGAATCAGGTGATGTTGTTCGTCTGGAATATTTCTCACAGTTGTTCTCTTTCCCACGCCTAAGCCTCTGTCGAAACTCTTCGGTGCCCAAATGAAAGGTTTCCCTTCAAGAGCTTCCTCTAAGTGGAGTGAAACTCTGGCAGTCGCAAGGTAAAGGGTCAGGTTATATAAAGAAAGTTCTAGAACCCTTTTACTCGATGACGTTAATGTTCTAGCAACATTGTTTCTGGAACACTTTTAAAGGTGGTTATTATCATTCAAGAAAATACTCCTCTTAGGTTTGATGAAAATTATTTTAATAAAGCATTTAATTTTCTTAATTATTAATGTTACGAACAGTTTAAATAAATGTAAAGAAAACTGATTTTTAAAAGTTAATTGTTTAATTGATAAAAAAACCAGCAGAAGAGTTAAAAACTTTAAATATTGTACAAAATAAATGTAAATTTAGCTACATGATAAATTATGAATTCTAAAGCAGAGATAAATTTAATTACAATAATAAATATAATAATTATTATAATTAGTAAAGACGGTCTTTTGACATTTCAGATTACGCCGTGTTATTTTAGTTTTTTTTGTTAATTTCATTACTATTATATGCATTCATATACTAGGAACGCGCTAATTTTCATCATCCTTACATCGCTTACATATAAATACCAACTAACTTCAAAAGTTATACGTATCAAAACTAGGCAACATGTTTTGACTATTTTGACAACATCCTACAGAGAAAGGATAACGATAGTCTTTTTCAGTCAATTTTGAGAAAAATTTCCACTAATGCTAACACTGCTTGCTAACTTTGAGCTTCCCATTCTATAAACAAAGATGTTTTCTGAATAATCTTTTTTGTCATAATAACACAGTAAAAGACAGTGAAAATATTTTGCTCCTCTGTATCACATTGTAAGATCGTTATAAGATCGTAGAGCTGAGAACTATCCTTTTGAAAAACGAACTGAAAATAATAATATATAGCAAAGATCCTGTAAAGCTCCTGCAAAAATGCTGAAAAATCTGTAAAATCATCTAGATTCGGGAATCAAAGGATGCTGAATAGTAGCCTCTCTAGAGCTAAATCAAAATTCTAATAGGTATGGCTGAGTAGATGCTGTGTTTATGGTTAAAATAGTTGGAAATTTACATAGTAAAGTAGTTATAGACCAGGCAGTTAAAGAGAAAAGAATTTAGGGGAATTCTGCTCCAGAAATTCCTAGAATCTACGAAGATCTTAGTAAAATGAAACATGTAACTGGAATTTACAGGTGGGCGAGCATTAAGGTGCCTGACTCAGTCAATTCAGGTAACTGCACTTTTTATACATTTCTTTTGTATGTTTCTTTTACCAATATACCTAAAATTCTGAAAATTTAAATATCAACTTGTGAAGCATGTGGGATATTTTCTTGTTTTAATTTTCAAAATATTCTGTAATTAATTAAATTAAAATTCAAAGAATGTTATTTCTAGTAAAATCTGTTTTTATAAAAAAAAAAATGCTTCAAGTAAATTTGTTTTTTAGAAACGAACAGCATCAAATGAATTTGCAAGATATTAAGCAAGCCTTTAATGTAAACGTTTTTTATTGTGATTATTTGACAGCACAAAAAAAAAAAAATAATAAATAATTTTAAAAAATAAAATTAACTATTTTAAATACAAGTCATTATTTTACAAATTTTTTATCATTCCAGGTTTTCGTCAAGTTTTTTTAGATTAAAAATACCGAGTAATACCTTGAAAAAATCCCCCCAAAAATTTTTGTTTTTTGAATTTAATTAAGGATATTTTGAAAATTAAAGACAAGAAAATAATAATCCCACATGCTTTACAAGTTCATATTTAAATTTTCAGAATTTTAGATGCATTTGTAAATGAAATATATAAAAGAAATAAAAGGTTTGCAGTCGCCTGAATTGACTGAGTCGGGACCTTAAGCTAACCAACTTACTGAACAACAAATATTGGAAGCTTGATTTCCGGAGCTCCAATGGGCGATCTTAGGCCCACACGTCATATAGGCCTACTTACTGAAGATCCAGTAATAAGAAATACTCTTTTCTATATTTTACATATAAAGCAGATTAAAACAGCTTTAGGAGATTTAGTTGCTTATTGCAACTTTGTAGTTTTTACAACATTATAGTTTCATGAATTCTTTTTCAGTTTCTTTTGTAATGATATTAGACCAAAATTAACGAAATAAAATTGTCTTCTATTTTAAGTTGGTATAATGATTTCGACTGATTAAACTTAATCTTTAATCTCCGTGGAAATTTGCTTTGCAGAGAAAGGTGTATGTAATGCAAATCAATAGTAAATCGATTCTTACTGTATTACTGTTTTACTTGTTTGTCTTGTCATTTTGAATACCTTTTCTCTGGGAATTTCCATTGGTTAACAAATCAATTTTATTAAAAAGTATGCAGGCTACTTCGAAGGAAACTATCATAAGTGACACTGCATTCTATTGATCAATTGTTTTACGAATGTTTTGAAGACTTAATTTAGCGAACGTAAAGCAAAATGTATAATTATTCAGTTAAATAGTACGTTTTCCGGATGCCGTCGCAAATATTTACTTAACAGCTTCTGTATTAGCAAGATTCAACAATTACATTTGTGGTTCTCTATTCGGATTCATGTTATTTCTAATTGATGATGTCCAACTGTGTCTTCCATCCTCATCTTTATTGAGAATCTTTAAGCAGGTGCTGCCAATATGTAATTTAAATTTCAGTTTCATACAGATTTTTTAAGCGCCATTTTTAACTTGGTTTTCTATAAAACCAAACCAATAAAAAAAAAATTCAAATAGCTCACGATAATCATTGTCTTCATACATTCATGAGTGGTAAATGTTATAATGAGAGGTAAATGTTATGAAGTTATAATTAGTGGTAAAAATCATGAAACAGCAGAGTATAATCATTGAGAGAAATGTCCATTGGAAAAACTCAAAAACTTCAAAGAATAGATACATGAATAGCTAACTTCAATAACCACAATGCAGTTAGATAATATGCGTTGATACACATTTGGTCCACCTTTCGAAACGTTACTAAATGTATGGGAGAAGAAAAAAAGGGTTAGAAGAAAACAAGTCAATTTATAGTTTTTCGTAAACATTAAACAAAAATATCCAGCCAATTTGCAACGTATCGAATGCGTTGTTTAAAAGGGACACTATTGTTGATTGGAAAACAAAACTCAATTTTTCTAGGCATTGTAATTTAAAAGCCAATTACAATTTCAAGCGACGTCCTTATTGAGTTCATTTAATATGTTTAGATCTCGTTTGGAGTCTCAGGATACCTGATCAATGGTTACCTTCGTTCGAGAGTATCATATTTATTCTAAACAAAATCGATTCGGTGTAGATAGACCCCCTTTTGTCAAACTAGCATTACTTTCCTGATTCGAACGTGGCCATCTAAAACCTGAATTGGCTAAACCGAAGCCCGAGGTTTTTTTTTTCCCCCAAACTCAGAGCAAGGAGGTATGACTCATGAAGCTCCGACTTCCGGTTTAGACTGGGGAGGGAAGCTTACAACATACACAGAAAGGGAATCGCAATAACTCATCCCTGTAGGAATCATTAAAAATTGCAAACCAAAGCGCATCCATCGTCCTCAGTTGATCAGTTACATTAGAAAATTCTCAGCTCAGCATCATAGAATGCTGAAATTTTAAGTGTAGATATAAACTATTTACAAGTAATATTTCTATTGAGTTAGAAATCAATAGGAAAGTTTTGTAGTAACAAAAAAAAATGCCAATAACTATGTAATAAGTACAAGGTGTGAACTGACACTACTTAAAGCCGTTTGTAAATCGATCGAACAACCGAAATGACACAAAATTTCGTGAGGAGACTAATGAAAACATCGGAAGGAGGATTCCGCGAAAAAAAAAATAGTTCCGAAAGTCGCCGATAAGGGAAATTTAGCGCTGAAGTAGCCTATGTAGCTGAGAATTTTCGCACAACGCAAGTAAAAGCCGTTTATGCAAGTTCTCGGCTACATAGACCACAACAGTGCCAGTAATTCGGGCGATTAAAGGTTGGAAAAACTTGAGAAAGACATTACAAGTATCAGTTCTGCTCAACATGCGTCTTTCGTTACCTCAGCGCGCGTTACTTGTAAGTTAATTTACCTTCACCAATCCAATCCAGCAGCCGCTCTTCGTGAGTTTAGAACCCGATAGAACTGCGTAATTGTCCGCTGTCAGTTGACGCATTCAAATCGAGGATTAAGAAGTTTGAAGAAACAGGAACGCTAGCACTTCGGCTTGGCAGAAAACAGTGCAAGAACAGACAATTACAGACTTTGCAACTGCGATCGTCGACTGCACAGAGGGGACCCGTGCTGGTAGTGGCAGCGCCCGTGGAGTATCGTGACAACTGCATTTGACATATGCCACGATATCGAAGGTCTTGCAGAAAGTAATCCACTTCTATCCATACGAGTAAAGCAACTCGAGCAAAACTTTTGCTCTCACTTTTCTTGCCAGAATGGAAGTCGACGCTCTTGGCCATGGAGAATTCGGTGGGAAGATGGACCTGTTAACACCCAAAATTATCGTATTTGGACATCCGAACCACCCCAAGCGTTTCAGGAAATCCTATTACATTCATCAAAAATGGCTTCAAAGCAGATTTCATGGAACGACCATTCTTTTTTGAGAACTTCACTCCGACAGGACCTATTCAATAACCGCGCAGAAATATCGCGATATAATGAACAGGCGGCCAGGCGGTTTCTTCAATCAACAACTTCAGCAACGACAATATCAGTACGAAATAATTTTTGCAAGATGGAGCACCAACATATGTAAAGCAGTTTCTACGGCATCATTTCACAGACGAAAGAGTCATCAGTCGCTTCTTTCCGGTTGCGTGGCCGCCTTGTTCCCCTGATTTAACTCCAAGCGACCTTGACTAGAGTTACTTGAATTCCTAGATCTATTTTGGCGGGGTCCCGAACTTTACTTCCTTAAAGGATAACATATGACGGGCTGAGATTAACATTCCTTTAGACATGTTACGTTCAGCTGTAGAGAATATTGTGCACAGAATGAAATTCCTGATTCACAATTGAACCTGGGCCACTTCCGCACGGGGGGAAATGAATGTACTGCATAAAAGGTAACATTTCAGTTCAGTTTCGTTTTTGTTATTCATTTGTCTGTTCTTTGCAACTGTTTTGTTACATTGCTCAGTGCCACGTTTCTCCTTATCGGCGACTTGCAGAACTACTTTTTTTTTTCTTTTGGCGGAATCTTCCTTTCCATATCTTCCTTAGTTTCCCCATCAAATTTGGTGCCATTCCGGTTGTTCGATTGAGCTACAGATGACTTTAAGTAGTGTCAATTTAATTACGGCAATCCTGTACATCATCTCGAGTACTTGCAATTTATTTACCTTAGACATTTGATACTGTAACGTTCGACAACTATTATCAATTGTATGACTTCCTTGCTGATTTGAAAGAATGAGGGATTGAAAATACAAGAGTCTCCAAGAAAGCTTACAGGAGAAAATGCTTACACAAAATTGCTTAAAACATTGATTTTAAATTATAGATCTATTATATTTTAATATTTTTGCAACCACTTTTCTGGATGTTACCATTCTGATATTGGAAAATTGGCAAGCCAACTATTTCTTCCTCAGTGCTTTTAAGACAAAATGCATTTTTAATTTCATTCCTTGTAATTTACGTGCAATGTATTAATATTCATTTTATTTTAATAAACCCCGCTATCATTCTTTCCATTTAACTTCACGTTGCTTAAAGACCGCAGATTGTCCATTGCAATTCCAAAGATAGTTTAAAACAACCGCGAATCTATATATGCGAGTACGCCACAAGCAATCAAAATGATTGCTCGCTTCCAGTCTGATTTTCTCTGCGTGAAAGGGAGTTAAATTACGAACTAATTTATGCCCTTTCCTCTTTGTATACATTAATCTAAGTCAATTTGATAATCACCGTAATTAGAAGCGAATGTTGTTTGTTCAAGAGGAACCAAAAGATCTCCGGGGACAACGGACTGCAAGTGCATTTAGAATAGAATGAGAAGGTCCACCTTTGCTCTTAGTCAATGGATCTTTATTTACACTGCTTACGGAAATCGAAATCCTAACGTCGTTTTCGAAATGCATCAGTGGTGTTGTCATTAGCTATTGGGACCTGATTCTTTAAGTTTTAAAGCTTTCAACGCTTGTAAACAGCTACTATTTTTGTTCTTTCGCACTAAATATCTTCATTAAGCATTTTTTTTTTACACATTCCTTTTCAATTTAAATTGCTTTTGCTGATTTTTGTTTATTTTTTATCCAACAAAATTATTCTAAATATGAAATTTCTATTCATAAAACAAAGAAATTTTAATGCTTGAATAATTTTTAAATGAATATTCTAAAAGTAATCTAATACAAACTAAAATCAAAACAGTCTTTTATAAACTTAAGATTGAATTGCAAAACTACCATGTTGACAATTTTCAATTGAAAAGAGGTCTTTTTCCCTTTACACGTTTTTTGAGTAATAGTTATGTTTCATCATAATTGAAAAATCTTTTCTTTGACGTACCATCTCAAAACAAAACTTGCGACATTTTATCTTATCTCTGATCTCACGTTTTAGACCAATCTTCCATGGAATTTCTCGTGTGGCAGATCATCTGATCTGGTATGGCAATTGAACAGGGCTCAAATACGTGAGTAAGTTTGGGATTCAAACCTACTGCAGCCTTGCTCGATCATTGGATTGAGCCAGAGAAATTGATGAACAATCTCAATCAACACCTTGAATTACACTCGCGGTATCACGTACGCTCTCTTTCTGAAGAAAAGTCACAAAAACTTCGTGCAGGAACGGCAGTTCCACTGGAAAAGAAGCCCGGACTTAGATATCAATAATTAATAATCCTTCCACAAAAACACCAGAACTCGAACAAGTATTGTAGCAATAATACAGATGTCGAAGTATGTTTATGTATCTCAAGAGCATATACGATGGACGTAGCTACTAATTAATCCCCGATAGAAACTTTCATCTCTGAAGAATAATGCTATTTCTCCCTGCAATCAGCCTTTCTCGGTATCACTACAGGAGTGCGACGATGTCAGAACTATGCAAAGCCGCAGTCTTTGTTTCAAGGGAGCGATTGTGCATAACTCAAGTAAACCCTTCTACTGTGGCAGTATCACTGAATTTCGTCAGAGCAACTTTTCCCCCAGACACAGCTTCCGTTCTGATAATATACGTTTGCGTTACCCAAAACGGTCAATAAGAGTCATCCTCGCAAACATCATTCAATTCATTCCGCAATTTTTGACCAATGAATCATCGTGCTTCACGAAAGTTCACTAAAAATTCGTTAATTACACTATTTATCCATCAAGCTCGCAACAAGGTATTCTTCAGGACTTGGTACCAGAAAGCACTGATTGTAATAACGATATGAACGTCATTTATTGACGACCATCACTTTGTAACCAATTCTACAATGACTTTTGAACTTCAATTTGTACATAATCTGCTCTCAATCTTTAGCAGATATAGGCAATTTAACCTTTTGTTTTGAAGTTCGTACGTTACGGGCTTCACGACCGATGTCAGTGTCATTGCTTTTGGTTGCACGATGTGAGGTTGAGGCCAAATTAGTTAATTAAATGAAACCTGGAACTTTTCTTGTATAATCTAAAACCGCTTCTAATGAACTACATCTCTGTGTGTTTTTTTTCACTTTCTACATCTATTGTAGTTTCAGAAAGTTATTTTATTATGAATTTGAACTTTTTTATAACTTAAAACAAATTACTTCACTCCCATAACTTTTGGATGTATCTGATCCTTAAAATAAATCCTCTAGTTTAGCCTCGTAGATCCAAGGGTTTTCTTCAATTATGTTAATATCTCCAACGACAGTGACTTAATGCTTCTGAATAACAGAAATTATAATCGTATTTTTTTTGGAACTAATCTCAAAAAATATATATAATGTTTCATAAGAATATTTCACAATCCACAATTCTTGATTGATTTACTGAACAAACATAATATTGTAAAAAAATCCATTTTTTTTTCTTTTCTTTAGTGAATTAAAATTTTTTAGAGATATTGGCACAAAAGAAAAACGCATTTTAGCTATTAATGCTAAATAAGAATGAAATATGTAAGCTTCATTTTCAATTACGTTTCGTTACATTTCTTCAATCAAAAAACTTAATTAGTGTTGTTACATTTTTGTTGAAGGCAAGTCTTGTTTGAAAGTTTTAGTAGCAGGGAATATTTAATGAGACTATGCTAAAATTCCATTTAGAGCTCCATGTAATGTGATATCCGTAATTGACGGTGATGGACCAAAAGGCGCTTGTGGCTTGTACTTTCAACAAAATCCTTTCGCCCAATGCGCAGTTGATAATTATTAACTTCGTCAGAAGGACAGTTAGCGATACCAGGTAGAGTAAATTGCACATTTCTAACGCTCTAAAACATCAAGCAATCTCTGAAATTCGAGCAGTGTAAAATTAGAAAATATATCAACTCTAAAATTCATCAGCAAGAATCAATTAATCAGTACATTGAAAGAATGTAAATAACTAATGGCTAATGAATGCTAAAAGTTAGAAAGTACATCAAGAAATAATTTCATAACTTTTTTATGAAGCATAAATATATATATACAGTCGGACACCGATTTAACGAATTTCGCGATTTAACGAATTTTTCTTTTTCCCCGATTAAAATGAAGGCAAAAACCCCTATTTAACGAATAATTAACCCCGAATTAACGAATTATTTCAACAGCCGAAAAAAAAAAATTTTGTATTAGTTTAGGTAAACAAACCTAAACATACATAATGCAGCAGGATATAAATGACGCTGTATTTTCTTCTCTCCATAAAGTCGAAAAAGAACTTTTTTCAGTCAGGAATCAGGAGTCACACATTACTCAGTACATACTTTAAAATTTCAAATTAACTAGTGCGTAATTATTCGCAGTAATATTAGCTGCTGAATAAAAAGTGTGTAATTTCTAATTATGGGTGTTTTTGTACACTTGCTTATTAGGGCTGTTCCATAAGTTAAGTGCAAAAATTTTTTATTTTGGACCCCGATATTACGAATAAACCCCGATTTAACGAATAAAGTTTTCGGTCCCGATGAATTCGTTAAATCGGGGTCCGACTGTATATATATATAAGCAATTGAAATTTGTATATATATATAAGCAATTGAAATTTGTTTGAGAACTCTGATAGAAACTCAATATCTTTATCAATAATTAAAATTCACATTATGTATTTTCAATTTAAATTTGATATTATCTAAATCAATGGAGACGTGGGTAACGTTTCTTGTAAGTCTCTAATGAATTAATAAAAATAATATTCAGTTTACCTCATATATGTTATTTAAATTTACAAGAAAATGTCATTATAATTTAGAAGCAAATTTTTGATTATTTAAAATTGTTAAATATAAATAAAAGTGGAAATTAAACATTTAAATCATATTTATTGTTTCAATATTATCTTTGATGGGGAAAAAAGTATAATCATATTACTAAAATCTTTTATTTCTCTGTCTGTTAGTCCGGCGCAAATGTTGGGATTTGTGAAATTAGAAATAATTTCTACAAGTTCGCTACGGGAATCGAACCGGCAACCTTCTGATCCGAAGTTAGACGTCTTATCCATTAGGCCACGGGGACTACATTCTAATCTCTAAAAAATAAAAATATGTCATAGAGGCACTCGCTGGTTCCAAAAGCAGTCATGGGTTGGGAGAATCCCCTTTTATCGGGTTGCTAGTTAAATATATATTAATATTTAAGTATTATGTGTATTATATATATATTAAAACACAAACAATAAATATTAATTTCAAGAAATTCCCTTTATGCGCCCTCCACCCACCCTAGGATCATCAGGGCACTACTTTTGATCCGGTGACGTTTGGGGAAATAATCATTCGAAGGATTCAAAACTTACAAACAGGGTCTAAATAACGCAAACATTTATTAGCTAAATAAAGAAATAGGAATAATTAAGAACATTTGAACTTTTGGCAAGGTTGTATTTATTAAAGGAATCCCAATTTGAATTTGTGGCACACGAATCAGAAACTTTTGTTACCTTACTAACAACTGAATGAAATAGTCTTGTGAGGAATTTAAGGATCCCATTATTAAAAAAATTTATAATCTATTTGTAATTTTATTTGAAATTAGCATAAAATAGAAAACTTTAGAAATTGGGAACTTCCATAGAAAGTTAGTTCAATCTCATTCAAATTATGTTTTTATTGATTTTAACATTTAAAATGTAACATTGTTGAGTAAAGTAACAAAGACTTCTAAATGAATGATAACAATGATATTTGAATTTTAAAAGCAATATAATGCAATAAAATAATAAACTTAGCAATCAACATTAATAACTATACATCGGTAAACTGCAAAACTTAGCGAGAACATGTTGTAATAAAACGAAACTAATGCATTTTTGTTAAAATTAACAAAGGGAAGTTCAAAAGGAAAATAAGATTCAGCAACAATATAAAAGCTGAAGTCAATACAATTAAAACAAGGTAGGAATAGCGATTAGTAAACCAATCACAATGCTTCGCAACGTCTTCTGATAAGAAAATGTCACTGATATTGCTTTAAATTCCTTATTATAAATGTGATTGTTGCGAATGTAAAAGACGCAATTGATGCGATTGTTGGGATTCTTGTGGTTAATGATAATTTAAAGAGATTTTAATGATATTTTAATGATTCTAACCTACATGACAGACAAAACGGGAATATAAGTCTGCTGATCTTATCGGAAGACTAAAACTGCATTTCCTCATTTTCTGCAACTTGTGTTATTTTTATATTAAAGTATTTATTTGAGTAGTAGTAGAAGTTCTTGAAACTTAAAGAATTGGCAATATCAACCGTTTATCTGTTTAGAGCAACCTGTCCTGTAATCAATATTCCCTGTAAATTTACCCAAGGATTAAAGTTCAGCTTGAGTCTGCTGTCATAAGATTATTTTACAAGAATGTTTTCGATAATGACCTTTTATTTAGGTCAAGTCAAAGTGCAGTGTACGTCTAGGGTTGAGATGGATTACAATATTAGAATACACGGAGATTACTTGTAATGTTTATTGAAGCTGAATTTAAGTTTTAGGTCAAGTTGTTTCACTCGCTATCGAACCCTGATTTTTTTTCCTTATAATTTTCAAAATAATGGAAGTAATGCAGAAAAATTTATGCAGAGACATCCCTTGAATAAGGAGAAGCATAATGATTTCATGGGGCTTTAAGAAGGTTCTATCCGTCTGTCCGTCACCACTTCTAGAGCCCAATCGCACAGATACAAGTGATATACCTTATTGTTATTGTGACTTGTAGAAGTGGGGAAATACGAATTTAGGTCTGCGGTTACTTCCTGTCTGACAGGAAGTGGCCGAAAACGAAACATGCATGGAGTCACTTTGGTTTCGTGAATAAAGTTGAAAAAAATAAACAAAAAACTGGTTTTACATAAGACAATGACGAGTTATTATCACTCTTTCATCTTCTTTCCATTTTCTTTTGACAGACAGATTCAGAAAGTAATTTTTTTTTGTCATTTCTTAGTTGTTTGTTAGTTAAAAATCTACATTTTCCTTATTTAATTTTCTATTTAATTTAGAAGTCATTACTTGATCAACATTGATCATTTATATTAAGTTTTGAATTTATAAGTTCAATTATCTAATGTTCAAAATAATTACTTAAAAAAATATTTTGTTAGTTTTCAAATAATTGCTTTCAACAAGTTTATTCTGGTATTAGGAGATCTTACATTTTTAATAGGGTATGTGAATGTCCATAATTACTTTTTCTTTATATTTTTCGGGTTTTCATGGAGTAGGTTACAACCACATGGAGTAGATTAAGAAATAATAATCATTGCTTAAGGCAATGAGATATTAAGAGAAATAAGATGTACGTATACACACACGAACCGAATTGATGAGATACATTTTCCTATTGGAAAGTAGGGGAAAAATAAAAATTTAAAATAAACACAACAACTGGACAGAAAATTCACTTAAATTTTTTTGGGAACTTTTAAGAAAGCTCATTTTTGGCAATTATTTTTTTTTATAACGAATTGAATGAAATGAAATAGTAAAAAATGATAAAACAATAAAGTTTGGAATATTACTCTAGGTCTCGCTTTTATAGAGTGAATTTTAATAATACGTAAAATAAAATAAAGTAATTAAGAATAAGTATTTTGTCAAATCCGAATATATTTTATTAGTTTAGGAAATGTATAAGTACGGGAAAGTTGTCCAAATTGGGATATTTTCTTCTTTAACTTTAATTGAACGAAATCTAGCAAATAAAAAAGTGTTATAAACCATTATTCATTTAGTTAGGGTCTTTTCCCTTCTTACATTAATTACAGTATATAACTGGCCTAAGCACAGTAATCGAAAATGAATGTTAGATCATCTTCCTCAGCGTTCGAACATTCGAGCGCTCGTCCCCATTTTGAACCAGCACTAGTGTCCCCGTTTGACCCGACCATGAACTTCATTACGAAATGAAATATGTACTCGCCCAATACTTATCTTGGCATGTATAACACACCAAAAGCGTTTGCAAAAATTGAAAACTTTTCACTTCAAAACTAAAAATCACACTCAAACTATTGCTATGGCGTCCAGTAACAGTAGTACTATGGTTTCCCGCCGATAGCAGCATTAATCAAGAAGAGCTTGAGTTTCCTCATTTGACCCATTGTCCCCATTTTGTCCAACTCTCTCTACTTGATTTGTAAGGTAATACTCTGTACATATAAGATGGTATTCTTAGCTAGTGATCTACCACACTTGATGTATGCTTTGTTATATTTTATTTTTTTCCTCTCCCTTAATAACAAAACGCAATGTAAGAGGATATTCTCTTGCCTTCCTCACTCATTCCTTTGTGATTTAATTTTAGAGTGGAAGTTCTAGGTCTTCCTGAAAACAGGAATTAATAATTCTTGGTTTTAAAGAGAGAAGATACAAGACTTTTGATTGGACATGGTGTAGAAATGTTTAGGCCTACATAGGAAGTTAATCATTAAGCCATAATCGCTGGCAGTTGAATTCGAATACAAGATGAATAGCGTTTGGAGTAAAGATATTACCATATGGACAGAGCCGTAGCTAGAAGATTGGGGGCCCCGGGGCAGAGCCGGCGCTAGGAGGGTGCGGGCCCTTGACAATCTTATTTTAACAACCAAAAAAAAGGGGGCAACAAATGATTATGGTTTCGCAAAAAAGAAAAATTCCCCTTCGTTCGGGGGCCCCGGGGCATTGCCCCGGCTGCCCCAGTGGTAGCTACAACCCTGCATATGGATCAGTTCATTCACCAAACACTATCAGACGACGTTTACTGGAAATTTGATCTTGATTACATGATTCCGTTGGTCAGACAGAATAGTAGGTTTGACGAACTCAGATTGGATTTCGTGAGTAAAAAATACCATTGTATGTTAAATGTAAAGAACTGGAAATATTTTATAACATATTCTTCAGGAGAAGAGAACAGGATAAATTACAGGCATCAGGAGGAAATTATTCAGAAAATAATGATTGAAGTATTTCGTTTTCAAGAAGTTTTGGGATTTCACGTTGGGGAAAGAACGTTGAAATAGGACTTCTATTGAAAATGTCCTGTAGCACAGGACGAAACGGCGTCTGGCGCCTTTCATAAATGTAATAATTTAGGAGGGTTGGTCTTGATAGCATTATATTAGAATTTACTGGAATTAAATGCAGAGTACTACTAAGGTTTTGAAATAAAAATATTGAGTGGATTTTTTTTTTTTTTTTTTTTTATAACAACTATGATGCTGATACAGAAAAACCTGTAGTAATGGTTCGGGTTATTTCTATAGTTCCATCAGCTTCATAAACCTTGTCTTAGGATTAAAATATTAAAAGTATCTAAGACTATCATAAGTTCTTCTATAAGCACTAACTTGCTTCACTTCAATAAGTTTTCCCTGTATTGCTCCAATACCGTTGGTATCAATTATATTAGGATAATGGCCTTTCATTTGTGTGAAATATTTTAATTTGCTTTTCACAATGTGTAATTTAATATTATCTGGCTTTTCACCAGTTTGAAATATTTATGCTGCACACTGTTGAATATTATGATTCACGCCTCAGTTCTATATTACGTCATTCAGCATTAACGTATCTCCTAACATTAATATCTTGAAGTACTAAATTTACTAACGGTTCTCTTTCACTATTATTTAATTCTTCTTTAAGAATTCTCTAATCACAACTCGCACCAGTTCGTTTTATTAAACCGCAAATAATAATTGAATCGTTTCACGCTACTTGCGGAAGATTCTATTATGACTGTTCCCTCTACTACACTTTAGTAGTTCCGACAAATTAAATAAAGCTTCGAATAATTTTTCTAATAAATAATTTAGAAATAATACTTTTTACAATAGTTTTAAAATCATTGATTTTTATTAATTGTTAATTGCAATTCTCTTCGCACTTCAAAAGTCTTGTGATTATGTCTTCCCGTGACTTTCTTCACTTTCAGAACTCTATTTGCAGAATGTAAAATCCAATGCTCAATAGTCCCTCAATGGAATATTTTGAATAAGATTTCTACTTACAGTTTATTGAGTTCGTTGATATAAAATTCTCAGTAGCTCGAAGTTAACTGCGTAGCACATTTTAAACATCCCGCCAGAACTTTGGACAACCTTCGCAATGCCATTTGTTGAAGTCGCTTCCCCATCTGGAACCTTACTGCTTTCCAATGGTGACGTAACACGCTTTAGTCTCGATCGCTGCGCCTTCTGGCTGTCAATCAACATAACTTCAATTCTCACTAATAATGTTTAACTACTGTTCTCTTAATGTCGTCATCTCATCTTTAACTCCAAATCGAGGCAGTGTTGCCTTTCTTATTCATTTCTTCGTTGACGTAATTATTACATTTCGTTATTCAAATTTATTTCGTATTAATTTATTTAAATACATTTTAAAGCTTTCAAAAATAATAATAATATTTATTTATTCCTAAAATAAAATCTTCTATAATAAATTATAATTTTTGAATTACATTTATATTATTCTAATGTGTTGGCCTTTTTAGTGACTTTTAATTCTACGAGCACATGTAAAACATTTTCATATGAAATGTATTTGGCAGCTTAATTTTTTTTTATATATATGTTGTTAAACTACTAGTTGGTTCTTAAGTGAATGATCGAAAGATTAGAAAGAATTAAATTAAATTAAATATTGAGTGTTCAATTTTCAAATAAGAATAATTCTGATAACGTTCTCAATGATTTTTAAGTTGATATTTTACTCTTTTTTTACCTGACATCGGAATAATTTTATAGGCTATTTTTAATTTAACTTAATTTTCTTTTAAGATAGAATGTTATCAGGATATAGTTCGAAATTCTTTAATTTCTCTGTTTTTAAACGAATATTGATCATTAAGGATTTGTAAATTTGGATTGATATAAATCAGTGGCGTACCAACGCCTTTGGGAGCCCGGGGCGGAAGTTGTAGATGGGGCCCCCTAGACTTGCTTTTACAACCAAAAAAAAAGGAAATCTTGTGTGGAGGGGCCCTCTAGTCTTGCTTTTACAACCAAAAAAAAAGGAAATAAGCTGCTTGGTGGGGCTCCCTAGGCTGGCTGATGGGGACCCTCCCAGGTGTGGGCCCGGGGCGGACCGTCCCCCCCTGCCCCCTCCCCCCCCTTGGTACGCCACTGATATAAATATGTATTTCATATAATTATTTATCCAGTTGTATTTGAATTTAATTTCATCAAATTAATTTTGCGAATTTTATTTTAACTATCGACTATTCTAAATTAACGGAAAATGACACTTCTGGGTATGAGGAAATAATACCAATATCTAAGATTTAATTTTTCTTTAATTACTAATATTATAATTCGAGATCTTGGTTACCCTTTGGGTATGGTCGTCTTTTCTGAACGCACTGAACGCACTAATTTAGTCTTGCTCACAGGGAAACGTATTAATTAGTACAAAATCTTAATAAAAAAATATATCATATTTAGCATTTAATCATTTCTAAATTAATGTAACTTGGGATAAACGTTACAAAGGTTAAGCAAGTAATTTCACTTAATTAGAGATAACTGTTTCTTAATAACTTTCCAAAATTTTAGATTTGTCACCTATTCTATTGCTTTCATTCTTTGTTTATGTCAATTACTACATGAAGAGTTGTTGAGTCTAATATTTTGATGTTAGTGGCGATATCCTGTGCTGCTCTTAGAGTAAAGCTCACTTAAAAAGAAAATTGACAACGACCATCCATAAATCCACTTAACTTAGATAAATTACCCGAATATATCGCCGGCTTCCGCCATAAATTCATGGCTTCGTCAGACGAACGGATTTGGAACTCTATAATGGAAAAAATGTATTAAACATGTCGGAAAAAAAGATCACCACTGATAAAAAGAAATAACAATAAAAAGAAATATATTGCCTTCTTCTATAGATACCATAAGCTTGAAAACCTTAAAAGGAGTGTAATCTTTCTAACAGTTTCGTACATCCTCTGCCAATAACATCCAAGTCAGAGAAACTATTTAACGCAATTAGTCTTTTCTCTTAAACAGACACCCTTGTTAAATAAATAAGAACTTCTAAAGCATCATACCTATAATAAATA
>JAFIDM010000001.1:136945805-136959734 GCA_023159025.1 Thereuonema tuberculata
GTTCATCCTTTTTCTTGTTGTAAAATTTTGATGAGTTTTCACAGGATTTTTGGCGCCAATGATTAAACGTCGCCTCTAATGCCAGGGTCTTGTTTTCCAACCAAAAACCTGCAATACACACATTTGCCGCTTGTGTATTTATTACTTTTTGCTTCTATTTTACTTTTTGCTTCTATTTCTATAGAATTTCAATGCTTTTAAGGCAGAGCTTCTCAATTAATGTGCTGCAGAGTCGCGGTGTATCAGGAGGGTTACCTTGTTGTGCCGTACGTCGCGTCGCATCGAATTAGGCAAAGAATTATTCTCTTAATAACAATGGGTGAGACCCAGTTGTATACAAAATGATATCTTGGTACAGCTGTTTCACGCTAATATGGCGATCATCAGCCAGGAGCAGTCATCAGTACACAACCAAGTCTTGATACACGGGGCCTATATGATAAAACGTCGGAACAAATGTGGAACCCGCAAAAGTTAAAACAAACAATAAAAACTCGCCGAAAGGACAAATGGCGAGAAAATTCATGTGCCGCTACACGCGGTATCGAGACTTGGTTGTGTACTGATGACTGCTCTTGGCTGATGATCGCCATATTAGCGTGAAACAGCTGTACCAGAATGTCATTTTATATACAACTTGATCTCACCCATTGTTATTATTATTATTAATATTTACCTGCGCTTTCTTATTTTTATGCGCTAAATAAATTCATAGAGGCCGCGTGTAGCGGCACATGAATTATTCTCTTGTTTCTAAAAACTATAGTTTCTTGAAAATAATGATAATAATGTAATAAAATAATCTGCTTGTTCGTGGTCTTGTTTTGAGTCTTGCTTGTGGTCTCTTGTTTTGAGTCTTGCTTATAGTCTCAAAAACAAGACCACAAGCAAGCAGACGATAGCTTCCGACAAAAAAAGACCACCAGATGGAGTTATCGACAATGCTTCCGGGGAATGAAGGTAAGGACAAATCCCTTTGGGAGGATGTAGTCCATGGAAATCTTCTACCACTTGACAAAGGGTCCTAAATGTAGGAGGACCGAAACTGCTGTGAGTTTTAATGTGTTTTATATATTTTTTAAACTATAAACAGTGGAAGGTTGGTTGGCCACATCCATCTGAATTTTAAACTTCACGTAAAAACTTTTTAATTGTAATAATGTCTTTCTTAATTTTAAATATTCAATTTTACTTTCAGTGAAGATGCTGAAATATAACTAAAAGACAGAAAATCCTATCAATTTCTATTATCATTTATGATGGAGGCCTTCTTGGCTGGGTTCAATCATTCTATATGATCTTAGTTCAGATCTGCTTTAACCACGTGGTTTCTAGCTTCGGTTACCAATGAGAATTTTTGGTTCGAAAGGACCACAAGTTTTAGGGTTATCCGTACAAAGAGAAAATAATTAAAAGCAATCTATGATTAAGATGAATATTTTTAACTTGGCAGAAATTACGCGTTAAATAATATGGTCTTGAATACCATTATCAAGATGGCTGAGGATGCGATAGGCTTAAGTTCTGTTTACAAGAATATTCTTTCTTGATATTAAAAATTTGTAAAGAAATTGGAATAAAAACATTCCAAAGGAAGTATATTTCAGTAAACATTTGTTCTGTTATTAGGGTAGGGTCTTCCTACTGCTCGTGCTCTAATTCAAATAAGAATAAGTACTACTACAGAATGTAATTTAAGTTAAAGGGTATTGAGCATTACTTTTAAATTTGTTTGTTTGAGAAAATGAAATAGTATAAGAATAAAAATAGATATATGAAGAGAAATTATTCCTGCTAATTTATATTAGGAATGGATCGTGAATTAGCATAAACGAATAGAAAATATCATTCAAGTTGAATATGAATTGTGGTTACTAATGAATTGAGGGTTTAAATTGTCTGGGTCAGCTCATGAATAAGGAAATAATGAAGAAATGATTTTGTGAAAAAATAAATATAATTATAATTTCTAAAAGGTCCTTAAGGGAAAAAAAAAAGATGAAAGGGAACTTTATCAGTTTCTGTTTACTCCGGATGGCTTACTAGAACCTGTCTGATGAAGGAAGAAGAGATGAATTATTATTAAGGCTGCAATGATAAATGATAAGATAAAATGAAATGAGAAAAATCGAGTAAGTAGTAGGGTTATCAACGGCAAATCCACATCAGATTCACTGAACTAGAATTAAATCAATACATGCTACTACTGATAAAAAGTTAGTAATTACTATAGCAACTCAGAAAGATCCTTTCAACATTCATAACATTCTTTTTATATCCACTATATTTCGTCCTTCTTTTTGAAAAACTTCCTCAAGTGGTTATAGAGGACAAAAAGACAAAACTATTCTTTTTCCTCTACTTAACATAAGGGTTACAAAATAAGAACTAAAAACATTTTCTAATACATATTAACAATTGAAAATTGATTTATTCACCAGCATAGTTATTAATAATGATAACATAAATAATAACTAATAATTAAACACTAACAATAACGATGAACAATAATCTTACTAACATACTCGCATTATAATCAAAAAACTTATTTTTTCCTAAAATCTTTAACACAACCAAATGAAGCACTACTTATTTTAAGAAACTTATCCTTATTAAAACAATTTTTGCTGTTAATTAAACATGATTTGGTTATGAGTCTCTCCTTTTCTTCAGAAATTTTGATTTCAATTTTGGCAATCGGATCTGGGTTGTGTCCTACTTTTTCACAATGATCATTGTAATTACTTACAAATTTTATGAAAGATACCTCAGAAAGATATTTGTCCTCGATAGCTTATCCTACAAAGACAGTTTATTATGGAAATTAAATTTTAAGGAATAGGATTTTACAAAATTCCTTGTATAATGTGAGTTAAATGAACCATAGCAAATACCTCGACGAATATGAAGATAAAGAAAAATGAAGAAAAAAGATACTCCGTTAGAATAGATAAAACAAGGGATTCAAACGTTCATCTCCAGAAATATGTTAACAGCTTGAAAACCTAAATTAATTTCTTTTTTTATTATGTATAGCTGTAAGAATAAACCTGTTACTAATTGAGTACCTAAGCAAATGCCAAGCAGAGATCAAAAATTTCATCATGAAGAAATATTTGAAGAGCAAGGAAGATCAATTAATGAACCATTAATGATTTTTAAAAATTATATGTTTTTCCTATAGGCATTCAGAAGATAGTTTAATATAAAATATTATCTTTGGGAGTTCATGATAAGTTTTCTTCTGTTTCCTTATGTAGATTCGCAAACTTTATGTTTGATTTAACTAATTTTAAAATTAATGATAATATTAATATATTCGTTGGGAATAATTTTTCTTATTTCTTTAATAGTATAAGATCACCAGAATCTTTTATATGAATTATAATATATGTTTTATTAGACTTTAAATTGACACCATGCCTGTGGCTTGCGAAGCTCAGATTAAAAAACCATACACAGAATATCCCTCAGCCCAAGTAAGAAAAAGAAGGTAAAGATCAGTAAGGGTTTTTCTAATTTTTTTCTTCACCTGTTAATAAGGCAGTTCTACAGAATAAAAAAACGGCGAAGTCTCAAAGTGTTTAAATTCTTGAAAGGATTCATCTGCAGCCAAAATCAGGCTGAGGTTTTTTTTTTCTTTTTTATTGCACTCAATAAAAGAAATTAAAAAGTTTAGTAATTTGTGAGCATTTAGGAACAAGGCTTGGAGTTTATCAAATGTTTAAGTGCGCCAAATGTAAAGCCAATAAAAATTGAAAAACACTGACTTAAGAAAACCTTTACTAACTACTTGAACTTCTTGTACTTTAAATTATCTTGAAATTTCACTAATATTGTACTGTCAGATAAATTGTTATAAAACAAACTACTTAAAAAAAAAAAAAAAAAAAAAAGATATTTCGGAATATTTAAAATGTTAAGGCATAAGACAGTAAGCTTTTTTATTGGCTGTAACATGTATAATACTTAACTAAAATTAAGTGTCATTTATTGAATATAACTTGTTTGTAGTATTATTCATTCATTTTTGAATATTAATTACAAACACTAAATTAGTATATGATAAAAGAAAGTGAATTTCAAATGTATTGACATTATCAGAAAATGTCAATTATCCAGATTATTAAGCAGCTGTGATTTGTTCTACTCAACATTAGTTCCGAACAGTTTATATCATTTAAATTTATATAAAAGAATTGCTTTTGCTTTCAAATTATTATTAATACTGCCTTAAAGATAATTATTTGAAAATATTCATTTTTTTTAAGGCGAGAGTCATCACTTTCATGTAGCATTTGTTTTTATCGACTTTTTTTTTTGTCGTTCTTTTTTATTTTCCTTTAGTCTAAGTTTCTCTCTTAAACAAAAAAAATCAATGACTTTTGAAAAGTTGAAAGCATACGATTGCAAAACACGCAGCTTTTTTTTTCCATATAGATTTTCTTCTTTTTTTTCCTCTCCAGAAAAATGCACCTTTCTCGAATCCTGGATCTCCCTGAGCATCCTAAAGCAAAGTTTTTATTTGAGCTTTGCCGTTTGTTTTGCATGTCGAGGGACTGGCCTTGCCTGCTTGATAGTGACGGACTCAGAAGGGGTCGGCCGGGCTCCCCGGTGGCGGCCCGGCGATAAGCTCTCTCGTCCCGGTCCGAAGGTCTCCGTGCGACGATGTACCGGATAAAAGGAAGAAGCGTAAAGTTTTATGGGCTCTGGCCTCCGAGCGTGGAATGCATTCTAATGCCAGAAGGAAGTGCATTTTGGTGAGGACGAATCTACGTTCCCCTTTGTGTACAAAACTCAGGCAGCCAAAAAAAAAAAAAATACGAGAGAGGGGGAACGAAATTGACAAAGGATTTGAAGGAAATCGAATTGGAAAAAAAAAAAATATATAGAAAAACTGAAATCTTGTTTACACAAGATTCATCAGGAAAATTTGAAATAGGATCTTGTACATTCAAATCGTTCCACTGACAAATCTATAATAATGCCAGTCCAAATGTAATGTCGCCTGAAAAAAACCGTATAAGAAAAAAGCTTGACCTAATTAAATAATATTTTTTAATCATTATTATTCATGCTTTTTATTCTATTTGAACAATCAGTGTTAATGAATGTTTAAGAATAAATTTTCTTCTACAATATCTTTTTCTCTAAATTAAGTAGGATATAAAATCTTGATTTTGTAGAAGTCAGCAAGTTTTCTGAGATGTTTTCCTTTATTGTTATCGAAATTAAAACTAGAACAATTTTAATTTCTGTAATTGTAATTAGAACTTAAAAGTTGCAATTGAAATCCTGTTGTAAAAAAATTCAAACATTTCCTTGTTAATTAGCTTCGGTAAAAATATAACATACACAATAGTATATTTCTTGTGTACATAATATAAATATTGTATTGCTCATGTATTGCATAAAGCGGAGGGTGAAGTGGCCTTAAATGAACCCCTCCCTAAAGGAAAAACTTATGGAATTATATAAGGAAAGGAATATTGAAATGCCTTTTTATGTAGCTGAAAATAAATTAATTAATGAAAACTGCCATTTCACAAAATATCTCTAATTATATGCCTAGAAATCTGACGTGCGTATAAGTTTGCGACATACAAAATCGTTCTACTGCCGTTGTTGGCTTGAATTTCATTCCAATGTTATTCAGTTTTTAAAAACTTTTTTTTTTTTTTGTAAATTAGCAACGTTTTCAGTTAATTTGTTGCGATTTCATTTTTCTTCAGGTTCTTGCTGTAACCTCAGCAAGCAAATTTGTAAATTTTTACCAAAGAATTGTAGGCTGTTACAAAACAAAACTTTAGATACACCGGAAATGACCAAACACCGAAAAAAATACAGAGAGAATAAATTAATCTAGCACAGGGAATGAACTAGACCTAAACGTGATAGCAAGTCAGCAAGCAGTGAAGGTCACTTGAACACACCAATAGGCTACGGAATAATAACGTTTCTATTGCGCAATAAATATCTAGCTTTTCGGTAAATAATGAAATAAAGCCCATCATTTTTAGAACTTATGTTAACTTTAGGAAAATAAATTATCAAGTTATTTCCGTTTGGTTATAATCAGAAATTATAATACACTAGTTTCACCAAACAATTGTTTTTTTAATTGTTCTTTGATATCTAATTATTTCTTTAAAAACCTTAAATCAATTATCAAAAACTCTAGCAATTTCAGAATATTCTTAATTACCGAAGATCCCGAATAAGTTGTGAGAAATCAATAGATTCTTTCAGTCGATTTGTTGAAAACTGCAGAAAGCTATCTGTTGTTAAGTTGTTCCTGCAATGCAGACCTGACGCAGTAAATCTAATTCTTCATGTCAATTCAGCTCTCATCAATCACAAGGGAGTTCCATAATCAATTTTGCATTTTAATTAGCTTATATACTTCAGCAGATTAAATGGTTTGTCGATTTGCAGGTAGCATTTTAAAACGAATTATTTACAATACAGGCCATTACAGTTTTCTGCAGCTGGAAGCATTTAATTCTTCAATCTAATGACTGAAGCTAGAAGGGAATTTTTTCTTTTTGTTTCAGTTCTAAATACTTCTCGTAAATGAAGAAATAATTACCTCTTATTAACTATATCTTTTTTTTTATCAAATATTGCATTGTTGTTAAGAAAATAATCACACTAATAAGATGAGAGCATAATTCAGAGTTTCTTACATAAATACAATTTTTAGTGAAGAGTATGTACTTTCAGAACTTTCTTACAGGAAAAAAGAAACTCATATTTTATCTTACGTCCGATTTATTATTGACTTTCTATTATAAGTTTTATTGTTTTTCGAAATTTTATAATTTTACCGTAGTGTCATCGTTGAAACTAATCTATTTTTTTTTTGTAATTCAATCGCTCTTTAAATTCTCTGAAATTTTTTATAACGCGTTGTTCATTATCAATGGAATCATCATTTTCAATATTTTATATCCTGAAAAGGATGAAAGTCTCCACAAACTTTTCCATTTCTTTTTCTAAAGATTTTTTTCTCAAAATTTTCAATTATTTTCTATCTGTATGATAAAGACTTTTCGAAATCTTCTCTAGTTCTTTCTATCTGAGTGGAATTGAAAAGACCTTTTCAGAGATGTCTTACTGTTATTCATGGCTCTACTATACGAACATTTCCTCATTTTTTTTTCCATTCCTAGAACTCTGTAGATCTTTCGCTCTTGTAAATTTTCTTAGTTTATTAGAGGCTCACGTGATGCAATCTTCCTGACACATCCCATATCTGAGTTTTTCGTGTAACTCCTAATATTGATTTATGCATTTTGGGCCTGTCATGAGACTAATACACCTGAGTTGGAATTCCGGCGCCAGTACAGAAACTTTATTCTGTGTTTCATCTATTTCTCGAGTATAATGTGAACTGCCTCCTATGGTGTATCCTGGGCAACGATTCTTCGGCTAAATTGTTCTCATATTATAAGTTCCAAAATACCTTCAACTCATAAATATGTAAAAAGTGCTTATTTATTTGAGAATTTTCGAAAAGAGTTCTTTTCATTGTCAAGCTTCAATTTAATCATCATGCAATATTACATATCCTAGACTTTATTACAAAATAACAATAATAATAATATCCAGTGGCGTAGCGTGGTTTCTGCCGCCCGGGCCGTAGGCCAAATTTGCCGTCCCAAATTCGCCGACTGTGGCAGTTATGAAAGCCCATAGTCGAACTCGTTTAAGCTTGAAGTCCTGTTCGTCAATTTCGGTTAGTACAGATGGTGTTGCCAGTCGCTAGAGCGAGCGAGATGACTACACTCACTTAACTAAAGGGGATTCCCCGGTTCCGTCACAGATTAAATAATAAAAAGTTCCGTGCTCATATTAATCGTCCGAATTGTAGGTGCGACAAAAATATGAAATGAAATGGTTAAAACTTTTAGTTCAGTTTAAAAGATATTATTATTATTTATTGTGAAATTTTGCCGCCCCCAAAGTGTGCCACCCTCACCGCCTCCGCCACGCTACGCCACTGATAATATCTCTTTCACATGACAACGAACCTTAACTTTCCATTATCATTTCAACAATCTTATTAATTCAATAAAAAAAACAATTCTACAAATTTTATAATTTTGTGTTTCTTATTAATATTAGATCTCTCGCCAATTTTACAGAGAAAAAAAATCTGCAAAATTGTCGAGAAAAAAGATATTATCGAATATAAATAAGAAACACAAAATTGTAAAATTTGAAGAATTGGTTTTTTTAATGAATGAATAAGATTTTTGAAATTATGATAATGAAAGTGTAGGTTCGTTGTCATGTGGAAGAGATATTATTATGTGGGTTATTTTTAACAATGTCCAGGATATGTAATATAGCCTGGTAATTAACAACTGTAAATTGCTTATATTATTTCAAGTTTTATTAAAGGAAAGAAGAACTCTTTCCGAAAATTCGCAAATAAATATACGTTTTCTCTATATTTACGGGTTGAAGATGTTTGGGATCTTACAATATGATAAGAAGAAACGATATAAAGAAGAAGTATGGACTTAAATAATTCTCAGTTTCTCTTCATTGTTGAGGTCAAAGGCATATGCAAGAGCATTGGAAGAAAACTATCTCCATAATTGATGGAATTGCTTTCTTGGTGAATTCCTATGTCTTCGCTCTATAAATGTTGCTTTGTTTCATAAAATTACGTTTTTAGTATTGTCTTATTTCTTCTAAGATTACTGACTAGTCTTCAAATGTACTGATTTCCAAAAGCTTCTGAGGCACTTTTAAGACACTACTACTTCACGCCTCTCTCTTTAGATGAATAACTTCAAAGGTGAATGATTTCCATTCTTTATTTTTTAATTAATTTTTAGCTCGACTATTTACAAATTAGTATTATTAAAATCTTAGCCTTCTTATTCTAATATTAGTTATTTCTTTTTTCAGTTCTATTCTTACTGAAATATTTATGTTAAATAGAAGCATTAATTCATTTCATGAATTAGTGATTTTTAATAATTTTAGAGATCAATTAGAGATTCAATTATAGATCAGAAAAGAGGAATTGATACCATAGGCAGAAGGTAATTATTTTGTACTGCCGGACTCTTGGCACTTCTGCTTTTGGCCACGACAGGGGAGAGAATTGTGAGTCTTTAGACGAAGAATCGTTGCCCAGGGGAAGTCATAGGAGGCAACTCACATTATACCCGCAGAATCAAACAAACATAGAAGAAGAAAGTTACATCCATGCCGAATCCCGAATTCGAACCAGGTTCAAACGTATCAGCAGGCTGGCTGTGACTGAACGGCATGAGCTGAAGATAAAGTGAAAGATATAAAGAAAAAGAAATATAGAATTATACAAATTAAATTACTAATAAAATGAAGAATGAAATTATATAAATAATCTCAATTTACTTAAATTGTAACAATTAAACAATTCCTTTTTAACTAAGTCAATTAAATTGTCATGAAAGAAGAGATAATAATTTTAATGATAATTTTAATTAAGCTTTATACATTTCTTTTCAGGCATTTATAAAATAAATTCGTTATCTGATATAATTCATATAGGCTTATTAATGTATTCATTTATTTTTTTATTTTTTCTATATGTATCATTTTTAATTTTAGATACCGGATGGTTATAATTAAAGTTTCCCACTTCTGCATGGTCTGGAGACCGCATTATTGCGCGGGTAGTAATGCAACTTTGTATATAAACTATGTAGAGCATGGGGAAGAGAATTCCAATGAAAAAAAAATTACTTCAAAATGTTGCCACCAGGTGAAAAAAATGGCGCTGTGTGAAAAGCGCAGTGCGTCTGTGAACGACCAATCATCAGAAATCACCATGCCATTGGAAAAGAAAGAACGCGCGCTCCTGGTGAAGCTCTATTACCAGAACAGCAGCAATAGTGTATCAGCACTGCGAGAATATCGTCGTTTGAAGGGATTGCGAACGGGGTTTGTAGGAAGATTGATTATAATAGTGGCTCATGGATTATGTTCATCTGGAATGTTCTGTCTTTCAAGGACCCATGACGGCAAGGGGTTTACGAAAGATGATGCAGAAATTCGAAGAGACAGGGGAGTTAGGTGTGCTGCCAGCAAGAGGACGCCGCCCGATTGCGGAGGACGTTGTCCACAAAGTGGCAGTAGCATTAGCTGACAGAGCGTCAGTGGTCCGGTACTCAGCGACCAGTGCGCGAGCAGTAGCACGTAAATTAACAATTTCATGGTCTACGGTGCGAAAGGTTTTGCGGTCCATTCTTCACTGGTATCCGTATAAGATCCAGATACTGCACCAGTTACATCCGCAAGATCCACAAACGCGGTCAGACTTCGCATTTCGTTTCTTGGCTAAAATGGCTTTCGACGATGCGGTGCCCTGGAACATTCTGTGGACAGATGAGGCGCATTTTACGCTTGACGGCGCTGTGAACACGCAGAATTGTCGCATGTGGGGTTCCTCAAACCCCCATGTGGTGCATTCCCAGCCGTTGCATTCTCAGTACGTGACTGCATGGTGTGGATTCACCGCGGATTTCATTCTGGGTCTATATTTTTTTGAGGAGATGACACCTGCAGGTCCTGTCTTACAAGTGCACGTTACTGTCAACTCTTGTCACGGCATGTGGTTCCAGACCTTAATCTATGTGACTTCTGGCTGCGAATCCTGAAAGATCGTGTTTATGAGGGACCCGTACGGACCTTGTCTGAACTGAAAGCCAATATCATTCGTCATGTTGCAGCAATTTCACGAGACACTATTCGTTGAGCACGCTGTCCTGAGCTTCCAGCATGTCATGGACGCAGACGGTGGGCATATTGAACAGTCAATCTAAAAGCATTAAAGTATTGCATTCCCATCGTCTGTTTATGATCTTGCAGCGTCACTTTTTCACCTGGTGGCAACTTTTTGAAGTAATTTTTTTTTCGTTAGAATTCTCTTCTCCATGCTCTACATAGCTTATATACAAAGCTGCATTACTATCCGTGCAATAATGCGGTCTCCAGACCGCTCAGAAGTTGGGAACTTTAATTATAACCACCTGGTACAGTTTATTGATGTATAATCAACCCCTGCCGCCACAAACCTAAAAGTATCATAATTCCCTCGGGAATATCCCTTCAGGGACAAAATATTGTATATCTTAAACTTTAATAAATGTAATAAATCGTTAGTTGGTTTTTGTTTTCTTTAATTTTGTCTTTTTTTTTTAATTTTTTCTTTGTGGACAAATTTCTTTTGAGGTGGAAAGCTAGACGCCCAAGGTTTTTGTCATCCAAAGTTTTTGTTCTTTCTATTTCCTTTTCTTTAGGTTATGAGGGAGCATTGTGAATTCCACCTTCAAATTATACTTCCCCTCGTAGCCTTTTTTCTTGCACTGGCTGAGTAGCCCTGATTGATGAGAGTGCAAGAAGCTCAAAACGGCCGTCTCAGGGTCACTGGCCGTGATTTCGGTTTTCACCAAATAAAAGACAGTTATAATCAACGTAATAAATATAGTTTCTTAAATTACATTTTTTCCCCTTAAGGTTATTATTTAAAAGAATATTATTTCAAAAGAAAAAAGAAACAAAGAATTGAACAAAAAGTCAATCAATTTTTCCCTCAATCTCCAATCAATCTAATAAATTATTCTTATTAGCCATGAACAACGAAAATCTAAGTAATTAATCAAATTCGAATTGTGATTATTAATTAGATAATGATCTTAATTTAACTGTATTTATAGATATATTTGCGGAGGTAATTTATTTGCTTTTCGGTATTTCTAAATTTCAAAGATTATCGGTTGAATTGGCGAGATTTTTTTTAAATCTTTAATTAACGATATTAAATTTACTAATGAAATTCAAATTAATAATGAGATTAATGTTTAAAAAAATGAAACTTTTTTTCAGATTCGATTACAGTAGAATGATTATTATTCAATGATTTATGAGTATGAAAGTCAACAAAGTTTATCATCTGTATTAAAAAGTAATCTTAAGTAAATATATGAAAGATTAAGGATTAATAATTTCATAATTATTAAATAGTGCTATTGTTATAATCTCACAATAAAATAAATAACACAATAATTACAATAGCAGAAAACACAGTGGTAGATAGTATAATTTCTGAACTGCTAAGTTTTTTGTTTTTTTTGGTTTTTGTTTTTCGGGGGGGGGGGGGGCGGATATAGAAATGGAAACGACGAAATGTTAAAACAATATAAGTTATACATCATTGCACGATAGCTCGAGTAAAGTATATCGGAACTTAAGTTTTATGTGTATATATATATATAAATAAAACTAAAGTTGCGATATATATATATATATATATATATATAGTAAAAACTGGTTTATACGTATTTCAAGGGGAAAATTTTAAATTACGCATAACTGAGAATTACTTACAACTCTAACTTTAACTTTACTTTTAACTAAACTAAAGGCTTAACTTTATTTTTAATTAAGCTTAAATAAGAACAAATATTAATTACAATATTTGTGAATTAGGTACATATTTTTTAACGTATGATATCCACAACTATAAAACTGTCAATTTCAAAATAGTGAAGTCATTTTCATAGAAGTTTTCTGATTTCGTGTTTTAAGAAACTTTAAGGAATCGAACAAAATACAATATACTAATTTCACAATTACAGTTCTAAGATAAATGAAAAGCAAAGACTCGCTAAATTTTCACTACTTTCCATCGCGTTGTTGAATACTTTTCCATACCTGCAAATTTTCCCTTTTGTTGACGGCTGCGCTTTACAGATTTTGAACCTAACTTTCAACATTCTTCTAAAATTGACTTTTCTTACTAATGACAATGTAATCAATTTTTAAGCTACTGGCTAAATTTTCTGCTTTTGATTTTTGCGGGTTATCTTTCACTTCCCGAATAAATCTCACTAATTCTACTAAAGAGTAACTTTTATTCCTTCTATTACCCATGGCTGCAAGAGAGAGACTGAAGTAAATTAAGGGAACACATGTTTCATCAATGCAAAAATTCATTCAGTTGGATTCCCACACTTTTTATCTCTGACCGACCTTTCATTAAAAGCCGACCAGAAACCTCATGAATGCGACGAATATATATCGATACGGAACACCGATTTGTATATTAGTGCACCTGGGAATATCTAGAGTTGAAAACACATACAATTCAATCTCGTTTTCAAAAATATTCTACATATAAATTACGTATACCTCAGAAATAATTTATATGTATTTAAATACAATTTTCGCCAGCACCTACAAACAATTACGTAGAAACCAGAACTACGTACAACTGGGTTATGTATAAACCAATTTTTACTCTAACACATTCATCGTTTCCTAATTACAGTAGAAACTCGCTAATCCGGCACGTTCGGGACTTCGGCAGTGCCGGATTACCGAAAATGCCGGATTACTGAGCGCCGTCTAAAAATAGCCGTTATTGCGAGGATAGCGGAAATACTGCTAAAATAGAGTCAAAAGGGCTATTAATAGGTATTAGGCCATTTTTCCGTGTTCTATTGTGATTTCTCTTATTTCGATAGTAATGGAAAATGTTAAAAACAAAACAACAAAATATATTTTTATGTAGTATTATATTTTAGTACAGTACATACATACGCCCGACCTCAGCCGATTGCCCGCGAACTCTGCCGAACGCGCCCGGAAGGCTTATTCAGTGTAAAAAAAAACCTTAGACCGATGCCGGATTATTGAATGCGCCGGATTTTAGGATGCCGGATTAGCGGGGTTTTACTGTATTTTGATTTAACCTAAGTTTGGGAATTGAATTATAAAACTTAGAGCAAAACGGAAACCACAGTTTTTAGAATTTATAATACTGCTTATTCTTACACAGAATAAACTATTTATAAAAACGACTGATCACAACAAACAACACTTTGTTTAGACCATCCAGTTTATTTCTCTTTGCCTGTGGGACTA
>JAFIDM010000001.1:136975913-137000508 GCA_023159025.1 Thereuonema tuberculata
TTCGCTCCTTGTTGAATTACACGAGCTTATGGTTGTCAAGTTCCATTCGCATCTGATTCAAAATTATAGCTTCTAGAGCTCTATAAAATGCATTTAAGGCTTTATTATTAATAAGTATTAGATTCCACATAAATAAAAAATGGGACGGGACGTTTAAATCTCATCCTAAAGAAGAAACCCCTAGAGACTGACTGATTGTAAAGAGAAAAAAATATTGGGAGGGGGGTTTTTATCCAAAATGGAAGACTCCTTATAAAGGAGAAGAGGGAGAAAGAGAAAAGAAGAAAATAAAACCTACAATCAAATATATTTTCCCCATTTCCCGCAAAATATTGACTGTTCTGGCCCGGAAATCACCCACGTATGACATAAACATTGGTCTTCTTTCGTATTTCATGAAGGGGACTTCTCTATATTTAAGGAGTCAATTTTGGCATTGACTTTTCTCTGGGATTTACCATTTCGGATTCCCAAATGAAATTATTGATTCTACTTTCATGGAGACCAAATTTCCTTTTCGTTGAAGAAAATAAAAAAGAAAAACTCAAAAGGTTATATTGAGCCCGTAAAGCAGAAGAAATCTTCTGCGCACCATACACAACCCCGATGAGACAGACCAGAGATCACCTAATGATACACATAAAGTCAGAACCGGAATGCACAGACATCACGTTCTCTGGATTTGAGAAAGAAAATAAAAGAAAAAAGAACGACAGGAAACAGAACCATCAATGGAGGCCAAATTGAACAATATTTCAGAAATTTTCAAAATTGCATATATTTATCTCAATTTATAAGCAGCTAAAAATGTGACTGTTAAAATGCACTAGTTCTTAAATATATGGAATACAGTATGTAATTTTAACTAGATACTGTAATATTAAATATTATCTTAATTATTGTTCGGTAAAGAATTAACATAAAAACTGATACTTCATAGAAGTAAGTTTATTAATCTAAATTTTTAAAATGAATTTTGTATTCCCTTAGATTTGAAGGAGGTTAGATTAGCCTACTTAAGATATAAAAATACGAATGAGCTCTTTTCGTACTATAGGTATTGTCACACAATATTTCGGCTCGCTATCCTAAGCCTTTTTAGAAGTTAAAACTACAATAACAAAACTACGATCACTCTTGTGTCCATTTCAATGTTTTTGAAATGTGTGACTTCATAACTATTCGATATCAAAGGCCACAAAAATAACAATGGATTTTACATTAATTAAAAACTACATTAATAATTTCTCTTGAAGGCTCAAGGTACCTACCGAAATATTAATATTACCTCATCATTCTTATAGTTTTATATGTTAAATATAAAATAACTTTATCATAATAACTTTTATATATCTTCGAAATATATATATATAAAATAACGAAACAACTCACTTTTCATCAATTTAATGTCTCATTAATAGCTGTATATGCTTCAACAAGGATAAATCACTTAAAGTGAATGCTGTTTCTTTAAGTATTTTTAAGAAATCTTTAATAAATAATAAGAAGATTAAAGATTTTTTAATTTTAAAATAATCCCATATCTATTCATTACAATTAATTTACTATTCATTTATTGTCAATTGTTTTCAGTTTATTTACTATTCATTTGTTGTCAATTGTTACTTTGTTTTTAGACTATAAGATTATTGGATGTTAGATGTTATATATTATGATTATTGTAATTTTCTTTGTAACTTTTCGATTATGATTTGAAGAGAAAGAGAAGGGTTTTCTCTTTTTCATTTACATTTTTTTATCCTGATGAAGTCCCTTAATTGGGTTGAAATATAGAATTTTGAAGAAATTGATGAAAAGTGAGTTGTTTCGTTATTTTATATATAATATAACTTTGTTTAAAAGTAAAGTGTCAAATTTAATCCAAGTGAAAAGACCCAAAGATTTTATGAAAAGTAAAATTTTTATTGAAGTATCATTTGCATAAAAATTAAAATTCGCATATAGGAGTTAAATTTTTTAAAAATCATTACTTCTTTCTTGAAAATTTCATGCACACAATTTTTATAATATTCTGTAGGGATTAAAAGGATTTGTTTTGAGGAAATTGATTAGGATTTTAAAAAGCTAGCTTGTTCCATGATAAATCCAAAGCTTATTATCAAGTTAAAGTTTTAAGAGTGAAAGGAGTGTCTTATAAAGAAATACATCTTTTTTTATCGCAAATCACCTTAGTTGATTAATGAAGTTCTTTCCAAAAAAATTACCACTTCTGGGGTTTTATTCTTTCTCCATACGATTCCCTCAAAGATTATAATTTCATTAATTGAAAGAAAGTAGCAAATTAAGTTTAACGAGGCTTCAAAGTCATAAAAAAGTTGAGCATGTAATGATATTAAATAAAGAGAAAAGAGAAAATGGAAAGATATTCTGGAATAGAACAAAAAGAAGAAGAATCCTTACCAAAAAGATTATATTACTAACTTTCAATAGAAATTCATCAAAAACAAAAAAACTAAAACTGAGAAAGCTTTTTAGTGACCCCCCCTCCATATACGAAAAGTAAAGGGAGGGGGGGATGCTCATTATGTCCGTCTGTCACCGCTTCTATAGCCCATACTACCAATCAGAGGGTCTTGCTTCTCTTATTGGAATCCTTATGAGTCGTAGAAGTACAGAAAAATTTGAGTTCCGCTCTACAATCACTTCCTATTCCGGTCTCGCGATAATTTTTAAAGAATATTCGCAACACCTTACAAGCATTCTGAGTGGTTTTATTCAGCTCAAGAGTGATCGTACAGTGATACTGCAATGCGTTGTACCACAATAACTAAGGTTTGAATCCTGGTAAGGCAATGCTTCAATAGTTACATCATGGCACACAAGGGCTTTTTTTACTCCAATATTTTTTAATCGTTAACTAAAGAAAATGATGCCTTGGTGTCGTGTATACTGTGAAATTCCTTTTTTCTTTTATTTTAGTATAGAATTTACTTGCCCATTTCCGTAAGCTGCATAATTGTTAAAATATTTCTAATTCTATTGGTCCAATGACGTCTCATTTATTTTGTCTAAGTATATCACTCTAATCTAATCACGTAGTAAATAATTATCCACAAATCATATTGCATTAAAAATACAATCCTTTACAACCAACTGTATTTTTGCATTTTGTATCATTTTTATTTGACGTAAATAATTTTATTAATGTTGTTTTAATGATGAAACTCATGCTACGGGTCCGGTGGCCGAGCGCTTGGCTGCGGGTTGGAGGTGGCGGTTTCGATTCCCGGCCTCGGCGGAGACCGGGAATTTTTCCACGCTCCTTTCTCCTCCAAACGGGTCCTAGTATCTACCCAGCCCTCTGTCGAATGGGTACCGGGTTTCTTTCCGGGAGTTAAAGCCGGGTGGGCGTCGGGCTGACCCCCCCCCCCCGGCCCCAACTTCGTCCTATTGGTTCAATGTGCTGGGAGCCTTACCTCCCGCAGCCCCAAGGCCTATCCGGCCTATAGTGGAATCTTTAAATCTGAAGGTTACTTTTATTCATATTATTTTTGTTAATCTCTTAAATGAAATTGTTTTCAATTCAGTTAATAAAATTAACATAATCTGATCTAGGCTACACCATTTACGTATTGAGATTTCAGTTGTTCAGTAGGTTTACGTAGAATTAAGTTCTTCAAAGATTTGGCCAGAACCAAAATTGCCCAGCTAACTAATTCAAACATTTTAGTTTAAAAATTACTTTATGGTTCAATAAATTAATATTATATTAAATTTTTAATTTTTTTTTTTTCATTTTTCATTTTTATTTATTTATACCTTGCCTAAATCGTAAGCATCGTATAAATTTAGTATAAATTTAGTATAAATTTTAAAACGACTGTAGATAAAAACTAGTCTTCTTCACATCGCTAGTAATTCTTCGTCGCCTGTTTATTTTGACAGCTTAGGGACCAGAGCACTGTCCAAACCAGGAAATTGTCGAAATGGGAAGCCCAGGTTTATTTTTTTTTTTTTTTTTTTTGGGGGGGGGGGTCAGCTTGCAAATGCATTTTCGCCGTCAAAAAACGTAAATAAGCAGATGAAAGCTAACTAATACACAATAAATGTAAACAAAAATGGACCGAGTCGATTGCGAGAAAATACAGCAAATGGTCGCAGAAACGCATGGAAAATCGTGGAAACATGACATAATAGAACGAAAGGACAAATCAAGCGTCGAATGTATGGATTCTTATTATAATAGAAAAAGATTAAAACAATGGACCTTTGTTAAACTCGATATTAAAAGTATTAAAAGGCGGTTTAATATCCATTAATATCCATTCAACAAAGGAGAATCAAAGTTTCGGTTCTAATACTTTCGGTTCTAATGGTTCCCGATTCTAAAAAAATCGGGAATTTTTTGAACTTCACGCGGTTATACTTTGACAAGGACCCACCTAGAAAAAAATTAAGTTTTTAAATGGATATTATATCTAATAATTTTAATTCGATATATATATATATATATAGATTATATAAGATCGTCTTTTATCTTTAAATAAGTATGTCAAGATTCAAAAAGATCCATCAGGCAGTTCAGAAGTTGTTAGGATCAAACACAGACTGATTTGATAATTATTCCTCTTCCCTAGGAAAGTAAGTAATAATTAAACAATAAGCAATTTGAAAAGTACAAGGATAAACAACAAAATAAACCGAAATTCAATGAAATGAATTAATTATCGAGATAGCAGTGAAATATATTAATGTGTTCCACTACAATTTATAATTTAAGTTATAATTTCAACTATAATTATAATAAGTTTGTCAGAAATAAATAAAGTTTGTCAGAAATCAGAAATAAAAAAAGTTATTTTATTTTTATAATATCATTTTTACTGAACTATTCCATCCCTATGTTGTTTTTAGGTATTTCCATACTAATGAATAAAACAAGATCAATTTTTTAATTAAACTGTTTTAACCTGCAGGTAAAAACTAATTAAAAATAGAGACCATAATGCATCTTTACACACATAATATATTAACAATTAAAATTAAAACAAGGCGACATTTCAAAGTGCCAGTATTCGAACTTTTTCGTCAGGCAATGAAAACAAAAATGAAAAAATGAAAAAATGAAAAACGAAAAAAAATGTTAATAAAATCCCTTTTTTTATTGCCTGACGTTTATGTCGAATGCTGGAACTTTGAAGCGTCGCTTTGTTTTAATTTTAATTGTTAGTATATGTGTAAAGGTGCATTATGGTCTCTTAAGTTTAATAAGATCGATTGTGATTTTAATAAAGCTAAATTTGCAAGATTCTGCCAATAAATCAAGAGTAAAAAAAAAAGATTAGTAGTCAACCCTGAAATTTATCCAATCTTTCGGTATACTGTAGACTAATTTTTAACCTTAAATCTTCCATAAGCATTTATTGAACAGGTGGTCCTGACATCTTCTCTCATTAATTGAATGTAGTCTTACTCAATACTGCCAACATTAGTAGAAACATATCAACTACATTGATTTTATTTGCTTAATTCTTGTTCTGAACATCTCAGATTTTTTGTAATCCTTCCACTCATTTACTTATTAAATTCTTTATTTAATTCTAATGTCATAAATGTCGATTTTTTAAGATCAGAATACTTTATATTTAATTGTGTTAACTTTTCATTTCAATTTCTTCTTGTCTCTCTCTCATTTTCTAAACAATGCTACGAAGAATCATCTAAGCCTGGGGTCATGTCTTCCAAGAATTTCATTTTCAGTTAATGCCCACGGATTCAGTGCAATGTAACTCGGAATTCACTGCTTGACATACCACTCTATTTCTATGTCAAAAAACCTTTATGATTGCCTACGGCCTTTGCTGTTCCTGTCATATCAAATATAAACGATAACTAACAGGAAAAATTACGAATAAAAAATGAAACCAACTTAAAAAGAAAAGTACAATTTCCTTAAAGTCGTGATGATTATTTTCGTGAATTGCAGTAACACAGTTATTAGGATTCATGTGGAGAAGTAACTGTTGCAGCATTGTACAATAGGATGAATAACCTTTTTCTGAAAGATTTGTCTTTTGCGATGCACAATCCCTTTAAGATTGGTGGATTTTTATTGACCAACCCATCAAAAAGTATACTTGTATAAGATCCTGCTATCGATCGCTCGTATTCATAATGTTTCCAAAGAGCTTTCATTGATCGAAAAGCGATTACATCAGGGAATTGAAAGATCCTGGGAAACGTTAGAAGCAGACCATGTCTTCCTGAAAAATACCAAACAACTTAACCAATCGGCTACCAATTTTTTTTCTTCAAACCTTTTTTGTTTATTGTTTTACATTTTTTTTCTTCCAATAAATCCCTTTTTTTTATCACTTCTCATTTTTTTATGTAAATCTTTAAATGCTATCAACATTGCAGGTATAATAGAATGTTGTAAACATGCAGACTATTTTACAAAATTTAGGGCTCAAGACAGGATAAGAATAAAGTTCTAAATTTCTTTCCGGATTTTATAGCTGAATAGAATTACAAAAGTAGAAGAACCGGTATTCTTATCCTTTCTGTCCAGAATATTTATGAAATATTATTGTTATTATTATAATTATGTAATATAGTTTACATAAGGACCTCGGATAATCAAGGACCCCTTATAATGCTGATTGATTGTACTTGAATGATTGGCTCAGTGATGTAGTGTTTGCGGTATTACTTTGAATGGATAGTTAAATGTTAAGATTTTTCAACAACAACCCATTCATTCTACGGTAGTCGCTGATTATACTGCTGCAAATTTCGTTTCTATAACAAATAGAAACAAAACTAATGAATTGGAAGTCAACAAAAATCTATTTTACCATCTATTTGCCTTTTTCTGTTTTGTCTTGTACGTTTAGAAATAATATTTTAGATTTATTGGCAAACTGAAAGACATTATTATTCAATCGTATACGCATATTGTACTAATGTACAGTTTATTAAAAAGTTGAAATAACAAACGTAGTTTCTGAAAAACAAATAGAGTTAATTTTTAATTTTTTGGTAAAATGTTGGAGGAAGATTAAGTTTGCTATCAATTTGCTTTAATTCTCATTTAAACACTAACACAAATCGATTAGCAATATGGTCAGTAAGAAGATAAATCTACACTTAATAAATATGATAGTCATGTAATGAACTTATATTTTACAGGAAATTATTTTTTATTAACCAGTGCAAGCTTGTTTTTTGTTTCTTTGTTTTTTTAGTTTAACTTTTCTTTTTACTTTTCTATTAAGAGTCGTGGAATATAAAATCGAAGCTTCTAGTCGCTGACACCAAAACAATCGTTTCCTAAAATCGCAATATACAGAAAGATTTATATTGGTCATCAGAATAAAACTCAGACAACATATTGCATTCAGTTCACTGCATTAGGATTTCTTGAAACTAGAACCTTTTCTTCCTATAAAAATGCTATTAAATCTATTATTGAATCTGGAATCATTGTTTTTATTTCTTTTCATTTGTGCATAGACTTTACTAAAAGACTCAGCATGTAAGATTAAGTTACAATCGTAACAACGTCTGCAGCTACACGGCTTAAGAATTAAGAACCACTTAAATTATCAAAATCCAATAGTCCATGCTATAGATAAAACAAAATCCTCTATAGTGCTTTCTACTTCAAAAATAACTATCAATTTCTTCCAAGCAACCTACCAATTCACCTATGTATAAAATATTACATTATAAAGAAATTAATCTCTAGCATTTCAATATCTGAGACAACAGACAATATTTATTTGATGTTATATTTTAATTAATGTATTTATTAAATCTGTCGTATAATTTAGAAATGTCTATTACAAATCATAATCTACAGTATTCATAATGAATAGGATATTCTAAAGCCGAAATACTGGCAACACTGTACACTTTGTAGAAGAGACCCATCACATAACTTGATAGTAGTGTTTCGCTTACCTATATGTTGAGGTCTAACTGCAGCAACCCATTGAGAAACCTGAGGAACAGATTTTTTCAATTGTTCAAAGCAGCCTACACTTCCTGCGTTCCTTGAGCCATACTTAAAGAAAATTTCAGCTCTCTAGATAAATAGCTACTAAACATCGTAATTAAATTATATGATTCGGTGTAAATAAATCCCAAAATTATTTAACTAAGGAAGAAGATGTGAATTACATTATATGTTGTTGAATGGGAGAAAAAAATTTAACTTCTATTATTAGTTTAGTAAAAATAGAAGTTGCTGTTTTCCTATTAGTCTTGGTACAGAGAGATGAATGAAAGGATGAATATCTTTATTTCCTGCTGAAAAGTATAATTTTACTAGGAGTCTTTCTGTTTGCTATTCATTGCTATTAATGGGTGTTAGTGACGTTAGACTAAAGCTCTTATCCGTGAAGAGATATTAATCCCAGTAGGGCAAACTTCCTTTGATAAATTGCTTATTTAAAAGAAGTAATCATATAAATAAAAAAATAAAAATGCAGATATACTTTGCATTTTTTTCACTCTAAGCTAGTTCAGTTTGGACCAAACCATACATGCATCATTTGAAAAATATTAATAAATTACAAAATAAAAATATTGAAACTTGTATTTTATACAAGAAATAAAAATAATGAAAATCTAAAGTCTAACAGATGGATTTTGACGATCTCGTATTTTCGTGATTTCACGTAATTTACGCGAGAATAGCCTATATCCATGTCTTCTCGCAAAATATTGAAATATTTAAATGAATTATAATACGGGGAAATGAATGAGACTTTTACTACATTTTAATATAGTTTTCAAAAATTGAAAACAGTCAATAAACAAACAATAAATTCATTAGGTAGCAGTTTAATAGTGCCAGACATTGAAAAAACGAAATTTCTTTAAGACCTGCTGAAGAGGCTAATGGCCAAATCTCGTGTTCTCCGTAATTCTCATACAAACGTGATCATCAACATCCATCTGTTAGACAGTAAATATTGATAAAACCTTATTAAATGTAGCACAAAATCACCACAACAAAAATTTTATTATAAACTAATAACAAATAACTGTTACGAAACGATATATAAAAAAACACACACGCAAAAAAAAAATACCAAATATAATGTAAGAATCCCAAAAAATTTAATTTTAAAATTTCCTCTAAATTAAGAATAAATATGCTGAAAATCATTCTATGTATATATTACACAACGTAATCACAAAAATAGGTTTTAATAAAATTAATAATTTTTCAAAAATATCACAATTAAAAACATTTTTAATTAATTGGTTAATTCATATTTTAAATATTCTAGAAGATTAAAAATCTCCGATTTCGTAATATTTTATATTCTATAGTTGTACATTAATCTTCTTTTGAAAAAAAAGAAAACAACATAACTTCAATATTTTGTTAATAACTATTTTGATGTAATATTAAGTAAAATAATCTTATAGTTGTATATAAATGCTGTTTTGTAAACAAAAAACACTTTTAAGATTTTCCTAATAACTATTTTGATGTAATATTAAAAAAAAGGAAAGAAAAAGAATCTTAGTTTAGTTGGATATCATTTTTCTTTTTTAAACAACGGAACTAAAATTTTGTCAATAACTGTTTTACTGTAATAAAAAAAAAAATAAAAAAAAATCTTCATTAATTTCTATATATATTTTATTTTATATATAAAAATATTTTAAAATTTTATTTATAACTGTTTGATGTAATAAAAACAAAACAGAAAAAGATAAAAAAAAAAAGGAAAAAATCTTCTTGTGGTTGTATATAGATGTATATATATATTTATATATCTGTGTAAATGTATATTTTTTTATGTATCTGTATATTTTTTTTTTAGTTTTATTATTTATTTGTAAACAAATAAAATTTAATTTTTATTAAATAAGTATTAGGATGTAATGAACAAAGCAAAAAATAAATAAATAAAATATTTTTTGTGTAATAATAAATTATAAAAAAAATATTAAAATGTATAATAATGTTTAAATATTGATTAACTGATGTATTTAAATAATTTGTTTCAAATCTTCATTGCGAATAACCCATGCAGAAAAAAAAGAAAATGAAATGAAATTTTGTTTAATACTAAATAAATATATGTTTTATGTAATTAAATAAAGTATTTGTTGATGGGATTGAAATATACAGGACTTGAATATAAAATATAAAAGAAAATAAATGAAAAAAAAAAAAAACATTTACCAATGACTAATCAATAATGGACGATTTTTCCAGAATATTTATTAACCGTAATTATTAGTGACCCAGAGAGAAATTCACATTTTTCAATGGTCAAAGTGTCTCCAATTAACTAGAATTGTTTACTTGTTTTAAATTTGTTTGTTTTTAAAACTTTCTTCATTATAATTATGTTTTTCAACATCTGTTTTTTAGTAAGAAAATACCGTATCAGTAAATTAACCTTAGTTTTAACATTTTGTTATTATTAACTGTTATTATTAACTGTTTAATTGTATTAAAAATACAATCATCCCTCACCTTACGTCCGTTCGAAAACAAGTCCGTGATCCCATAAGGGTCATTCCATATCAAATCATCCAGAAATGTTAGGAAATGACACCCACCCTCACAGAAAACTTTGAAATTTTGTATAATTGAAGGGGATTCTTGAAGTTTCCTGTCCCTAAATTTCTCAAGATGTCTTTCGACCTTGGTATTGGATTATTTCCATCTTAAATACACTGGCCGAATGGCTGTGGATTGAAGATGGAAAGTGTAAGGAATTCCCTCCAGTACAGATCTGAAGCTTCATATTATTCGCCTTAAAACATGTACTTAGATATGATACATATTGTAAAACCAATTCTTCTGTATTGTGGGTCGGAAACCACGAAATTTGAATACTATGTCCAGGTCACTTCTGAAAAAAACTACAGAATAAAGGATTGGTTGTAAGTGGTATTGCTGGCGGATGTGCATTTATATGGACCATTTGGGCCTCAGAATTTCGGTTAAAGGCATCTAGTGGGCCACAGTCATCATGTAATTGTGCAAGCACATGTCCCTCTCCAGGGGGACAACCAACAACATGCTACCAGAGCACTTCTTGGCAGAATTTTCCCAAGAAACTACATTTATCTTGTCGACCACCATGTAGTACCTGCCCTTCAGAAAGCCTGACCACATTGCCCTCCAGAGCAGATTTATTAAACAACTTGAAGGAGGAGAGTTTTGAAATATTAGTGATAGGTGGAGGTGCAGTAGGATGTGGTGTTGCCCTAGATGCCGTATCCCGAGGGCTAAAAGTTGCCTTGGTAGAAATGGAGGACTTCAGTAGTGGCACTAGTAGTCGGAGTACAAAACTCAGGTGTTCCATGGACGAGCTCCTTGATAATTTAAAAATGCAATAGTTCCTACAGTTTTTGCAGTAGAACCTTGACTTTTTTTTAAATTAAAGAGGAATGTTTATATTTTTATGTTCATGCTCCTTTTATTGAATAATCATAAGTTTTTTTCAGAAAAAAAAATGTAAATACATGGGCATTATATTTTTTTTATGGTATTGCTCCATCATAGATTCCTTTTAAAATTTTACAATGTTATTATAAATCTTTCTTTATGTCACACAAAAAAAATCAGTTTGCAGAAATGATCGGAAGTGTAAAAAAAAACACTATATTTAAAAAAAATTAAATTGATAATTTCTGACTATCATGTCACCTGTAAAGTGAGCACCATAAAAAATACATATGAACAGAAACGTCTTGTTTTAAGTAATTTAGCTGAAATGTATTCTCTCTATAAAAAGGAGTATCCTGAAGACAAAGTAGGATTTTCAAAATTTGAATCTCTTCGACCGAAACATTGTATACTCGTATGATTATCAGGAACACCTACCGTATGTGTCTACACTTACAGTCAAAATGTTAATTGCTTCTAAATTCCATTTCTATTAAAGTAACATACCATGATCTAATGAAAACAGTAACGTGATATAAATAACCGAGCCTGTATGCTCCGTCTGTGCAAAAAAATGCCCCCACCCCCAGTTCTTTACTTCAAACACACTTAAAAAATGAAATAGAAGACTATGATCCTGATGAGATGGTTCAGTAAAGTCAATGAGTATCAACAGATAGAATGACTTTAAATGTTCAAATCACCACTCTATCAGAATTCTGCGACTCACTAATAGTTAACAGTATTTCTATTAAGGATATTGTGGGAATGTTAATGGCTGAATGGAAATGTTCTCAAAATTCCCGACGAATTTTTTTTTGTGAGTACCATTAATTTCTCAAAATTGATTTTTCAATTAATACTAAGGATTGTAATAGTGCTACCAATTTTTTTCAGGAGACTTGTAAAAGGGCCTGTGATGCCTGGACCCTGCTATCTGCGTCCCCGGGCTGTATGTGTGTTATCCCGCTGTATGATTTTGTGTTCCTGTCTTTTCAGGTGATGGCTTTTATTTATATTTTACTTTCTTTCTTTTTTTTTTTTTCATGTGTATTTGATCAACTCTGTCTTCTCGGGTTTAAGGAGCAATGCAGTGGGTGGTTTGCGAACATTACCGTCCGGGATGGTGGGGGCCGTCAAACATCTGGGACAGGTGTGGTCCTGCCGTCTGCATCCCTTCACTGGTCGACACGACGTTTGTTTTCGTCGTGGGTTTTGTATTTGCTTTAACTTTTAGTTACCTCTTTCTTTTGCTGATTGATTTGTTGTGTTCTACCTCTTTATTGTTTACTGTTTTGTGTTTTTATCCTCATGGCCGGTCTTTATCTAGTTTTTAGACTTGATGTTGATTGTTTTTTTTTTTGTTTTTGTTTTTGTTTTTTTAAGGACGGGGGAAATGCATTTACGCATACCAAGGAATCGGTAATGTGAGACTCAGTCATAAAAGACTACTACTCACTAAAACCCTACGTCCGACTTCCACAACACCCTACACGGAACCACCGTCAGGTACTACATCGCGTAGGGCAGAATGACTAAAAGTCCGACTCAGATATCATTTCGCAACTGATCAAGTCTGATTTTCTCAGCCATACGAAGTTTCCGTATAACAGTAGCAGCATAGACAGCCACTGCCGTCCAATTAGCCTGGGAGATAGTCATCAAGCTAACGATGTTCTCTGGAGTCACACGCTGTCGAAGGGATTTCTTCAGCTCATTTCTATCTTCATGGAAGCGTGGGCAGACAAAGAAGACATGCTCCACATCCTCGTCCAAGAACTGGCAAGTCGGACATGACGCACTGTCGACAATTCCGAAGCGCCTCTGGTACGCTAGAAAAGAACCATGGCCACTTAATAGCTGAGTCAGGTAGTGATCCACCTCACCATGCTTTCTTTCCATCCATGTTGCAATATTAGGTATAAGATTATGAGTCCATCTTCCACTGGTCGATGAATCCCATCGTCTCTGCCATCTGTCCGTTGTCTTGCTTTTCACGGCCCTCCTGATCTTGGGTCGGTGAGCGTCACGACGTTCCCGAATACCACTGCATATCGCGCTTCTCTCACTTGCTAAGAGATCGATAGGCGGCATTCCTGCTATGACGCACACGGCATCATATGAAACTGTTCGAAATGCACAAGCGACCCGTAGAGCGCTTTTCCGATGAACCGAAGTCATTTGACATACATATGATTTAGTCTCCATGGCATGGAACCAGATCGGAGCCGCGTAGAGCATGGTAGAAATAGCCACACTAGACAGGAGTCTTCGTCGGCTCTGCCGAGGTCCTCCGATGTTCGGCATGATCCTAGCCAAGGCGTTGACCACTCGTGCAGACTTTTCACTGACGATTCGAAGATGTTCATCGAACCGAAGCCTTGCATCAATCTGAACACCCAGATACCTGAGAGAAGGCTGCGATAGAATGTCATGATCACCCACAGTGAGGGTAACGACCTCCCTCGCTTTCCTGCTGGTCACAAGAACCGCCTCTGTCTTGTGATCTGCTAGTTGTAATCCAACCGTTGAGAGCCACTGACGGATCCTAGCAACAGCCACATTCGATCTTAAGGTGACAACTTCCAGGTGTTTCTCGATTACAACCAATGCAACATCGTCAGCGAACCCCACTACATTCACTCCCTCGGGCATTAGCAGCCTGAGTACTGCGTCATACATGATATTCCAAAGCAAAGGACCAAGTACTGATCCCTGTGGAACACCGCCAGTGATGTTGTAGGTCTTCAGTCCGACTTCGGTATTATACATCAGGATACGATCAGTGAAGTAACTCGCAATTATTTTCCTGATGTACGCTGGAGCCTTCATTGAGCTCAAAGTGTTCAAGATGCAGTTCCAGTTTGCCGAATTGAACGCATTCTTCATATCCAACGTTATTATGGCACAGTACTGTTTTACTCCTCCCTTCCAGCGTTTGCCCTCAATGGCCTCTCGAGCCAAATCAACAACAACCCTTACAGCGTCTATTGTAGATCTTGATTTCCTGAAACCATACTGGTTTTCAGAGAGACCATGCGCTCCTTCACTGAATGCCTCCAGTTACTTGGGTAACTGGTCCCTAACAGACTAACGCCAATCAAGATGAAATTTACAACATAACAAGCACTGTTAATACAACTGAGGAATGTATACGGTTTACACTAGATTCTGAAAATAAAAATAGAGAATTTGTATTCTTAGATTGTTTAGACGAGTGAATCGAGTCTCTTCATTCCCAAGCAGATCATATTTTGTGAATCATTTCATTTAAAATCTACAGTAGTTAGAAATATGAAATTTTGTATGCCTACACAGAAATCCGCGTAGAAGTGCACAATCATATTTTCAATACTTAAATCTGTAAATTTTATAAGAATTGTTTGTTTTTTACAACAGTTGTTTTCAGAAAGCCTACCCATGGCAAATACTTTAAGTTTTATTCCAATATACCGATGCATTTGAAGAGAAATGATGTAAGAAACTTTTAAAATAGACCCACTTATTATGTTCTCATCACGAAATGTTGACTAAGAAAATAGAAAATTTAAATGTATTGTTCAAAAATAGCAACTATTCAGATAAGTTTTTTCAAAAGGAAAGAAAACAACTTGGTTTAACACATTAACTTTAATGTTAATGATCATAAAGATGATAAAAAAAGAAAATGGATTGTTATTATCCCATATGTACGTAAAATTAATGATATTATAAAAAATTTACTTGGAAAATATAATGTAAACATAACAATTAAATGTAAAAATCACAGATTTACCAATCGGCTGCGACAGACATCATGCAGCAAAAAAAAAAAAATGGGAATTCATTCAATTCCTTGTACGAATTATATTAACGGATATATTGGTTGTACAACCCAAAACCTTTTCAAACGATGTAAACAGCACCTACGTAATTGTCAATGTAAGAATATTAATAAATTCCTTTTGTTTCATCATTTTACCGAAAGGAACATGGTCTAAATTTCGAGGGGTTCAGATTATCTCGCGCGGCAACAGCCAGTTAGCCTTACTGATTCGTGAATCAAATTTCATTTCCACTAACCTCTTACATTAAGAATCGAATTTCCTGTAACAAATGAATTAAAATATAAGGAGCGAAGTTTTAATACTAACTAAACTGATGAAGGCTCACTCTCGTAACAAGTATTAATTTTTATTACTTAACTCATTAAATTAATTTAAGAAGTAAATTTAGGTGTTTCCTTTTTATTTTAATAAAATAAATTTGGTAGTTTTTTAAATTGGCCATGAGAGCGACGTGAAACACAGAATCTGAAGTTTCTTTCTCGTAAGTGTTGGGAAACACAATGAAACCAGCGACTATAATATCACAAGCAAGAATCTAATATTGCAGCAGAATTCAACTAACATGTAATTCGCACTGGGATTTTAGCTATACAATGAACAACAACAAACAAGTTCCTCGCTTCTGAGTTCATGACTTTTAGAACACGCGAAGAGAACCGTCACCATCAGCGCCGCACATGGCGAGAAGGTGAACCGTAGTTCGGGCCGAAGTAGTTGCAGGTGCATTAGAGACATTCGCCTTTCCTTTCCGTAATCCAATGTTTGCGTTGACAAAACAATAGTGACATTTTGCGGTGGAGCAAAAGCACCCGAAGCCGATTTAAGTGTAACGACGCAGGCGCACTGATGAAGCCCTACTTTGCCCTCCCTACCCCTCAAAAGAGATCGCCCACACCTCAACCCCTCTCGGCGAAATGTGATTAGTTTTCATGGAGTGCTGTCTGCTCCAAGGTAAAACTCAGTGATGTTGACGCAAGACCATTTTCCCCAAGATGTGTTTTCTCTTGCTCAAAATAAACTCAATACAAACATCCAGTACTACATTACAAAAAAAAATATCGAAATAGATATTTTTTATTACTTCAGTAAAAACTAGACTTCAGAGAATTTCACAATAAATTTCAGATTTAAAAATTTTTCTTTGACTTTTTTAAACATTCTCAGAATTAAGTTTAGAGAAAGATGCTTTAACGTAATATTCTTTCCAGTTATAACTTTTAAACATATAAAAGTTATAAATATAAACATAGTTTACACATAAAAGTTTCTCATGTAACTTTTAAACATGCTACATATGTATTATTGGATATAGCGAAAAGGACTTAATTATAAAGGCAATAGTCGTATCTCGAATTACGTCCCTTCTATAGGACAGTTCAACAGAATAGAAAAACTGAAGAACTCTATGCTGAGTCCCAAAAGCTATCTCCTGAGTGGGAGATAGAAATGCTTTGCTGTTTTGCCTTAGTAAAAGTATTTATTCTCATACACGCATTTTTATTTCCTGTTTATTTATTACTTTACACTGTATTGCTGTTTATTTTAGTTTTAAATGAGGTACTTCGGTCGATTTTGCACGTTTGTGATTATTGCAGTGCAGTAAGTAGATCGATAAGTGAAAAATAAGGTAAAATTTTACAACTACTTTCAGATTCGAAAATTTTTCATTCAAAGCCCTCCCCCACCCCCTGATTTTTTAAACATTCTCAGAATTAAGTTTATGTAGTGCTTCATCTTAGGTCATCCTTTGGAACCAAAGGTGACGGAAGTGAAGGGCATGCCTTTATTATGCATTATCTAAAAAAGAGTTAAAAAAAAAGTTAAAGGATGCCACGACAGGCCTATGCAGGCCCAAGGGCTCGCGGGAGGTAAGGTCCCGGCGTTACTTGACCAACGGGACTAGGTTGAGGTCGGGAGGTCAGCCCGACGCCCGCCCGCCTTTAACTCCCGGGAAAGAAACCCGGTACCCATTCTACAGAGGGCTGGGTAGGCCCTAGGACCCGTTTAGAGGAGAAAGGAGCGTGGAAAAATTCCCGTCTCCGCCGAGACCGGGAATCGAAACCGCGACCTCCAACCCGCAGCCAAGCGCCATCTAAAAAAGAGTATTGCCCCTTAATTTCCTTAAGCCTTAACGTAAGGACACAAAAAATTTCTACTTACTCCCTTTTTTTTCATTGTCGGCTTCAGCAAATAAAAACAATCTTATTTTCTTTTATCAAGCCATAAGACTTCAATTGGCCTGAAATAAATAAATAAATAAATAACTTTGTTATTAATATAAGGACTACCTTTCTAAATTTATTTTGAAAATTAGTTTAATGATCTGATCATTAACTGTTTTCTACAAATTGCGGGCTCATAGTTTTTGTATCACAGTATTAAGCTCTAACCAATTATCTGATTATATTTTGATCTATTTATTTTTTATGACATTTTTTAAGTCCTGGCCACTTACGGCCGCATTTCTTTAATGTACCAGTAATTAAAATAGCTCAAGTGTACATCAAAACAACTTAACTCTATGAAATTTCCCATTTATTTTACAATATAGTAATGACATGCATGTTTACAACAAAAGCATGATTATTATTAAGAAACAAAATTTCAAGATCTGACTACCAAATGAATTATATCACGGAAGGTATCAAAAAAAAATCAGAGGAAATGTTATTAATTTCTCTAGACATTTTATAAAAATGAAAATATCCATGTCGTCAACAATTTTTAGTCTAAGCATTTGGAATTATTTTGAAGAAGTTGACCAATACCCTGCCTCTCATAAGTCAGCAACTGGATATGGTATCAGAAAGCCAGTTTGGTCGCAAACGATAAGTCAAACTTCGTTTGTAGTAAAATGATACCTATATAAAATCATCTCCATAATTACAGGAGTGAGAAAATACGAATTCAAGCAGTTAGATCGGTTTCCCTCTGCCATTCTACAGATAAAATTGAACCGGTTATAAGTGGATGTAGTCTAGTGGACCTAGAAGGGACTCTTCACCTTTATTGATGACAGCACCACACAGAACTTGAAGTTTTTAAGTACTGTCCTTTCCGTTTCCTAAGCTTTGATGACCTCTACAGCTCCTTTTAGAGATACTGTGGTGATGGTTCACTTCATATTTCATCATTGGCTGAATTTGAAGAACTAGGATTTTATGATCGAATAATAGTAGATTGCCTGTTATTGTGCTCATGTTCCACAATCTATTATTCAAGCCTTGCTTATCTAGATGCTACAGTCTGATACATACTAGTGCACAACAAAGTGATCTTTATTAGACAGTAGTCGATGGCCAAGTTTGAAAGCATTTCCTCATTCTCATCATACATGATTTCTCAACTTGGGTTATTTCAAGAAGGTGGTTTACCATTATGTCACTACATAGCTGATTGATTGGTAACATTGGATGTTAAGTTACCAAGATCCAAAGTGGCAAGCTGCAAGCAACCATTGTTTAAGCAGTCTTTCGCTTCCAGTCATGTTGCTGGCCATATTCAACAATATACGAAATAATTGTAATAGATATATATGTAGAAACCAATCATACTGATTAATAAATTAACGAGGAAATTACAACATTGGGAATGTTTTATGATTTAAAGAAAATTCATCTACGGTATCGCACATAAATAGTATAAAATAATCAAAATTACTTACACATTTAATCTAATTTAGAGATAAAAAAAGCAAATCAACTACATTAACCGGCCTAAAGAAATCAAAATTGGCTTTAGCTAATCTAATTTTAATAAAATAAAAAAAGCAAAAAAGTTGTTTTTCTTTATACTAAAAACAAATAAATAATAAATAGAGTTATTTAGAAATTTAAATACTTTCTAATCTCTAGGGATAAGCAAAGTAATGGAAACACATGCCTTTTACACCAAATTAACGTGGAGTTGGTCCACTATGGACATTCTAAACAGCGATGATTAGAGATTGAATAGATGCTTAGAAGTCTATCATGTAACATAAAGGTATTTGTAACATTCCTCCTAATAAATCTCTCCAAGTCTGCAAGTGGTGAAGATGGAGGTAATTGTTCTCTCATCTACCGCTCATGAACATTCCATACAGGTTCGATTAAATTAAGATTGGGTGACCGAGGACACTAGGACAGTTGCATTACTTCATCCTCATGCTTTTCAAACCAACTTGTGATGCGGTGTGAATGATAGTACTACCCGCCTGAAACCAGACCCAAGCATCAGGGAGGATTTCCTGCACAATTACATACAGATGATCCTTGAAACATTCCGATATATTTCAGCTGTTACACGACTTTTCAAAATGAATAGAACTGAATAAGTTCTAAAGCAAGCCATGTTGTAACGACTCACACCAACACATATTCACGTCGATGCTTTAGTCAGGAGTGATATGTTTCTACCACACGTCTCTATACATTAACTCTCGAGTTTTTGTGTTAAATACACCAAAGACGATTCATTGGACGAATGGCTTGATCAAAGCTGCAGTTTTACTACTCTCTGCACCCTTCTATGCGATTGATGTCAGTAATGAGGTTTGCGTATTGCAGCATCGTTATAAATATTTAATCTATGAAGTTTCCGACGAACTGTTAGGTTGAAATGGAATGTTCTCGACCGATATTGAACTTTGCTCTAAATATGCACCCGAACACGCTGGCGAAGTTTTTCGGTTTAATGATCGAATACCCTATATAATCATATCTTCGTTTACATTCATAAAACTTATATTCTTATAGATAATATAGCGCGTCACACATCAGACGATCTGCTTCAGCGCATTTTTCTGCTTTTTTTCTTTTTTCGGTGTATATTTTTTCATTATTTTATCTATCCGCTTTGCATACCAGCTGAACAGAACTCAGTTTTTCCTTAAGAAAAATGCTTCCGAATTTTGAATAATTATAAACTAAAATTTTCTTCTTTTTTTTTCTTTTGATTTATCACAAATACTTATTTCGTATTTGATTTTTCTTTTTGGCAGATGTAAGAAATCAATGGAAATAAATTAAAATATTTCAGTAACGTTTGTTTCTCTTAAAAAAGTTATTATTTTAATAGTGCATACTATTATATTAGTTATTAGTGAACTATAAAAAAAAATACCATATAAATAGAATTTGTTTTAAATCAGAAAACGTTCATTATAAAGATAGAATTATAAAAGCACTTGTTAAACAATTATATTAACTAGCTTTATTATGTTTACCTTTATTATTGTTAATCTTTTTCTTTTAGTTCTTGTTCTTCCATCAAGTTATGAAAAATTAAGATTAATGCTTTTCTCAGATAGTAATTTCATTTTTATTGAAGGAAACGTGAAGGCGTTCCTAGAATCTAGACTTATAAAAAAAGTTCCCAATTACTCTGAAGCCATTTCATAGTTCAGTAAAAATTTTGGGGGGATTTATTGCTTCAATTGTAAGGTATTAAAAAGTTCCAGTGAAAGAAAAAAAAAAGCCTTCAGTTGGGTGGGCCACAGGATCCGTAGAGGCATGCTCCGAATTTATATCATTCGTCCTTTTTGAAAAGTGGAAAAGTCCATTTGGCCAAGTCCAGGAGGAAGGAAGGGACGAATGGAAATTCATAAATCTGGAACAGTCTGAAAGATGTACGATTATTGACGTAACTTGAAGGTCGGATGCGACTGCGATAAATGCTCTAAATTGAATACACAGAGCTCACAATTTATGACGTTGGCGTCCCTGCATCGTAACTTTCGACTCAAGGAATCCGACATTGATATACAGATTAAAGCAAACAATAGGAATTCGCTCTGTTCTAATAAAAAATAAAGGTAATAAAATAGCTTTTATTATTTCCCGTTGAGAACTGATTTCAGTGATCTGCGATAGCGAGACAGTTGAGGAAGACAAATTCACTGTAATATTTATGGAGATTGAATACACTACAGTAATAAACTGTGGAAGATTCAAGATCATTCACTATTAAAACTAAGGGTAAAAAATAACGTTTAAATAAAGTTAACGTATTCGTGAGCTAAATATATTCGTGATATAGAAAAGCAATTGGTGTGCTTAACAATCCCTCGGGCTGTGAACTTTCGTTTGGTTTGGAGTTTTTTTTTTCCCAATTTCCTTTCCACGAGTGCTTTTCATCCAGTTTTGCCTCCTACGAAAATCATGGCAAATAAGTTCAGTCGTTGAAGGGCTTCAAAAAATTGAACTTTTAAATACGGTTTGAAATTGAGATATGAAATCAGGACTTCGACATATCAACATTCTCATTTTTCCTACTTGACAACGGTAACGCAAATTAGGACTCATGTAAAGCCAGATAATTTATCGTTACTAATAACATTATAAATTGAGTTATGTCTGAAACGTTATGCTTTTCAACTAACATTATTTTTAATTTTGACTTTTTCTACAGTGCATAGTTTTCTGTGACAATACGTAATAATTGCTAAAATAAACAAGGTAATTACTGCTTTTAGACATTGTCAAAAGCAAAGCCCCATACTATACATAATTGTATTAACAAAGTAAGTAAAAGCAAGAGCATATAAATGCAAGACCTATTCCTTTATGTTTTATAGGCAAGCTGTAACCTTGGGCCGCTAATACAATGCTTACTGCATCGTTTGGGTAAAGAATTTATGAAACAATACGTTTGTAAATATTAATAATGACGTCTTGCTGGCAATTGTTAGTATTGTTATATATGAAGCATCAGCATTATTTTTTATTAATTGTTATCATTATTACTAACATTGCTATGGAAAACGTTAATTTGAGGGAGTGGTCCTACAGGTCTGATTTTTTTTTTACGTTGTCACCTAATTTTGGATGCTGAACCCAATGGTGAAGGTTTCATTCTAATATCTCTAACCGCTTGACCGCTACAGAATGTGACATACAGTGAGACAGATAGACAACACAAAAGCAACAGCGGTTCCCTATATTAACTGTAACATGAGACCGCTAAAAAGGTAGATGCCTAGCGCTAGGTTCCCTCCCAATCTCTCCAGAGTTCTAAGGATATAAAAAACCCATTCTTAAAAGCTCACTCCAAAAATTATTATTTCATTCTGTCTCACATATCTGTATCTCTTTAGCGATGAATTAGTTTCTTCAAATCATAACGAAAAAAAGTTTTACAACCTAAAAGATACAGTGGAGAAAGAAATTGTTCATTTTACCCTATCTCGCTGGTTTTTCTATCTTGAATCATTCTCGAAATGATAAATCAATAATGACTCTTCTGCTTCTAGGAATTCTTCAATGTCAGATACTGCTAACTGCTAATTCATTAATAATTCACATCTCTGCGTTTAGATAATCTCTTTCTTCTATAAGAAGTTCTTTAAAGAAGCTTTCTGATCACATGAATCTTAACTTTTTATTGAGTAGTGGACTCAATAAATAGGCAAACATAGCAAACATAGCAGTACTTCGAGAATCAAAAGACACTAAATTTATAAAGAAAGTAGACAGAATCTGATTTCAATTCAAAGAACGACGGAGTTGTTCTCCAATGCACATTTCAAAACAGCAATAAGAAGTCGGAAACTGTCATAGATCGTCCTTTTGCTTTCTCATAGAATGTTGTGTTTTGAATAGAATTCTACCTGATAAGAATTCGCCAATAAACAATAATCTGCAGCTGTGACTGCGGTTGATTTGCAATAAGATTGTCCCACATCACATTTCTGTCAAAACTACGCTAATTTCCAAAACATTTTGGTTATTCCAGTAGATGTACTATTTATCAGACAAACTGACTTTCAGCTTCACGATTAAAGACAAGATCAAGACCATTTTAAGTTATCCGTTGATCATTTTTAGACTTTTGTTATTTACTGCACATACATAGCTAGTATCTTACTGAATTCTCCTTAGCAAAAAGTGGAACTCCTTTTTAATCTACACGAATAACAAGCGCTGCCGTTGCAAACTTTTTTTGTTATTATAATGAGAAACCAATCGTTACAAAATAGATATTACTTGTCGATTTCACTTCAGTTTACTTATAAGAAAAGGATGAAGGTAACATTTTTTTATTTTTTTATTAATTTATAATTCTTTTGACTGCTCATTCATCATATCTATGCTAGTATTTTTAATTAATTTTTGAGAAATGTAGCTGTAAATCTTACATGTCTTAATTTCATTGACAGTTGTATAATTACGTCGCAAAATAAAATGTTGAAGATTTTCCTTTTTATTTGAGATTACTGAAGCCCTGTTGCTCAAATTTTATTTTGCTATTTTAAGATAGTTTTTTTTTTTTTTTTTAAGAAAGTTGAAAAACAGGCCATTGTGTTCTTTGGTGGCGCGGGAAGTAAAGCTCCCGGTGTTCAATGGCTAATGGGAGTAAGTTCAGGCTAGGTTAGTCTAACGCGCACCCGCCTTTACAACCCGGTCCTCACTTTACAGAAAACATGGCAACCTTAAGATCCGACTGGAGGAGAAGCACCAAGGTAAAAATCCCGAACCTCCGCCGGGATTAGAACCCATTCCGCCAGCCCGTGGTTCAGTGCTTTACCATTGCACCACAAGATAATAAAATAATGTAATAAAGACATAAATTGAAAAAAAAAATTCATTTTTAAACTCCATTCCTGCATTCAATTACCACTACTATAAACAATGGTGATACAGTTCCATTTGATGCTTCAAATTTTCCAAGAACTTTCATTGGCAAACATTTCTCAGCAGTGAAATGTTAAAAAGTTGGAATAGATGAAGAAGAAAGTGGAAAGTCTTGGAAAAAATACAGACCCCCAAGGCTAATTAGAGGAGTAGGGTGTATTCAAATATGAATTATCCTTGAGAAAGCGTAAATTGTATATACATTGTAGAGCGCAATTTCAAAATTTTCCGAGGAGACGTTCTCCCATTTTCACCCATAGAAACAGATTAGATCTTCATTTTTATAAACGGGTCTTTTCCTCAAAAATCTGGAAGTTTGCCACCTTGCCGTAATACGACCCATGTGGTAAAATTTAAAGAAAAAGCAAAATCCCACAGAAACATTAAGTTAGTCTTCACCTTTCTTCCATGAGAATTTAAAAATATTTATTTTAAATACAATGCAGCAAATTGTCGGAAAATATCCACTTTCCCTTTTTCAAGCTATAAATGAATGGGAACAGAATCTACTTTACAAACAACAAACAAAAATGGTTGATAACCCAACAAATGTAAAGAATGATAAGTCAACAAACTTATTTGTTGTTATAATGTTATGTCAATACATGAAACATGTCACCATTATACTAAAAAATCAATATAAAAAGCATTATTAATCACTAAATACATCAAAAAAAGCAGTTTTTTTTATATTAATTTTGATAAAGTCCCTAATTAATAAAATAGTATTAGGGTCTACACTAGTGCCCTGTTAAAGTTTTGCTTTT
>JAFIDM010000001.1:137000518-137016462 GCA_023159025.1 Thereuonema tuberculata
GTTTCTACAGTTATCTGATACTTCTTTGTTTTTTTAAATGATTTGATCATTTTATTGTAATGAAGAATTTGTATATGATTATTCCTTACCATAAATGGTTCTATGTTGTTGAAATCTATGTTATTCGAAGCTTTGTTATGTTTTGTAAGGAATATTGATGTATTTGAACGCCTGACGAAGCAGGAAAAAGAAATAGCCTGCGAAATATAGCTAATGAAGAAGAAATGTATTATGTTTCATTAATAGTATTTATTACATACATATTATGTTTATATATTGGAATATTAAACAAATAAGTGTGTTGACTTATCATGTCTTTACATTTGTTGGGTTATCAACTAGTTTTGTTTGTTGTTGTAAAGTAGATTCTGTTCCCATTTATTTATGGCTTGAAAAAGGGAAAGCGGATATTTCCCGAAAATTTGCTTCATTGTATTTAAAATAAATATTATAAATATTGTATTTAAAATAAATAAATAATATGGAAAAATGGAAGTTATTTATATCTTTTCTAATACATTTAAAGATGAAACGAAGAAAGATTATTGAAGAATTAAGTTAGTCTTTTTGTTTGTTTGCTTGTTTTAAAAAAAAAATATATGTTTTAAAAAGAATTCTAAATATGGAATTCAAATTCTTTTATTAATGTTCGATGGCTTGAATTGGAATTACTTATTTTTCTTTTTTATATAGTAATTTTTCTTTTACTGTCAATATATTACTATATTTCCGAGTCCAAAACGATATGTCTGACTTTAAGAACTGCAACATTCTTAGTAACAGAATATTTTCACATCTTCAAACGTTTTCACATACATTTTTTTTAGTGTCTTTCTTGAAGAAACCTTGTGAAATAAAAATGCTTATCATTCTCTTGGACAATTAATTACGGAATTCAATATTCATCCGTTTTATCATAGATCTCCAAAGCCAAAGACATCCCAGAGGGAGAATGAAGTGTATTTTAGCTTTTTTTATCTTCAGTTTTCAGGACAAATAATATAAGCCACTTAATATAGATGTTTTCTTTTAACTTCATTATTTTAAAGACTACCCAACATATGTATTTTAAACAAAACAAATGCAGTTGTAACAAACTGCATGATCTCAAGTTTTGTTACTTTTTCCTTATTCTTTAAATCAAGGTTTTGAAATATAAAATGCTTTCGTTGCAAGTGATGAAGTAAGTAAGTATGTAAAAGTAATGTTTGTTTTTGCACTTTCCTGATTTTATTTTTTACATCAGCGATTATCTTAAAAAAATTGAAATCCAAAAACAAAACAAAAAAATCCTTCATTAATGTAATTAACGCTTGGATTGAATAAGAATGTTAAAAAACACAAAATTTGAAATTAATTTTAGCAAAAACTTTTCACTACAAAAAATAATTTCATTTTTTTATTGAAACGTCTGCCACAAGTTTCTGCATTATCAGACCGCAAGTTGAAGTACTATTTTAAATTACCAATATTATCAATACGCAAATCGATAAAATCGGAAACAATTGGTTTTATCTGAAGTAGATGATTTATTTTTAGAAACAAAACTGAATAGATATTATTGTTAAATATAAGAAATTTAGAGGCTTCGATAGTTTCAAAGATATTATCAGGAATGAAATAATAACGACTTACAACAGAATTAGATAAATTCGCCACTACACTGATGACAAAATTGTTTGGACTGAATTAAAACTAGAAAATAATTAGATAAACATCATAAATTAATTGTTGGCAAATTAATTAAAACATCATAAGTTTTACGACTTGCAATGAAATATCATACTAAAAACTGGTAAAACTTTGAAGAAACAGGAAAAAGTCAATAAAAAAATTTCCATCTTTCGATAATAAAAAGGCAATATACTTAACAAAACAATAACTGTTTGATTCGGATCCTGTTTTTTTTCTAAGTCAACACCTCTTAAACGTTGTAAGTATACCTTGATTATGACTGGTCTGGTCCATCTTCCAATTTCCTTGACTGTATTAGCGATGACAAAATTACGAATTATTGTAAAGCATTCTATTAAATCTTCCCCAAAACCGAGACAAAAAAATTGTGAGTAATGAAGAATATCCGCTCGTTATAACTCGTAGTCCAGATATTAAATCTTCAATACAAACTACTCATCAAAGGACTCAATATGAATTAGATCAAATTGTAAAGTGGACCCATGACTACAAAATGGAAATAAACCAAGCAAAAACAAGATTCATTGTAATCAAAACTAAAAACAAAAACATAAGCATCTTACCAAGTTTAAAAATACACATATTTGAGTGTCTACACAAAGACAATGAACAAACCGTTAATTGCAGCTGTGAAGTATTGGAAAACATAAACAATTGTAAATATCTTGGTATTCACATTGACAATAAATTTACATGGCATATTCACATAATCTCAATACTCAAAAAACTCAACACTTACACTTACAAAATTAAAAATTATTTTTCTTTAAAAGTAAAAATCTTAATTTATAAAGCTTTTGTTGACTCAACAATAAACTATGGCATAATTAACTGGATTCATTCTAAGAAGAACGAAATAGATTTAATAGACAAATATATAGATAATAAACTTAATCTAATCTTCCCTAATTTCAAGCAAATGTCACGCTCTGAAAAACCAGATATCCTAAAAAAAGTACAAAATATTATATTTACGACAAAAAATAGTATACACAATTACACTAAAGAATTTTTACTCTTCTAAATAACACTGAATGCACAACCCTCTATTCAATCAGATGCAACTTCTATAATAAACCAAAATTTGAACAATCTCGAAATAACTACGGATTAAAATTAAAAAGTAAAATAGTTGTAAACATATTTCATCAATTTGACAGAAATTTAACCAACCTAAAAAAATTTAAAGACTTTAAAAAGAAAACCCTTTAATTACATCACAGAAAATAAGATAAAATGGTTTAAGTAGTAGCGAGTAGAAATATTTAAATACATATTCTCTTATTCTTTAATGCTTATAAAATTAATGTATATCTCTAATATATGTAAAGGTGAACATGCTTCTGTGTGTATACTATACATATACACAGAGACATATACGCATGCCTGCATCTTCACATAGTGAATGTTCCTTAAATATGTGTTTTAAATTTTTATTGATTGTACTGTGTAGATATATAGATTACATGTATATTGCATTACATTAGAAACCATAAATTAATCAGTTTGTAAACATTAAACTCCAAAACCTACTGACAGGGAAATTTCCCTAGTAGGACCGTAAAATTCGAATTGAATGAATAAAAAAAAATAAGCACATAAGGACTACAGTCACTCGCAGCTTTCTTTAGAAGTTTGCTAACAATGACAATAACGCATGTTTTTATTCTTGTAATAACGAATTTTAATTATAATAATTGCTTGCTGCAGTTATTTAATAAAAAATTGCCAATGTCATTGCTAACCACTTAACAATGGTTCACAGAAATCTAAGTTAAAAAAGATAAAGTACATTTAAATGCATTTCATATAAATAATATGGACATAGTTTCAAAAAATAGTGTAGTTGATAAACTTTAAATTCTTAAATTACATTTAATAAGGTGGAACTTCATATCCGTATAGCATGGAAAAGTCCTCAAAATAATTTTCATGTTTTTCATTCCTTATTTAACACATAATTCATTCAAATAACAGTTACCAAGAAAAAGAAATCGCATTTGTAACAAAAACAGGAATGTAGGTTAGCAATGAAACTACAATACCGGTATCACTGTAGTTCTAAATAAAATAACAATCTATTGTAGGTCAATAAATAACTACAAAGAAGCGTAAATCGTTACAAGATCGTTATCATTTATTAAATCATCGTTAAAAAAATTATCATTTTTTTTTAAAAGACCATTCACATTCAGACCAAAAAAAGCCCAATTTATAATAATCCTACGTTAAAACAGAGCCCAAATGCTATTAACTCCTTCAAAACACAAATAAATACTTACATACATAGTACATAATTTTCATATAAAAAATATCAATAGTCATTTTGAGGTTAGAAAATGATAATCAATTTGCAAAAGCTTTGGCAATTTGAATGAAATAATTACCACAAAAACTCTAGTTCATCCCAATTACGGCTGAATGGTTACATTGGCCTAAAAGTTGGGCATTAATTTAATAATTCATAAAACTTTCACAAAAATCAATAATAAATCTTTAGCCTCACAAAAGCAATTACCTTTTACCTGTAATATTAAGGAACTGCACCACATAATCTCTTTCCTAATAAATTTCGATTAAAATATGAATTCAGTAATTATGGAAATTTCTGATTGGAATCACAATCAGAAACCACAAATCACTTGGCTACAACAGGTGAAGCCACAGCTGCAGCCGAGAATCAATTGAAAATACAATGTAACTAACGATTTAGCTATCGGAAGTCTTCTGACCTCTGCTGATTTAGATACGTTTTCATCTACAACAGATGTTTGGGAAATACATCAAGTAATCTGCTATGGTTACTGCATCAAGTGTTGAGAGAAAAAAAAGTTGAAATTTCAAGGTTGTATTGCTTATTGAAATAATCCCTTTATCTTCTTTATGTTTGGTTCTGTCACAAATTCTACTTGGTTTAGTTATTATTGGCAATTTATATTTAAGCCTACATTAAATTGAGTTAAATAGTTAAATGAAATGCGAAATAACACTAAAAATAAAAAAATAAATATATAACAGAAGGCGACAATTGATGGCCGACGAATTCAGCCAAATTAACTGAAACAATGCATTTTATTTAAGTGCAATTTTATGCTTAGTTTCGATAAAACTCTCTTTTTTTCTGCATGGCCTCCATCTTTCCCAGAACGTCGGAAATGTCCTCTGGGTGCTATGTTGGTGCCGTTACATCAGCATTGATTGGATACCATTTCCCGACCACAGAGCAGCGCTCAAAAACTCTTACGTCTCCTAACCATCTCGGTTCCGAACAAACAACACCCAGACACTCTGGCACACACACACAAACTTCTCCCCTGACCATAACTTAGCAGTGAGCTATCTTTATGGGAAGCCAATACCAGTGCAACTGATACGGACACAACCTATTCCCCAGATGGCTGTTGCCTCCGTTGCCTCGGTCTCTGTAACGATAGCTTTTTTGAATAGCTCTGCCGTGGTCATGCGCATTACAGACCTCGTGATATCAGCTCCGCGCTCAGATATTGTTGTGCTTGCCCTGCTGCCGTGGGTTTTTTTTTCCTCTCCAAGAAACATAATGTCAACTACAGCATTTTAAGAAAGATAGCCTTTATCAGTAATGTGATCTCAAAGAGGGTGTTGGTTTGAATGTTCTTTTTCCGCGAATTACATCAATCTGTTTCCTTCCAAGTTGCAGTTACACATTTGCTTATTTAAAAACAATGTATACGTAACTGAGAGGTCAAAGTCTATGTTTAATTTTACTACACTTGCTACAATTATAAAACACATTAAAAATCCCAGTAACTAAGAGGAATCTTAGGAGAGCTACAAAAGGTATTATTTCAATTTATTCCTAAGTCCTCAGCATTTTATTGATGACTGCTTACCTCAATGTTTAACTTTCTTTTTTCTTTGAGAAAGTTACGGAGTTTTCCTTAATATTTTAAACGACACGGGGATTAGGGATCAATCCCGAATTATTTATTGATTATTATTTAACAAAGTACAGAACCAACATTTAAAAAGTAATCATGTGTTGATGCTAAATAAGAAAATTTTATTTGATTTGATTAATACATATTAAAAATGTATTGTATGTTTACGCATTCCCTAATAACGTTAGAAACGCTAGATGAATCTTCTCGAACCATAACCTGCATATTTAACGACTAAACTTTTATTTTTCAAGAAATTAGGGCGAAAAAATTCCCAAAGAAAATCATTAGGACCGAAACAATGGATTTATATGAGGTCTTAAACAGAAGACATCCTAGTAATTTAATAATCCTACAAAATATCTGCATCAGCTGTAATATCATTAAAATTAATTGGATTCAGTCAACTTTAGTAAATAATGCAGATTTAAAATAGTTTTTCAGAAATAGAATAATAACCTACTGTTTGTCTTCAGCAGATATTGGACGACGATTTGGAGAACGATTTTTTTTTTTTTTTAAGATGAAAAGAAAGAAGAAAGAAGAAAGTAGCTGAGATAAGAATTAATTTACATTTTAAAAATATTGGTTTCTCTATCCTACTACAGACTAAAAGTTATGATTTGAACAGTAAGTTTGAAGAGTAAACAACAAAAAATGATTTTTTTTTATTAAGAATTATTAATTGTTTGATGTAAAATTGAAGAAAAGCAGAATCAAGGAATTAACGATAAAAAAACGATAGTAAGTTAGTAGGTAGTAGTAAGTAAATTAAAAATCACAGAAATCAGATTCTGTTACTTAGAAAGGAAATTGCCAAAAATCAGTGCTTCCATAATTTGCTCACATTCTATTTTTAGCTGCTCATTTGGGAGCTATTGTGATGGCAACCCAAAATCGGTAGCTATTGCGTTTGTCCTGTCCGTCCGTGTCTTTCATCCCCCAGAACTCCCGAAAGGAAGATCGGATCGGCAAACGGACTTCACCATCGTGTTCAGAGTCCTAAACACCGTAGGGTCTTTTTGAATTTTAAGTTAATTAAATACAGAATATTTTGAAAATTAAAAACAAGAAAATAGAAACCCCAGATCTTTCACAAGTTCGTATTTAAAAGTAACTTGCCATCCCTACTGTCATACAAATTGTAGTTTTAACAACCATTTCATCAGTTCTAGCTACCGATTAATAATTGAAATCATAATTTGATGAAGTAAAGCATGTAAACATTTGACTGATTTCATTTTATATTGTAAATCCAAAAATTATGAGAAGAGGTTTAATATTAACAATGGAAGGGCCCGATCGCGCGCAACGCGATTTCATTCAGACTTGTTAGGTACATAGAATGTGATCTGCCATTGTAAACTATATCGGTCATATCAAAATCCATCGGCTCCGGTTGATTCCAGTTGCAGTCACAGATTGCATTTTTTTTTTACTGTTGTAATTTTATTACATGTAATCATTTACAAATATTTAAACTGTTGTTAGTAAATTATAATGTATTTTTAACTTATTTTGGAGCTATAGTAAGCCTACACATGGCATATTTAAAAGACATTTAATTTTTCGATAAGCTAGCTAAACTGTTTTAGAAATTTTTAGAAATGTAATAATTACTCGCCGCAAATGAAGTGTCAAACTTGATTGACGGAGACATTGAAAATTTATTAAAAATTACTTTACAAACAAGAAAAGCATATTAAAAACACTTTAACTATTTCAATAAGCTCAAAATTAATCAACAAACAATTTTCGCACGTTAAACTTGTTGTTGAATTAATGAAATATGTAGAAACAAATTTGCAACCTGTATCTGCAACTGGAATCAACCGGAGCCAATGGATTACATCCCCACATAGGCCATGGTCACTTGGGCCACTTAGGTTCTTATATTTATTGTAGTTCTTGCTTTTTATTTATGTTTAAGTTCAAACCTTTGGTTAGCTGTAACGCTTGACCAGTGATCAGTCAGCATCTATGACCGGTATATTGTGCAATGGCAGGTCACATTCTCTGCACCCGTCAAGTATGAATGAAATTGCTATGTGAGCGATAGGGGCCTTTGCCTTCTAAGTTTGATTAAATTAACATCAGATATATTATAGAATATTTTTGACTTCTTTAACTAACCACATAATTAACAGAAAATCCGGTGCTTTCAGGAACGTGGGACAGAAGTCTTATTCCAAAATACCAACAGAGATGTCGCTTAAATGGGAGAGAGATTTTGTTTTCTTTTACTGTCTAATTCAGCTGCGAAAATAAGCTTGAAGTAATAGGTGTCATTCAAGCAGCATTTTTGCTATTTCTAGTAGCTTCCTATCATTCTTACCTATTGAAAAAGTGACTCCGACATAATTTAATTTACTTACCTAATGAATAATTAAATTATGAGGATGTAATTTAATTAAGTTCAAAATTACGTTAAGGTGTAATACTGCAAACGTAGCTGCATCAATAAATGCTTTCATTGATGCATTCATTTTGTTCAGTTCTTTTTTTTCATCATTTTTTATAGTTTTATATTTTGTTCATTTATTCTCTATGTTGTATTGTTATGAAAACAAAATTTTTTTGTAGTAATATTGTAAGTTTTATTAATCAGATTTAACAATATTAAATTTGTAATCATTAAGAATACTCATTAAGTATTCTAAATTTGTAATCATTAAGAATACCAATGTTAAACAAGCCACAAGTCGTTGGAAATGACGACAACTGAACAAACAAATGGGGAAGGAAGTCACTTATCAGACCATAAGCGTACCCAAGATTTTTGGAAGTGAAGGGATTATGATGATGTTCGTAGAAATTCAACCAAAAAAGAAAAAAACAAAAACGAAACAAAGTCGTGTCCGTTGAACAGTAAACAAAACTTTCCAATTAAAATAAATAATAAAAAAAAAAGCTGAATATTTTTTGTGCTACAGTGTAAATTTAAAGACGATCGATAATAATAAAAAAATTAAATATAATAATAAAAAAGGAAGTACATTAGCATAAGAAAAAAATAAAAAGAAAAGTTAGGAAACAAATAATAAGTTGTGAAAATAAGAAAAAAACAAACCTTACGGAAATTGAGAAAAAAAAAGATTAAGAAAGAAAAAAAAAAGCAGATACACGGATTTGAACCGGCAACCGTCAATCTTCAGCATCAAGATATAGCTGACAACTGAAATCATTTCTAACATTTAAGCTAATAGAGGAAATCCAATGAAAGCAATGCCATATATCTCGAACATGGGGGCGGTGGCCCCTGAAAATACTCTATTCCTATCTTCTTTGGGCCTCTGAGCATGATGGTAAAGTCCGTTTGTCGATTCGACCATACGTTCGGGAGTTTTTAGGGGTGGACAGACACGAACGGACAGGACAAACGCAATTGCTATCGTTTTGGTCACTTTCACAATAGCTTCTAAATGAGTCGCTAAATAAACCTAGATTTTTTTCCCATTTTTCGGGTAGATTTCAGGGCAGGGGTAATTTACAATCCCTATCAAACCCCTACTCCCCCGTCTGTACGCGAATGACAAACTTGAACTTATCCTTCCTTTGATCTCCTCATTACGAATGAAATTCTATACATTTGTATGAGGTATAAAGATCTTGAACTTTTGAGAGAAAAATATTTTAGAAATTTTATTGTATGAATATTTTTTTTTATATTTTGATTGTACTGAGATAAAAAAGATAAAGATAAGAAATATTAACAAGAATAGAGTAGTATTAAAAATAATTCCTGGAATCTAAACTGAAACTTTAGACTTGTTGAAAGTAATTATGAAGAAAGCCTTATGATTTTATCTAATATATAAATCAAAGCATTTTTGATTTCCTCTATTCTTTTCTTATCTTGTGATTCTATTTGGAGGACATTCGTTTCCCTTAAAGAAGAAGGTTTATAATAATAATAATAAAAAATCTTAAAATATTTTTAATATTCTAATATCTATTATTATATTCCAATTAATGCTATTATAAGACATTAAAGTCAAGCTTAAAGTAAGTTGTTTCTGTTTGCAATGTAAAAGAAGCTTAGATTCTTTCTCTTATAAATTCAATAATTTAACACACACAAAATTGAATCATCAATAAAACACACGGAAACAAATAATAGTTCGAGAAATTAGAAGAGAAATGTTTTCATTCGCTTTCTTTTCAGAAATATTCAAAACTGGATTTTTTTCTTTACGCGAATATCCTCATCCTTTGACTTTTCATAAGATCATTGTCAATTGAAAAGTTACAAAAGAAAATTCGAAATTTGTTTGAACTTACTAGTCCATCGTTATTAATTGATTTCGTTCATTACAATAATAAAGAGATTTATTAAATTTTAAATATTTCCTTTAGTTTGCTGATGCAGTGTTAAAATATTCATTCTTTTACACTGATATCTGGATGATAATCTGGAAGAAGTTTCTAAAAAAAAAAATAATCAGAATAAGTATTTCGAAATGAGGTTAACTCAATACATTTGTTATAGAAGTAATACAGTATTGGATTCCTTTAATTAATTAAAATTGCCTTTTTTATTGAAAAAAAATAACTAACAGTGAAAGCCTTACAGTTATTTATTTCCGCTAGCTCCTTTTTAACTTTGACATGATATAAATTTCTACTTCTCCGTTCAAGATGTGTAATTTTTCTTGTAAAATTTTTGAGTGATGATGACGACAGCAATTTTGCTGATCCCAAATATTCAAATATCCAACGGAACGGTATGGACTTTTTTTTTTTTTTTTTTTTGCAGTTTCAACTATCTGGTGGAACCCATTCTTGGTTTGAGCTGTCGAATGGGATGTGTTTTTTGGAAGAGTAGGGGAGCAAGTGCTACCGCGGCGATGTCATCCGTCACGCGGATAGATCCTGATTTGCAGCACGGATTTCAGATCGGAGATTCGGGCCTTGTAGTAGATCACCCATTCAATTCCAACTCCCCACACCGCTATATTTTAAAATCACATGACATTCTATTGCGTTTTATCAAGGCGGAGAATACTCTTTCCGTAATGATCGACGCCTCCGCATTTTCGCTCCCAAATCCCCAACAGACCGTAGAGAAAATAAAAATAAATACCTCTTAACCGCTTTCTCGTCCCAATGTGTCTCAGGGAATATTTTTTTCTTCGACGCGTTTTAATATTTCTTTGCCAAGTGTAGCTCTAAGTGAAAAGTTGTCCATTTGATTTAAATAATAAAAAAAAAATGTTAATAAAATTTTCAAAGTATAATTAGAATTAAGTATGTTTTAAAGTAAGAAACTGATTTGAGCAATCTTATTATTTAAAAAGCTTCATGATCTTTAGTCCGTTTCAAATTTCTTAGACCTTTGTTGGGTGATTCAATAACGTAGACGAGAGCGGGGACGATTGACGCAATAACCCAGGATGGCACTTGGAAAGGCGGGTTGGAAGGCGGATCCTACTGTTGTTTGCTATTTTTTTATTTTGGTTGGACAGTAAAAGTTTCTTTTTTTTTTTTTTTAGTGGCAGCTTTCTTTCTATTTCAGTATTGTAATAATGAATTTCTTAAATCAGAATTCCTTATTACAGTAACGTAACAGAAAAGGAAAACAAATGATTATTGCTGTTGAAGACCTAAGAATGTTTTGCAAAAACTTCAAAGGGACTAACAAGAATTATTTATTATGCAAAACTTGAATTGCCAGATGGAAAGATGTTCTCTGCATGATTCTGACTTGCAAGATAGAGTTGTACACTAGAAAAGAAATTTCAAGAATATTGAATGTGAATGCCTACAAAGCAGAACAATAGTTCTCGAGGTAGAACAGGAAAGGCTTAGTTAGTTTCCACACGTGAAATGGAAAGAATAACTAAATGGAAAAAGATTAATTAATATTTTAAAGGTAAGTGGAGAGAAAAAATCGATAGAACTAAGAAAACAGAAGAAACAACTGTGACATGTAATAAAGGACAGACATAACATGGAGAGAGACAAGCTAATGAAAAGGTGTTTTTTTTTTATTTCATTGTAAATCAACCTATTTTAAGAAATTTTAAATTTTATGAGAACAATAGCCTTAATTACAGTAGTTTAATGGTTTCCAAACATTATTATCCTATATATTTATTTGCTTATTGAATTTCCCTAAAATTACAAAAGTTATTAGTTTGTTAACTTTCAGAAATGTTAATATTAGATCTAAATGATAAGAGATTATTTTTTGTAATCAAACTTTTTGCAAAGTCATAATAAATTGTAATATAGAATTTCTTCAATATCTACTTGCCATTACATAATAGATGTCAAGTTATTTGTATAATAATTGGAGTCAAGTTATTTATAGTTTCCTATCTGTGTATGTATAATTTTGTTACCAACATTACATTGCGTTGTTATGGTGTAGCATTCAAACTAAACTGTCTATGCAAGTTGCAGATTAACTTAATTTCGACAAATGGTAAGGAAATAGATTTATATCCCAAAGTTCTTTGCCTCATCTGTTTGTATTCCGTAAAATATCCACCAGAACGCTGCTTTACTTAAACAGAAATGAAGGATTTTAATGGCAACTTACTCCTGATATGTTACGTCAATTAGAGAGGAAAACGATTGTCTAAAACGTTATCTAAAGGCATCTAACGAGAACACATTACACCAAATAATAATATTCATTTCCCAAATCTTCATCTTTTATTCATAACAAAGTAAATTTACGCTATAATAAGCTAAGCTTTCTGTTAGAGCTTGGGAATTCACAATTGAAACTAAAGAATTAAAATCAAAATTTAAATATAATATAAGAATTAAGGATTAAAGTAGAATTACAAAACGCATAATTTTTATTATGACTGCTTTTTCTTGATAACAATAGCACCTGAAATGTGATTATTTCATTTGAATGAAATAATCAAACCATGTAATACTGTCAGTAATAACTTAGCTTATTTAATTAGTTATTTTTTCATTTTTATCATACAATTATTAGGATAAAATTTTAAATGGTAATCAGCGGCTTAACAGCACGTGGCGCAGTGCGCCTAGACCTCTGTTGTTAGTTAGTCCAAACTAGATAAGGTCTGAACACATTCTTGCACCTAAGCCAATGATGATTAGTAGTACCTACGCCACTAATGGTAATCCTTGGAATCTTTAACTGAATGTTAATTAATTCATTTTCATTTCATCCACCGGCAGCTAATCAACTCAATTTACATTATTAATACTGCAATCACTTTTTACCATTACTGTTTAAATTTCATAAATTTATTATTATCAATTCTAATTAGAACTGAAGACTGTTGGTTAATAATGACATTTGCTTTATTTCTATTAAGTCGTCGCCACAATGAATAATGATAATAAATATTTAGCATTACGGCTACCTAGCGGAGAGAAAGCAAACATTATTACCGTCATTAAATACCTAATAAAAGTGCACAAAAATATTGAAACACACTGTATAAACATCGATGTCTTGTAGTTTTTTCTTTGTTTGTTTCAATAAAAATTCCATACTTTTTGAGTCTTTCGATTTTGAAATCCACTTCACAGTTAGTTATATAGTCTTCCAAACCTGACTATTAAAATTTAATTCATTCAAAACTTTTTTTCTATTGGCATATCTTAAGCAATCATTGTTTTGTAATTTTAATTCCGTCCATACTCATATGATTGTATCAAAACCATACTAAAATGTACAGTTTTCCTGCGAATTCTATCACTTCCCTAAATATGCTTATGATTAATAAGTCGCCTTCATAAATCAAGGCGACGAACAGCCATGGAGATGAAAAGTTTGAATCTGGGTTTGAATCTCAGCACCGGCATGGATGTTTGTTTGCTCTTTCTCTCAAACCCAGTAGTGTTTGTAGCGCCCGGAAGAATATCGGACTGAAGATCTCTGATCTTACCGCGCAGCAGACCCCAAATGCAAGAGAAACTTCTGAAAAGAAGCAAGGAGATTGATTACAAAGCAAAAACATGTTGTTGTTTTTTCTACACAGCAAATACTGAAATTTCTGGATTTTAAATAAATACAAGAGATCATACTATACAAACAGCATAATAAACAAAACTGAAATCTGATAAAAATTATTCGGACCTTATTATAAATAAATAAATACTTCATAATTAGCGTAAATCATTAAATACCACAAACTTCTTTATCTACATCATCCTCTATAGGGGAGACCGGGGCCAAGTGGACCTAGGGGTAAAGTGGACTGTTAACTTTAGTAATTCGTGTAGACGCTAGAATGTGCCAAAAATCGGATAGAAGGTTGGTGCCATTGTGGCGCTGCTACCACAAAAGCGTCAGTGAATTCGGCTTATTGGTGACAGTGAGGTGATCGATTGTTTTGTTTTTGTTCAGGTAAGTAAATGTTTAGTGTTGTTTTCACTTTAATATTGCCGTTCAGCGATGCATTGAATAACACAACCGTAATATGCATATAAAGGCGGCAATCTAAAGATCATTTTAAACTATAGTATGAATTGAATACTTAAAGTAGTCGATAGTTACAACTGAAGGAAACGCCAAAATGGCGATGGGGCAGAGTGGACCGAACGACACGGGGCACATTGGCCCAATGATCCACTCTGCCCCCGCTGTTTTTACAATAAAATATTTTGGCACTATACATTATATTTTTTTCTATATCATATATTTATTAGGCCTATTATATTATATTGTATTATATTATTGCATATATTTTTTATATATATTTTTTTATGTAGGCTATTATATATTGTGGGTAGCCTATATTATTAAAGGATATTACTCCTTTAGTAATTCCTCTCAGCAAGTACCGTAATAGGGGAAGACTTCGTGCGAAGGCATCTTAATCTTCGAAAATAGCCAATTTACACATTTAACTGTTTTAAATTCTAATTAAAAACTATGCAAACTGTCACGTTGTGGAATTGGCAACGTGACACGATTAAAATCTTGGCCTCTGAGGGAATATATTTTGATTTTTAATAATTGTATTGTTGTAATTATGTAGTTTTGTATTTGGTAAAGTCTTGTATATTATTATTGTGATATTTCATTGTTAAATATTATTTTAATGGTTTGAGCTTATTTAGAAAACAATTTGTGCGAAAGAAAAAGAAAAACTTCGAAAAAACAGTTGTGCGTTGATTGAGTGATCACGTGGTTTAATCTGTTTCGTTTTCCCATGGGAACAAAAAGAGAAAAGTTAAGTACACTCTGGCGGGAAAAATCAGATCAGTTGATGAACCTGAAACACACGGGCAAAAAGTACACCCAATCAGTCTAAACATTTCAGGAGAAGGAGCGTATTCTAAAACACACACAATTACATCCCTAAGTGAACTAACACAATTTTCAGTAAGTGAAACTCTAAATTAAATATAAATTCTATTCACACTTTGTTACATTAGAAAGCATTAAAAAATGGCATAAATAACAATATAATCTTAATAATCTTAATAGAGAACAAAAAAAGGTCAACGGCAGTACTGACAGTAAAAAAAGCTCTGCAAGAAGAGCAACGAAAATCTAAAGAAAGAAAAGAAAAGAGCAGCAACGAAAACATGACTCGGCCAACAGTCTCTAAAAGCAACATAAACAAAAAAAAACAAATAGAAACAAAGGAAAAGGGATAAAGAGGAAACAATTACAGATGATTAGTGATGATGAAGATGATGAAGATGCTGTGAGCCTCTCCTGTTTGAAGAACTTTAAAAAAAGCAAACCATGGCAGGAGTGGATTCAATGTACGCAGTGCAAGAGATGGGCCCATAGTTCCTGCGTAGCCAGTGATATTCGGGGTTTATTTTACGAATGCCTCAACTGCAAAGAAGATTTCTCTAGCGAAAGTGATTAATTAATTCAATGTAAACCTATTTGATATTATTCATTTACGACTTTCAACAGCATAATGATTATTTTAAATTTTCACTTGAATATGTAATACCTTAGGTAGTCTATGTGAAGTTAACTTTATTTCATGATATCCTAAAAGGCATATTATTTTAAATTCAATAAAAATCTTACTTTAAATGTTGTTATTCTTACCCGGACCAACGTGCCCCATGGGGTGGTCCAGCCTGCCCCGTGGTCGGGGCAGGTTGGACCACTCTACCATTTTTGCTTTGCGAATTAATGCAAATTTTATTTATGAATTTAATGAAGTGAAATCAAGTATTTACATTCTTGAATAGTTCCCGATTCTGACAAAAATAAATGCAATAGAAAATCTCTTAACAAAAAAAAACAAAAAAATTCAACAAAAAAAAGTGGACCGCTCTGCCCCGGTCTCCCCCACTATATTTCGAATAGCCTAATCGACCTATTCTTTTTCAAGCCTCTTAAACGGGAAAAGGAACATCCTCCTT
>JAFIDM010000001.1:137041093-137056686 GCA_023159025.1 Thereuonema tuberculata
TTTTTTTTTCAGTTAAAAATGAAATATCGATCAGCTTTCTCTCTGATCGCTTTTAATCTCTTCGCCCTGATTCTTTTTGTTCCTTCGGAATGAATGCATTCGATTTTGATGAATTTATACTGAGACCCTTCGGCGATGAATCCATCCATTTCATTTGGTTTTATGAGCGAATGAAGCTATGAAATTTTTAAAGTTAATTTATTCGGTTTTGAGGATTTTCGATTCCATGAGATTCATTGTGTGCAGAGTAAACTGACAGAATTTAGAATTTCATCCACAATCATCGGTCTTACTTACATTGATTAATACAGCTCCAATTGTAATAAAAGCAAAACATATCTTGTATTATCGTTAGGTTGAATATATTTGGATGGATGCCGTTTACATGCATCCGACTGAAGCAAAGAGCGAGATTTTTCAAAATTTCATATTAAAAAAAAAAAGATTTTTTGACTAATTACGAATGAGATGCTAAATACAAAACTAAATACTAAGAATAATTGATGCACTTTCACTAATTGTAGCCTGCCTCGCAGCTTCCACATCAAATTCAGGATCCAAGTACCAAACGGAGTAATGGGCTCCCTTCCACGTTATGGTCAAAAGTCAAAGATTCTTAGCCAAAAATATCGCGAGAACGCTAGACGATTTCATTTTTCTCACTTTTAAACATTACTTTCAGAGCATTACTTTCAGGGTAAATTAATTTAACACTAACATCTACTTTTTCTAGCTCTACCCAAAAGTATAGAAAAAATTCGCTCTAGGCAAACATTGTAATGCAGAATATCTCTAAGCAGACGGTTAAAGCAGAAACGTAGCTTTTATAAAATGTAGACTTAATTATAAAAAAGCGATACAATTTGTTTTTCGGTTAAGACTTTGACGGCCGGATCCCCGATGTAGAGGATCCAACTCCCCCTCCCCCTTCGTTGCCTGCTGCCTGATAATAATTCTGCAGGTTCAGTCTCGATTCCACCTTTACAAAAACGGGAGGATGTCAAAGATTTATTGAACTGAATTGAGGTTACATGTCTTCGATCTGCAGTTTATTTAATATTTCTTACAGAATACAACAACAACAATAATAAAAATATTTTTTTTTATTTTTAACAAAAGAAAAATACAATACAGTCCCGTGAGGGATTTAGAATCCTTATTAAACGGGTTTTGGAATTTACATTTTTTTTTATCCTTTTTCTCTTTTTTTTCTTTATTGCATTAAATATATATTTGAATGTATATTATAAAAAATAACAATAGTTCATAATATAATATGATTGTAAGTTAATACATATATAAAGTTAGATGTGTACACAATTAAAAAGGGAAAAAAATAGGTAAATAGAAAAGAGTAAATTAAAGTAAAATTAATTATTTACAATATTGGCTACATATCAGTTACAGTGTAACGCCTTAACATTCATTATTACAAATATTTAACTATACAGATATGTTCAAAAAATATATAAAAAGTTTTTTAACGTCAGTAGAGGATTTACGCACGAACTACATACAAATCAATAAAAATATTAAATTTAAAAACAGTTTTACTTATTTGGAATAATTCGCTTTTTTAAATTATTTTTAATAATAGACATATTCTGATAATTTTCAAATATATTTATATTATTTTTGAAGTTTAACGTAATACAATTTATTCTCTTAATATGTAGCTATTATTTACATATGGATAAATTAATTTAATATTACTTTCGGTTCTTAAATTAGGTTCTTATAATAATAATAATAATAATAATAATAATAATAATAATAATAACAACCAACACCCACACTCAGCAGCTGCGCGAATCATGGGCTTCTAATGAACTTCATGGCAGACATCATTAAGAACTCAGTCAGCCTCATGTCGACATGGAAGCATCGAACAGCTGTTTGGGGTGACGAGTGGTGAGCTGTTTGGGGAGACCGGAGGATATATCGCGATACAGAACCAAGCCATACCGATATGCAACTACAAGAAACACATTCTATACGACGCAATAACGACACATGCAGGGAATGCAACACTATGCATGAGACGATCGACCACATAATATCAGGCTGTTCCCTTCTCTCCCAAACAGACTACCTCCACTGACACAATCAGGTAGCGTCGATCGTTCATCAACAGCTACAGAGGGTTGTTTACAATCTAAGGTAACGATTTGCAACCTATCACAGTAGGTATGCAAATTTATGCAAACATACAGGTGAGTCCTTAAAGATTAGTGTGGAGGGGTGCGGGTTAATTTGTTCGGAGAAATTCCGCCGAAAGTGTCACAGTTTTGGGAAGGGTACGTTACAGCCCTTTCCGACGCAAAATTTAGTTATTCCGCAATAATTACAGCATGTAGAAAAAGAGGTTTCACCATTTCGAAGAAAGGAGTTCATAATGTGTTGGCTGGTGTTGGTTTGGCCCGTACAGGACAGATTTCCGGGACTGAAAAGCAAGCAAATCCAAGGACACCTATAAGTGGCACAAAGATTGTCATTCAGAAAGTCAAGAAAATGGTGACGGGGAACAATCCAGCGACTCAATTGACCATTGGTGCGAAGGTAGGAACATCTCTTCGTACTGTAAACAAGATTATCCATAAAGATTTGGGACTTCAAAAGAGACATAAAAGCAAGGTTCACAAGCTCTTACCAAAGCACATTTCAGAACGTAAGATAAATTGCAGAAAACTGTATGAACGACATCTCCCTGGGGATAAATGGAAGTATGTGGCCACATTAGACAAAGCATATGTTTATCTGTCCGACTGCAATAAACCAAGGGCGATTTTCTATCGCCCAGTGGGAGCCAAAATCGTTTCTAAATTGCTACAGAGATTGTCGTGAAACTTTTTCGAAGGGATTCATATCGTTGCGGGTTATTCCTATCAAGGCAAGCTACAGATACGGAGGATGTCTCAAAATGTAAAGGTGAATTCTGCGTATTATCAGGATCACGTACTGACACCAATTTATACACAGGAACTACCTGCTCTTTACGGAAACGACGTTTCCAAGGTCCGTCTCCACCAAGACAAGGCGTCCAGCCATACGTCCAAATCGACCCAGAATTTTCTGACACGAATGGAACAGCAAACCGGAATCCAGGCTATACCATTTACCGAGATACCAGTGAAGTCTCCAGACGCATCGCCCATGGATTTTTGCGCATTTGGACTATTAAAACGAGCCTTGGGAAGACGACGTCCTCGTTTTTAGGATGGACTCTGGAAATGTTGTCAGCAGGAGTGGCAACGTATAAGTCTTCCCGTTCTTCGCAGTAGTCTCCTGCAATGGAAACTGCGCTGCAGAGCGATAGCATTATCTCATGGCCATCAAATAGAGCATGATCGTTGGTGGAGAAAGGGAATTTCTGGGAAATAGACCCGAATCCAAATCGTTATCATAGATTGCAAACAACCCTCCGTAGCACACAAACACTCATTTATTAAGAACACGGTCCCGTACTAGAAGTACACACCACAAAGCTTATTAGTGTCATCCACACATAAGCTGTACTGGGACCGCCCCATTCACACAGACAAAACCATACATCATAACAGACCTGACATCACACTTGTTGATAAGGCCAACAACCAGAAATATCTCATTGATATTGCAGTGCCCATCAGCAAGAACATGCAGAAAACGCAGACCAGATTAGCAGATAAATCGATCCAGCTTATGAGCTCCAGAAGCAGTGGCAGGACCGAGTTCGTTTTCTACCCATCATCCTGTCCGCCGTCTGTCTGGTGCCTCACACATTTTACCACATTCCTCAGCACACTAGGACTTCACAAAAACACTTACGCACAACAACAGAAGGCTGTAATACTCAACACAAAACGCATAGTTAGGAAATTTATGGACACAATCACAGATCTCTAACCATTCTTGCTAATTCTTGTGCCATTCCTTCATTACGGCTCCAAAAATATACCTTATTACGTACTCCTATTAGGCCTATATAACAGCACTTCTCCATTCTAAGTTTAGTTTTTCTATTATCCTAATTAATAACTGATTACTATAAGTGGACTGAAATGAGAAAGTTTGCAGGTTCGAAGATTATACATCGGTGCAGTAATGGCGGCAAACATGACAATAATATAATAATAACATCCTTCACAAAATGTATTATAGACTTGTGAGTTGTGTGCTAATTATTAGGGATGTGATTTCCCCATCAAATGCTGTTGTTTTTCTTTTTCTGAATAGATCAATTTGTAATAGTCTCTATTTTCGTAGTGCTTTTGTGTTGTATGTTTTTATATAAATTCAGTGAATTCAATTTCGAATCAGCTTATTCATTTTCTGTATAAATTTTGGCTTAATAATTTTACAATGTTTTAAAAAAATCTATGTTATTGATTTATCTCTTTTTATTTTGCAGAAAACAGTGTTTGGAATGTCTTTTAAAGTAGTTGAAAGAATGAACAGTATAGGCTATAAGCAGTTCATACATTATAAATTATTAAATTTTGAAGGAGTTCTTAAGGCTGAACTGGCTTATTTCTGACAACGCAGGCATTTCTTTCCTATGACATTTAAAGATAAATCTTTTATCAGATGTCACGATTCTTGATGTTGTGAAGAAGATACGACCATCTTTTGGAGATTGTCCATTTGATTATCAGAAAACTAAACGATTCCATACTCAGCAAAAAAAAAAAAATATTTGATGGAAGGTAGAGTGTAAATTGTTGATGAAAGATTCAGTAGTAAAGGGGCTAATAAATTGTGTGGCCGGGAAGTTCCCGTATCTTTAATTGGTAGTCATTTTTGCAGAAAATATTTACGCATTTAGTGTCCAATGTGTCTGTGTGTTCGCCATGATGCTGTACAGACAAGTTTTTACGCCGCCACGTCCTACTTGACATTTTTTGGAGCATGTCCGGTGCGACATTGTTTGAAGCATTGCGCAGTGCAGTTGAGGAAGGTTCGAAATGCCTTCCTCAACTGCATTGCGCAATTCTTCATTTGTAGCATACGGTAAAACATATAGGCCTTCATTCTCCACAATGAATTGTCAGGCGTCGTGAGGTCAGGACTTCGTGTTGGCTATTTCAATTTGGCTGGCTATGCTGAAGAACCGTGACCAATCCAGCGTCCTGGAAAATGTTCATGACGAAACCAGTTTGTAACATGTGTAAATACGTTTCGCCATTAACATGACAACAAAAAAAAAATATGGTCTAAAAAAATGACGTGATGTCATCGCAGCCCATATCATTACGTGAGGTGGATTCCTCTCCAACTCCAGTGTGTTCTCTTTCGGTCAAAAGACAAGATTTCTGCTTTATGAACTGCGATAAATCCGACATTCATCTGAAAACAGCACCTTTGCACGGACGCTGCTTTACAGAATTGTGCAAACAGAGTATGGCATGCTGTTATGCACTGATCCCGGTCTCTATTCGATAACTCGTTATCAAACCAACCAATAATACCCATCTGCATTCCATTACGAACACATTCTAGTGTCAAGAATTGAAACAACATTCAGTATTACATGTTTACATTTATTGCCAAAAAAGAGTAAGAGTTACCGATATTAAATTGGTATTGTCTATCGTTAATGACGGGTTTTTTTCAATGAAGGCTTCCTACTGACAGATTACGAAATTAAGTTAGTACAAAACTTAGCAAGTTAGTATCAAAAGTAACTTGAATTTTGGAGAAGAACTCAAAATTTATAATAACTGAACTGTAATTAAAAGAAATGACGAGATCATATTTAAATAATATTTTTGTCTTGTTTGTCTTATAGAAGTAAGATGTTATTATTGACTGATGTGTGATGTTGAATTGATAAAAGAATGGATGATATTATATTAATTTGTGGTTTCTTGGCAGTTATTGGGACCAAGCCCGAGTCTGAAAACAATTTGATGCTTTTGTTTCGAGAAAGCCAAATAAGTTTGCCTACATTGCATTACTGTTTTGGACTCGAGACATGTAATATTCTCATAAATTTGAAAGTAATACTTTTTCAAATAGTAGATGCTCTTTATTTTCTGGCATTAGATTTTCAGGTTTTTTGAATGTAGTGGACTTCATCATTACTGTATACACCCTCTTAACCGGCTTCGGATCAAGCTGTCACCCAACTGCTGGAATATGACTTACGCGGTTTTCCACTCTACGCAAGAACAAGTCACCGCTGGTTTGTTTTGAACTGATTGTTTTACGGTATCAATCAGTCCATGGTTAATTTTTGCCAGTGAAGATGTTTTGAGTGAGTATTTTCGGGAATGTATTTATGTTTTTCTGAAACTGAGTTCCATGAAAAGGAAACGTACTCTCCTGACCATTGAACAAAAGCATAAAAGCGGCCCTACTTATCGATAATGCGCCGAATCACCCTGATGATCAGGAATGCCAAGATGATATCAGTATTTTGTTTTCACCCCACAACGTAACGAGCCTCATTCAACCTATGGATCAGGAGGTGATTGTATGTCTGAAAAGGCGGTACAAGCGAAAACTGTTATCCGAAATTTTGGGTAAAATGGAAATGAGAGAAACAGGACTTGCAGCTGCTTTTAAAATAATAAATATCAAAGATGTGGTAGACATATTAGCAAGGGCTTTTGATGAAACGTTCCACGCTACATTTAAAAAATCATGGAGAAAAGCTTGGCCGGATATTGAGAAGTGTGTTAACAATCCTATAGAAGAAAATGGAGTCGTCTTAGAAGATAGTGTTTCAGATGATGACAATCACAAAAACTATAAGACAGTGACCAGAATGCGAACATCTTGAAGAAGAGGACGTGAAGAATGGCTCACCGGTGACGAGGAATGTAAAAATGAAACTTCTAACAGATGAAGAAATTATTAGCACAGTCTATCAAGAAGGCAATGGCGACGAAGATGAAGAAGAACGGGAGGAAAAGGTAAATCACAAAGACGCATTGGAAGCATTACAACTGGCAGTGCTGTACATCGAACAGCGAGAATCGCCTGCAATCGATTCAATGTTTAAGAAAAAGTGGCGTTACTTCGCTTTAAAAAAAAAAAACAACTCTGCAAAATAAGAAGCAGAAAACAATCACAGATTACTTAAAGGAAATTCATTTTACTCGTGACAACTACATTTGATAAAATAAAATAATCCACAACACAAATAAAATTTCAAAGATACTTTAAAAAAAATACACATACAGGGAACACGTCGACCAATCCTAATACAAATTGTAATTACGAAATACGTAACGTAGAAGGTGTTCTCTTGATTCTCCAGCTAACGTGAGTTGGCTGTGACGTCGTCGAAATCTGCCGTGAAGCTTCATCAAGTTCTCCTTACTCATCGTATCCTTCATGCATTGATGCTGTATCGTTTTTTAGATTCTTTGGTGAATCTGTCCTTTTACTTTTTGATGTCTTCAGTAATCCTTTTTTTTAATCTTTGCCGATCTTTTATTGTGATCTAGAATTACAAATTGTTATTATTATTTGGTATCTAGTTATTGTACGGATTCAATGTGGAATAAAATAAGATTCTACCGCTTCTCTAATTGTTTTCTTTTTCTTTGTCGTTGTTATATTATTTTCAAAGTCTGGTCTACGTTTTTTTTCTACTGCACCTGGAGACAAATTAAAGATGTATTGACATTATTAGTTAGTATTGCTGTACAGTCGTTCATGGAGTTTTTTACTTGTATTCTCTACGTAGAAACACGATTTTTTTATACACGGGACGAGATACATACATCTCTTCTGACTTAATTTATTTTCTTTTGTTCTGTATCACGGCCTAGAGAATTGAATTTTATTATAGTTGTAAAGAGATATTTATATCAGTATCTAACAATATTTTTTCAACTAACTTTTAAGAATAGAACCATACCGATACACAGAATAAACTGTGATGCTATTGTTGTTTTAAAGCTTGGGATTATAAATTTTGTCGAGGCTAATCCGGATATTATTGGTAATAAATGTTTTTGGATACGTTTATTGAGGAAATTTGGACTTGATTTCTTCAAGTTGATTTTAAGTTTTGCATTATTGCTTCTGAATCAGATTATGATTTATAGAGCCTTCATTTGAGTGATTCAGAAGCAATACAGTAGAAAAAAATCGTAGATCAGGCTTTGAAACTACAATAATAGTAAAACGACAAAAAATTAGAGAAGCGGTACAATATTTTATTTTCACATACAATCCGTACAATAATGAGATGCCAAATATTAATATCAATTTCTATCGGAATTTTAGATCACAAAAAAAGATCGATAAAGACAAAAAAAAAAGAAGAATTACTGAAGGCTTCAAAATGAAAAAGAACAGATTCACCAAAGAAACTAAAAAACGATACAGCATCAATGCATGAAGGATGACGATGAGTAAGGAGAACTTGATGAAGTTTCACGGCAGATTCCGAAGACGGCACAGCCAACGTAAGTCAGCTGGAGAATCAAGAGAACACACTCTACGTTACGTATTTCGTAATTACAATTTGTATTAGGATTGGTCGATGATAGAACATTAATGTATTTAATTGAAAGCATTTTTACATAACGTCAGGCTGAGGAATGACTTCGCAAAAGCCAGTCTGAAAACCGATTCCCTATATGCGTATTTTTAAAATTTTAATTGTGTTGTGGGTTATTTAATTTTTTAGGTTCGTTAAATAATTGTTTTTTTCTGAAATGTACAGCTTTCTTTAATTATTTTGTATGTGTTGGTTTCGTAAATTTATACCTAGTTTGAAAGAAAGTTTTGTTTTTGGTTATTGTTGGTATGTGCTTGGGACAACTATATACTGTAACTTGTACATACTGTTATAAATTTTTATTTTGTTTTATAAAAGGTCTCTTTTATTGATCTTTTTCATAAAGTAATAGTACTTTAAATCAGTTAGAAGCTAATTTAAATTTATTTTCGGCTTAACCGGCCATTTGCCTGCCTAGGGTCCGATTCCAAGCTAAACGGTAAAGAGGGAGGCTACTGTAAATTCAAAACAGACTCAGGAAATGATCAAACTATCAGTTACATAAGTAAACAACATTTTTCATTAGAATATTACATTTTAGAAACGCATATTTATTCTCATTTAATTATTCTTTGTGAATTATTCTTTACTCTTTCTGAATTAATTATTCTTTACTCTTTCTGAATTAATTATTCTTTACTCTTTCTGAATTAATTATTCTTTACTCTTTCTGAAGGAAATGTGCCTTATCAGTTCACTCAATCTATAGGGTGGCGCACATAAATCCGGCCTCAAAGGTTTCCAGGTTTATTTTGGTTATGAAAAAGGACACAATTTAACGCCATCGCTCCTGTTCATGTTATCTCTACATTATTGCCGGTATATTTTTATTGTCATGTTAAGAACCAACACGAATAAATTTTTGCAAATATACTCCTCCACAATACACACTAGTTGTGGAAGTGAATATGGCCTTACTCACACGCTGGCCGACTAAACAACACTCATCAGCGCATTCGCGACTGTGGCGAACAATATCCGGAATGTGCACGATCATTAGCGTCCAATACTATCCACAGCGAACATACAGCATACACCGTTAAACCTATTGGGGCCGGTTTTATGTGCACCACCCTGTATATGTGTATAATATTTTTGAACGGCTGAACAGATTCAAACTTAATATGCATATTGAAGGATTACAGACGATCTAATTTTTATATTAGAAATCTTTTTTCACTAGGTCCTTAGCGGAGAAGTGAAAGAAATTCCGTTAGAAAAGCATTGGAATTGAATTTTCTAAGTAATGGATTTCCACTGATATCTTAAAGGATTAACTAAAAGGATTGTTTAAGTTTGAAATTGTTGGAAATCCTGTAAGCCAATCCTTTAAATTAACCCTTTAAGGGTTAGGGTATGTTTTGATTTGATTAAAATTAATCGGTTTTAGGCAATCTTGTAAATAAGGCGGCTTTCAATTAATTTTTCCAGAGAAAGGAAAATTGTGCTGTTTGCATTCCTTACTTTAAAAAAAAATAAAGAAAAATAATAATAAAAATAATATTTTAGTAAAAAAAAACTTTAAAAAAATTGCACAAATAAAATAAAAAAAAACAATATGAAATGTCAGAGAACTTGTAATTCTCATTCGGAGAAGTTCGACAATTATTGAATAAATGAAAATTTATCAGCTTTTATCTTTACAAAAGTTTAATCTCTGATTTTGATGATTAAAAAAAAAAAAAACTAAGAGAAAAATTTAGAAAATTTAAGAAAAGTAAACATATGAATGTTTAGATTTTTGACCTTTTTTATTTTCAATATTATTTTTTTTTTACTTGGAATTCGACTGTTAGCTTAAATTTTGCTTTTTAAAATAAACTTCCTTCCAACAGTTTATCATTTTTATATTTCATTTAAATGGCCAAAGCAAATCACTAATAATTTTATTTAGGTCTTAAAATTTATTTTTGAATTTTCATTTAGGTGTAGGCTAATTAACAAGAAAGAAAAAACAAGAAAGGGATTTGTGTTAACGTTTTCATTACAAAAAGCAAGAGTAAAATTAGACTTTGTATTTGCTCAAGAAAAATAAAATCTGATCGAGAAAAAAAAATATAATGGACTAGCTCCTTTAGTAATCACGAGAGAGGGATGTACGGAGAGTAGATGTGGCTAATCAGAAATCAGAAATTGATTGCAAACGGGAAATCTTGTGGATTGGAAAAAAAAATTGCAGAATGAAATATGAAAATTAAAACTGGCTTTTGAAGTTTTTAGAAAGATATAACATTTCATAAAGACGTAAAAGCTACTAATCCTTATCTGAAGGTGAGTGGAATGTAAGATACTTACTTCTAATATTTTATATGTTCGTTGTGATCTTATATTATAATGTTAATTAATTTTTAAAAAATTATTTCAAGAAATGATTATTTTTCTGCTGAATTATTTTTTAATTCATGTAGGAGTATAATTATGAAGTTTTGCATAGGCTATCTTGTTAAGTGCTTCAATATTTATGCTAATGAAAATATATTTTTAACAATTTTCAAGAACTTTTTTTTCCTGAAAAATATTAATGCACAACTAAATTTTTTAGAGACTTTCCAACGAGAATTAGGAGTAGTTACTTCCGTTTTTGAGATACTGTTTTATTTATAATAGATATTGATAAATTTAAAAATACATATTGGAGTCACTGAGTTGATTAATTTACGACGTCATAATACTAATACATAATGAGAAGTTGGGAAGAAATTAACGCCTACTTTTCTTAAACTATTATTTCTTATATTTTATTTTTTTAAAAGTCGAGAAAACAACAAAACCAATAAGCCTATTTTTATATTCCAATTCTAAATTTTTAACAACTGTAGACACTTTCCGTTTTTCGCATTATTTACTGAAATTATATAAATTGGATCAGTTTTAAACTAAGCGTAATTTGGATTAACTAAAAGATTTAATTCTTAGTATCTCGTTGCTTTACACAATAACAGAAAAAATATAGAAACCCAATGTCTAGATTCCAAAGCTTTTCTAGTGGAAATTTGTGGTCATCTCTCGACGATAGCATTCAAAGATTCTTTTAGAAAAGAAGAATTAAATCGCGACTAATCGTCAAATATGCAAAAGTCTCAAGAAGATTCACCCAGCAATTGAAAAGTTAAGGGGAAAGACACAATAAAACACACAAAAATAAAGGTATATAATTACGGTGATATTGTAAATTTTTATAAACAAGGGGTTCACAATTAAAGTTCACATTTCGAAAGGCTGTAACTGGAGAACCAATCAAACGTAACGACTTCATATTTGACATTAGGACGTCCGTGACGGTGGAATTTTGTTTGGCGTAAAAAAAAAAAGTAAGATGGCCGCTAGGGCGTTATATGGCGCTGTAATACTGCAGTGGATGGCGCTGTAATACTGTAGTGGATGGCGCTGTAATACTGTAGTGGATGGACAGGTACATATTTTCATGCAGTGTGATGTCTCATCTCACATCGACACTCCTATCCAGCGATTGCTTCGGGCTACTTTTACCAATAAGAGAATAATCAACCGCCACGTTCGCCGGATCTGAACCCTTGCGACTTTTGGCTAGACCTTGTCTATCGTGAGCACTACCCAACTTAGGGATCAGCATTACAGGCCATATTCATAGAGTGACACTCTACATACTGTGGTTGAGCTTGCGATGTTGCGATTTCAGAATGCTGCTGATACCAGGCGAAACCATATCGAACATGTCCTTGTGAAACACAACGAATCAACTATAGTAATGCAGCGCATATATCGCTTAGCGGCCACCTTCGGAAGTATTTTTTTTTTTTTGCCCTAAACAAAATTCCATCGCCAAGATATCCTAAGTGAAGTATGAATTTGTTCCGCTGATTGGTTCTCCAGTTACAGCCTTTCGAAATGTGAACTTTAAATATAAACGTCTTGTATATCTACAAGGTCTTCATAATTAAAGAGATGTTCAGAGGCCTGTTGAGAAAAACGAAATGATCGACATTCAACCAAACTTGGTGTAAATGACATTGGGGTCGTTCATTAATTATGTGAGGTCAAAAGAGGGAGGGAGGAGTCCGGCAAAATCTCACCAAATCTCACAAAGTGGGAGGGGAGGGTCAACCAAAATCTCACGTCAACTTTTTCTTTCAGAGAATATGGTATTATAATAGATTACATCTTTTCGTAATATTGACTTTTTGAACATTTTTAATTTTTGACTTTTTGAAATCTCACTTGAGGGGTGGGAGAGTCCCACCACATCTCACCAAATCTCACCAAGGGGTAGGGGTGGAGGGTCCAAATTTTTTAAAAAACACCTCATATAATTAATGGACGGCCCCATTCTGATATTTTGCCTATCTGATCTGAACTTTTCCAAGTTTTATTATCGACACACTGATGAAGCATAGGAGAAAAGCTATTTTATGATTTGAAAATAGCGGTTTATGCCAGGACGAGGGCGCAAACCAATTATAAGGTTGAAGTTCTAGTTGCGTCGTGTAAATACTGAATGAATAAGCTTAAGGCAACTGGCTGAAAATCAGGTAAATCAAGGCAACAGGATATCCAAAGCTCAACTGCATGGAAAATCCTGAGTGATGTTGAAATCACGGTGATGTTGAAACCCTAACATTCTTAGCTCGAATAGGATGAATGATTCCTGACCTTGGAAGATCTTGTGGAGTGACAGATATATTTTATCTGAGCATTAACAGCAATAACCCCACAAATGCCACATTTGGACTTCGAATAAGCTCATATGTTTCATACATATGAGACCTCTTTATACTCATTGAAAGCCATAGTCTTGTGTGGTTATATCTTTTATCATCGGAAATGATAAAATGCCTTTTCGAAGAAATTCTCCCGATTGAACCAATGAATTTTTCCATCTTTGCTGTTAGATATGTAGAAATGCTAATCAACTTCGTTGTTTAGTAACTGCAGCACCGAAGATGCCTAACTCCACTTAATTCACTCAGATGGAGCATCAGCTCACATTAGATTGACATTAGAACCTGTGTTACGACAACAATTTACAGAAAAACAGAGTGATTAGTTGTGCATTACAGAGTGATTAGGTATGGTCACATCGTTCGCCTGATATCAACCATTGTGACTTTTGGTTGTCGGGTCATCCCGAACGCATGGTGTATCAACGACATATTTCTTATTTAATAATCTTGAAACACAGAATAATGCAGAAAAAAACCCGTCGTTTTTGGAAAGGAAGACGTATCTGTAACTTTCACGAATAGAAAATTGATCTGTAACGTCTCTTCTATCCTTTACTCTTTCAATAATCCCAAATAAAGTTTTTCTAGCGCCAAATTTCCCTTGGTGGCAAAATTTCGTATTTTTTTTTAAATGAAAAGAAACTCTGTGTTCCAAAGAGTACATAATCAAGTTTTATTCAATTTCGTACACTACATTTTTGAATATAGGATTCTGGATTCCTCTTCTTTAACGACGACTACCTTGTAAATATAAAACATACAGAAATACAGACACAAAGACACACATACATAGATTTTGATATTCCTTTGTTTGTGCGTTCTATCGGCTTTCGCGCTCTACCACCGCTGGCGTTCTACCACTTGAAGCTTATGTGGGCCGAGCCGGTAGACCACATGCTAAAGCGGCACCCAGACTTTTTTGGAAAAGTAATTCGGAAGAATATATCACAAGTTCCGAACACTCATCAAGTACTTGATTTCTTTTCTCCTAAAAAAACCTTCCGAATTACCTCAACTTTGGTGGTGGGCAATCTTCAAAAATTGAAACATACAGCATTAGCAGTCACGGCTCCTCCTAAGAATTTCCACAACAAAAAACCATGACGTCACAAACTCCACCATTCAACCTTAGATGTGTGTAGTTGAATAATAAATCTTAGGAAAGTGAGACTTATCAGATCACTCAGTCTTATGTTTGTGTATATGTCTCTTTGAGCCGCTGGATCTCTCGAAACTTAATACACTATATATAGACTAATAAGAAAACCTCTCGAACCCTAAACTTTGCAGAATGAATCTGTAGATTGTGTTTATTAAATGAAATAAATCTTAGCTGCGGAATCCACGGAAGGTGTCTAAAATGGGTCTTGAATATCCTCAAAAATCGGAAATCTTACCTTTCAAACACTAAAAGGCACTAATGATTCGTTTCTAACCAAGAAACCTAGACTTTTCTACGCCTTTTAATAGAAAAGTAACGAAATCTATTGAGTACTCACGTAACCTTATTCAAAGAAGATATTTGATATAAAGAAAAGGCTTTCAAAGTCGGAAAGATTCTTAAACGTAAATTATAATAGAATCAGATATAAGAGGAAATCTTCTGCATCAGCTAGATATGATATATAACAAAGCAGGGCCGTCGCGTGGTTTGTTGGCGCCCGGGCCAAGATTTCGTCATGCGCCCGGGCCAAGATTTCGTCATGCGCAGGGTGATCGGCCCACGCGACATAAAGATACAGTATCGATAAATCAATTTCATTAGTAGGTTCAGCGTCGTAACATGGTAAAAAAAATCAGATAGTTGTTGTTGTTGTTGGTGGTGGTTGGGGTTTTTAATGGCGCAAAAGCAGCTGTGGCTAAGCTGCGCAAAAAAAAAAAAAAAAAAAAAAAAAAAAAAAAGTGCGTTGAAATCTAACGAATGAATGCATTTTTATGAATTAAAAGTACTGACGATTTACTTCAATAAACTATTTTGTGTATTGGGTCATTATAAAACAATCTTCATGATACAGTGCAACCTCGCTATTCGTACACAATCCGTTCCAGGAGGCAGTTCGAATGGCGATTTGTACGAATGGCGAATCATTTTTTCACATAAGATATAATATAAACTGGATTAATCCGTTTCAGACTCACAGATGATTGCTTATATAAACCTTTGTAATAATATGTTAAGCCTAAAATACATAAAAACTATGAAAACAATAAACATACAGGCCTCTATTATTATTTCTTTCTTTTTCAGTATAGACTATATGGTTGATTTTGCCATGCCATACTGAGTTGCCAGGTCAGAGACACGAGTTCCACTTTCAAACTTCGCAACGATTTCTTTTTTTCAATTCAATTACTGCTTTCCTTTTAGGTTTAGTTGAATCAGTAATCTTTTTTAG
>JAFIDM010000001.1:137056786-137067605 GCA_023159025.1 Thereuonema tuberculata
AATATTTATTAACCGTAATTATTAGTGACCCAGAGAGAAATTCACATCTTTAAATGGTCAAAGTGTTTCCAATTAACTAGAATTGTTTACTTGTTTTAAATTTGTTTGCTTTTAAAACTTTCTTCATTATAATTATATTTTTCAACATCTGTTTTTTTGTAAGAAAATACTGTATCAGTAGACTTAAGCAAATTAACCTTAGTTTTAACATTTTGTTATTATTAACTGTTATTATTAACTGTTTAATTGTATTAAAAATACAATCATCCTTCGCCTTACGTCCGTTCGAAAACAAGTCCGTGATTCCGTAAGGGTCATTCCATATCAAGTCATCCAGAAATGTTAGGAAATGACACCCACCCTCACAGAAAACTTTGAAATTTTGTATAATTGAAGTTTACCTAGATATGAACATTTCCAAAATTTAAATGTTGCAGGTTAAGTAATTTTTCAGCAATGGTCTCAAGAAGTTTTATGTATCCAGGAACTCAGGTGTTCCATGGACGAGCTCCTTGATAATTTAAAAATGCAATAGTTCCTACAGTTTTTGCAGTAGAACCTTGATTTTTTTTTAAATTAAAGAGGAATGTTTATATTTTTATGTTCGTGCTCCTTTTATTGAATAATCATAAGTTTTTTTTAGAAAAAAAAATGTAAATATTGTTTTTCAAATAAATTCGATACATGGGCATTATATATTTTTTAAGGTATTGCTCCATCATAGATTCCTTTTAAAATTTTACAATATTATTATAAATCTTTCTTTATGTCACACAAAAAAAATCAGTTTGCAGAAAATGATGGGAAGTGTAGAAAAAACAATATATTAAAAAAAAAATTAAATTGATAATTTCTGACTATCATGGCACCTGTAAAGTGAGCACCATAAAAAATACATATGAACAGAAACGTCTTGTTTTAAGTAATTTAGCTGAAATGTATTCTCTCTATAAAAAGAAGTATCCTGAAGACAAAGTAGGATTTTCAAAATTTGAATCTCTTCGACCGAAACATTGTATACTCGTATGATTATCAGGAACACCTACCGTATGTGTCTACACTTACAGTCCAAATGTTAATTGCTTCTAAATTCCATTTCTATTAAAGTAACATACCATGATCTAATGAAAACAGTAACGTGATATAAATAATCGAGCCTATATGCTCCGTCTAAAAAAAAATGCCCCCACCCCAGTTCTTTACTTCAAACACACTTAAAAAATGAAATAGAAGACTACAATCCTGATGAGATGGTTCAGTACAGTCAATGGGTATCAACAGATAGAATGACTTTAAATGTTCAAATCACCACTCTATCAGAATTCTGCGACTCACTAATAGCTAACAGTATTTCTATTGAGGATATTGTGAGAATGTTAATGGCTGAATGGAAATGTTCTCAAAATTCCCGACGAATTTTTTTTTCTGAGTACCATTAATTTCTCAAAATTGATTTTTTTTTATGATGCAAATTTACTATTTGCAGATCAGTTTCTAATTTTTTTCAATGATTTTCAGAGGTGGGCAAATGTCCAAATTTTTTTTTTTTTAATTTAACTAAAAAAAAATTAATCTACAAAATTTTATATGGCCGATTCTTTCACGAATTTTTTTTGAGAGTACCATTCATTTCTCAAAACTGATTTTTCAATCAATACTAAGGATTGTAACAGTGCTACCAATTTTTTTCAGGAGACTTGTAAAAGGGCCTGTGATGCCTGACCCTGCTGTCTGCGTCCCCTGGCTGTATGTGTGTTATCCGGCTGTATGATTTTGTGTTCCTGTCTTTTCAGGTGATGGCTTTTATTTATATTTTACTTTCTTTCTTTTTTCATGTGTATTTGATCAACTCTGTCTTCTCGGGTTTAAGGAGCAATGCAGTGGGTGTTTTGCGAATATTACCGTCCGGGATGGTGGGGGCCGTCAAACATCTGGGACAGGTGTGGTCCTGCCGTCTGCATCTCTTCACTGGTCGACACGACGTTTGTTTCGTCGTGGGTTTTGTATTTGCTTTAACTTTTAGTTACCTCTTTCTTTTGCTGATTGCTTTGTTGTGTTCTACCTCTTTATTGTTTACTGTTTTGTGTTTTTATCCTCATGGCCGGTCTTTATCTAGTTTTTAGACTTGATGTTGATTTTGTGTGTGTGTGTGTTTGTGTTTGTGTTTATGTATGTTGACTAAAACCTATTTCTGCTTGGGTAACTGGTCCCTAACAGACTAACGCCAATCAAGATGAAATTTACAACATAACAAGCACTTTAATACAACTGAGGAATATATACAGTTTACGCTAGATTCTGAAAATAAAAATAGAGAATTTGTATTCTTAGATTGTTTAGACGAGCGAATCGAGTCTCTCCATTCCCAAGCAGATCATATTTTGTGAATCATTTTATTTAAAATCTACAGTAGCTAGAAATATGAAATTTTAAATGCCTACATAGGAATCCACGTAGAAGTGCACAATCATATTTTCATACTTAAAACTGTAAATTTTATAAGAATTGTTTGTTTTTTATAACAGTTGTTTTCAGAAAGCCTACCCATGGCAAAAACTTTAAGTTTTATTCCAATATACCGATGCATTTGAAGAGAAATGATGTAAGAAACTTTTAAAATAGACCCACTTATTATGTTCTCATCATGAAATGTTGACTAAGAAAATAGAAAATTTAAATGTATTGTTCAAAAATAGCAACTATTCAGATAAGTTTTTTCAAAAGGAAAGAAAACAACTTGGTTTAACACATTAACTTTCATGTTAATGATCATAAAGATGATAATGATAATGAAAGAAAATGTATTGTTATTATCCCATATGTACGTAAACTTAATAGTATTATCAAAAATTTACTTGGAAAATATAATATAAACATAGCAGTTAAATGTAAAAATCACAGATTTTCCAATCGGCTGTGACAAACATCATGCAGCAAAAAAAAAAAAAAAATGTTTATATACGGTATATTCATTCAATTCCTTGTACGAATTGTGTTAATGGATATATTGGTTGTACAACCCAAAACCTTTTCAAACGATGTAAACAGCACTACATAATTGTCAATGTAAGAATAACAACAAATTCCTTTTGTTTCATCATTTTACCGAAAGGAACATGGTCTAAATTTCGAGGTTCAGATTATCTCTCGCAACAACAGCCAATTAGCCTTATACTGATTCGTGAATCAAATTTCATTTCCACTAATCTCTTACATTAAGAATCGAATTTCCTGTACAAATGAATTAAAATATAAGGAGCGAAGTTTTTAATACTAACTAAACTGATGAATGCTCACTCTCGTAACAAGTATTAATTTTTATTACTTAACTCATTAAATTATTTTAAGAAGTAAATTTAGGTGTTTCCTTTTTTATTTTAATAAAATAAATTTGCTAGTTTTTTGAATTGGCCATGAGAGCGACGTGAAACACAGAATCTGAAGTTTCTTTCTCGTAAGTGTTGGGAAACACAATGAAACCAGCGACTATAATATCACAAGCAAGAATCTAATATTGCAGCAGAATTCAACTAACATGTAATTCGCACTGGGATTTTAGCTATACAATGAACAACAACAAACAAGTTCCTCGCTTCTGGGTTCATGACTTTTAGAACACGCGAAGAGAACCTTCACCATCAGCGCCGCACATGGCGAGAAGGTGAACCGTAGTTCGGGCCGAAGTAGTTGTAGGTGCATTAGAGACATTCGCCTTTCCTTTCCGTAATCCAATGTTTGCGTTGACAAAACAATAGTGACATTTTGCGGTGGAGCAAAAGCACCCGAAGCCGATTTAAGTGTAACGACGCAGGCGCACTGATGAAGCCCTACTTTGCCCTCCCTACCCCTCAAAAGAGATCGCCCACACCTCAACCCCTCTCGGCGAAATGTGATTAGTTTTCATGGAGTGCTGTCTGCTCCAAGGTAAAACTCAGTGATGTTGACGCAAGACCATTTTCCCCAAGATGTGTTTTCTCTTGCTCAAAATAAACTCAATACAAACATCCAGTACTACATTACAAAAAAAAATATCGAAATAGATATTTTTTATTACTTCAGTAAAAACTAGACTTCAGAGAATTTCACAATAAATTTCAGATTTAAAATTTTTTCCTTGATTTTTTAAACATTCTCAGAATTAAGTTTAGAGAAAGATGCTTCAACGTAATATGTCTTTCCAGTTATAACTTCTAAACATATAAAAGTTATAAATATAAACATAGTTTAAACCTAAAAGTTTCTCATGTAACTTTTAAACATGCTACTTATGTATTATTGGATATAGCGAAAAGGACTTAATTATAAAGGCAATAGTCGTACTTCGAATTACGTCCCTTCAATAGGACAGTTCTATAGAATAGAAACACTGTGAAGAACTCTATGCTAAGTGAGTCCCAAAAGCTATCTCCTGAGTGGGAGAGAGAAATGCTTTGTTGTTATGCCTTAGTAAAAGTATTTATTCTCATACATAATTTATTCTCATTTTTATTTCCTGTTTATTTATTACTTTAAGCTGGGCGAACATGCGGCAATTAGCGGCAATATTGTGAGACAATATTGCCCCTTTTTATTGCTGACAACCGTTGTCAGTTCAGATCACGCGCAAACACGTAGTTTTTCCGAAACGAATATTGTCCTGACAATTGATGGTTACGGCGCTTCTCACTAGGGAGAGCTAAAGAGAGAGCGTGTTTTCGTACAGAATTGCTGTAGTATTAAACGCCGTCAATCTTTAGAAATCAATTACGATTCTTTCAGTATCAATTGACAAAATGTTGTTGTTGGAATTATCTGTTTTGGGCCGACCCATTTTGCTGATTTTAAGCCTTGTTTCTCAAAGAAAATGGCTGGCGTGAGTGACTGAATTTCCGATGTTCAAAGTCCCGCCTCCTTCGACGTCAGCATTGTCACGTGATTTCATCCGTTCATGTGATTCGCTATTGTTCCAGCAATACGTTGCGACAACTGAAATTGTTCCTTTTTTTCCGACAATCTCAATTGTCTTGAAATGGGCAATCTTGGACAATATTGTTCATTTTTATTGCTGCAAATGGTTGTCAGCAATGAAAAGGGGCAATATTGTCCCACAATATTACCTGAAATTGCTACGTGTTCGCCCAGCATTACACTGTACTGCTGTTTAGTTTTAAGTGAGCTACTTCGGTAGGTTTTACACGTTTGCGATGATTGCAGTGCAGTTTGTAGATCGATAAGTGAAAAATAAGATAGAATTTTACAATTAGTTTCAGATTCACAAATTTTCATTCAAAGCTCCCCTGATTTTTTAAACATTCTCAGAATTAAGTTAAAGGAGGAAGACGGTAGGTGCTTCACCTTAGGTCATCCATTGGAAACAAAGGTGACGTAAGTGGAGGGCAAATCTTTGTTATGCATTATCTATACAAGGGTATTGCCCTTAATTTTCTAAGCCTTAACATAAGAGCAAAAACAAAAATTCTACTTACTCTTCGGCTTCAGCAAATAAAAACAATCCTGATTTCTTTTATCAGGCCGTAGGCTTCAATTGGCCTGGAATAAATAACTGAATAAATAAATACCTTTGTTATTAATATAAGGATTATCTTTCTAAATTTATTCTGAAAATTAGTTTAATGATCTGATCATTTGAATTCATCAAACATGTAACAAGGAAATATCCAAAAGGATCTAAATCTAATATGAAACACTTTACAGTCATTGAAGATTTTTAGGCATGTGTAGATATTTCTTAAGCCTATCATTCAGAAGTTTCTTTCTTAATAACGATCTCGGAAATCGTATCCAACGTTTTAGTCTTCTGATAAGGATCAGAAGACTAATATTCCTGTTTTGTCTGTCTGTGGACAAGTATCATTAAAATATCATTAGCAACAATCACAACAATCGCAACAATTGCGTCTTTTGCATGCGCAACAATCACATTTATAATAATAAGGAAATTAAAGCAATATCAATTATATTTTCTTACATGTATCAGAAGACGTTGCGAAGAATTGTGATTGGTTTACTAATCTTTATCCCTACCTTGATAACTTCTACATTGTTTTTAGAATGACGTAAATGTAAACATTAGGTTTTCTCCAGATTGCAGGATCGTAGTTTTTGTATGATAGTTGTGGGATTATATATGAATAATTGTCATTGGGGTTCCACACAATAAATTTTCTAAACGGCATTTTAATTTATTTACTTGCCTGTACTGGTTTAGCAGAGCATATTAAGTCTTTAAGAGTAATGAGAAAATGAAAAGCAAAACTGATAAAAACTTAACTTGTTTTATACTCATTAAACAAATACAAGATGTGAAACAGTTGTTTCAAATAGTCTATAAATCTATCATGTAGATTTCAATTAATCAAAGTTCTTTACTTTAAAGCTTAAAGTTCCTTTAAATCTTTCTTAACATCAACTGTTCAATTAACAACGTTGATAAATGGCTATTTTCATCTAGTGTGATAATTACTAAAGTTTATCTTAATGTATAAACTCATTAACACATAGAACTTTCTTATATCTCATTTGTCTTTTAACTTGTATGAGATGGCTTTAAATAATGTTCACTGTATGTGCTATAACATTACTTAATTATATGAATGTTTAAGTAAACTTGATTTCTCCAATCCTTTCTTGACTAAACATTCTAGTATTATAGTCTTTACCAAAACACTCTAAACAGTTTATAATCATAACTTGAATACTTCAGTCGAACAATCTTTGACCTCGTTGAAATAATCTTTAAAATAAACCTCTTGCTATTAAACACAAATGTTTCTGTATAAATACTTAAATCCTTTCAACTTTACAGTTCTTTAACTTTAGTTGATTCAGTCCAACATTTGTAATAAGTCGATTTCCTTGACTTCAATAAATCCTAGCAGTAATGGTTTTACTTGAAATAATTAACTTTACTGTTTCTTTAATCAACGAACAAATGTTTATGTGTTGGTAATGTTTAATCTTTAATGTTCATTAGTATACGTTCCGCTTTGTCCTAAACTCCATTTTCTTGTGTTCGAAATTCTAACGATGGCTCCTTTTCAATTCTCGATGGGTGAAGTAAAATAGAAATCCTACTTACAAAAGTTCAGCAACCATCCATCAATTTCTCGTCAATTACAGTCAAACGTTGAAGATAATACCTTGGCAATAATTCCACTTGGGTCCGCCAGTCCTCATTTGCGAGATTCAATCTTTTGGGCCTAACCGTTTATTAAGAATTAATTTAACTTTACCATTAATCCTTATTTATTTAATTCTCAAGGCCGTCCGCCTTTTACTGAACACAATATGAGTTTAAAATCAAAACTAATTTATAGCACAATCGGAAGGAACTCATCCGATTCCCATTTTCAAAACCTTAGCATCCTTGCTATTTCGGTTTTCATCGTACCGCCATTTTTACGATCCTCTAGGATTCACCATTAACAATTGAATGTCCGCGTTCATGCTGTGTTCAACACATCCATTGTTCTCACGTGCTTACACACAACAAAAGAACATACTCTTAACTTTCGGTTTTAATGAAAATAAAAAATATAAATATTTCAAAGCCTTGATGTTAGTTTTAATTTAATTTTATCAGGGATTAAAAATTGAATTTCTCACAATAGTATTAAGCTCTACCCAATTATGCTGATTATAGTATTTTGATCTACTTATTTTTTATGACATTTTTTAAGTTCTGGCTACTCACGGCCGCATTTCTTAAATGTAACATTAATTAAAATAGCTGAAGTGTACATCAAAATAACTTAGCACTATGAAATTTCCCATTTATTTTACAATATAGTAATGATATGCATATTTACAACAAAAGCATGATTATTATTAAGAAATAAAATTTCAAGATAAGAAAATCTTTCTGACTACCAAATGAATTATATCATGGAAGGTATCAAAAAAATCAGAGGAAATGTTATTAATTTCTCTAGACATTTTGTAGAAATGAAAATATCCATATCGTCAACAATTTTTAGTATAAGCATTAAGGAATTATGTGAAGAAGTTGACTAATACCCTGCCTCTCCTAAGTCAGCAACTGGATATGGTATCAGAAAGTAGTTTGGTCGCAAACTTCATTTATAGTATAGCGGTAAAACGATACCTACATAAAATCTTCTCCATAATTACAGGAGTGAGAAAATACGAATTCAAGCAGTTACATCCGTTTCCCTCTGCCATTCTACAGATAAAATTGAACCGCTTATAAGTGGATGTAGTCTAGTGGACCTAGAAGGGTCTCTTCACCTTTATTGATGACAGTACCACACAGAACTTGTTGGGTTTAAGTACTGTCCTTTCCGTTTCCTAAGCTTTGATGACCTCTACAGCTCCTTTTAGAGATACTGTGGTGATGGTTCACTTCATATTTCATCATTGGCTGAATTGAAGAACTAGGATTTTATGATCCAATGTACTTAGTAGATTGCCTATTATTGTACTCATGTTCCATAATCTATTATTCAAGCCTTGCTTATCTAGATGTTACAGTCTGATACATACTAGTGCACAACAAAGTGATCTTTATTAGACAATAGTCGATGGCCAGTTTTGAAAGCATTTCCTCATTCTCTTCAAACATGATTTCTCAACTTGGGTTATTTCAAGAAGATGGTTTACGTCACTGCATCGCTGATTGATTGGTAACATTGGATGTTAAGTTAACAAGATCCCAAATAGCAGGCTGCAAGCAACCATTGTTTAAGCAGTCTTTCGCTTCCAGTCATGTGGCTGGCCATATTCAACAATATACGAAATATACATGTAGAATGATGTATATGTAGAATGTATATGTAGATGTATATGTATATGTAGAAACCAATCATACTGATTAATAAATTAACGAGGAACTTACAACGTTGGGAATGTTTTTATGATTTAAAGAAAATTCGTCTACGGTATCGCACATAAATAGTATAAAATAATCAAAATTACTTACACATTTAATCTAATTTAGAGCTAAAAAAAAAGCAAATCAACTACATTAACCGGCCTAAAGAAATCAAAATTGGCTTTAGCTAATCTAATTTTTTAAAAATTAAAAAAGCCAAAAAAGTTGTTTTTCTTTATACTAAAAACAAATAAATAATGTATGCCGTATACCAATAAATAGACAGTTATTTAGAAATTTAAATACTTTCTAATATATAGGGATATGCAAAGTAATAGAAACACTTCCCTTTTACACCAAATTAACGTGGAGTTGGTCCACCATGAACATTCTGAATAGCGATGATTAGAGATTGAATAGATGCTTAGAAGTCTACCACGTAACATAAAGGTATTTGTAACATTCCTCCTATTAAATCTCTCCAAGTCTGCAAGTGGTGAAGATGGAGGTAATTGTTCTCTCATCTATCGCTCATGAACATTCCATACAGGTTCGATTAAATTAAGATTGGGTGACCGAGTTCACCAGGACAGTTGCATTACTTCATCCTCATGCTTTTCAAACCAACTTGTGATGCAGTGTGAATGATAGTACTACCCGCCTGAAACCAGACCCAAGCATCATGGAGGATTTCCTGCACAATTACATACAGATGATCCTTGAAACATTCCGATATATTTCAGCTGTTACACGACTTTTCAAAATGAATAGAACTGAATAAGTTCTAAAGCAAGCTATGTTGTAACGACTCACACCATCACAGATTCACGTCGATGCTTTAGTCAGGAGTGATATGTTTCTACCACACGTCTCTATACATAAACTCTCGAGTTTTTATGTTAAATACACCAAAGACGATTCATTGGACGAATGGCTTGATCAAAGCTGCAGTTTTACTACTCTCTGCACCCTTCTAAGCGGTTGATGTCAGTAATGAGGTTTGCGTATTGCAGCGCCGTTATAAACATTTAATCTATGAAGTTTCCGACGAGCTGTTATGGTTGAAATGGAATGTTCTCGACCTATATTGAACTTTGCTCTAAATATGCACCCGAACATGCTGGCGAAGTTTTTCGGTTTAATGATGGAATACTCTATATACTCGTATCTTCGTTTACATTCATAAAACTTATATTCTTACAGATAATATAGCGCGTCACACATCAGACGATCTGCTTAAGCGCATTTTTCTGCTTTTTTTCTTTTTTCAGTGTATATTTTTTCGTTATTTTATCTATCCGCTATGCATACCAGCGAACAGAACTCAGTTTTTCCTTAAGAAAAATGCTTCCATATTTTGAATAATTATGAACTAAAATTTTCTTCTTTTTTTTCTTTTGATTTATCACAAATACTTATTTCGTATTTGATTTTTCTTTTTGGCAGATGTAAGAAATCAATGTAAATAAATTAAAATATTTCAGTAACGCTTGTTTCTCTTAAAAAAGTTATTATTTTAATAGTGAATTCTAAGTTATTTGAACTATAAAAAAAATATCGTATAAATAGAATTTGCTTTAAATCAGAAAATGTTCATTATAAAGATAGAATTATAAAAGCACTTGTTAAACAATTGTATTAACTAGCTTTATTAAGATTACCTTTATTATTGTTAACCTTTTTCTTTTAGTTCTTGTTGTTCCATCAAGTTATGAAAAATTAAGATTAATGCTTTTCTCAGATAGTAATTTCATTTTTATTGAAGGAAACGTGAAGGCATTCCTAGAATCTAGACTTATAAAAAAAGTTCCCAATTACTCTGAAGCCATTTCATAGTTCAGTAAAAATTTTGGGGGGATTTATTGCTTCAATTGTAAGGTATTAAAAAGTTCCAGTGAAAGAAAAAAAAAAAAGCCTTCAGTTGGGTGGGCCACAGGATCCATAGAGGCATGCTCCGAATTTATATCATTCGTCCTTTTTGAAAAGTGG
>JAFIDM010000001.1:137071971-137088198 GCA_023159025.1 Thereuonema tuberculata
TGAACAAGATAATAAAAACATTAAGAGTAAATGTTATTTTCACCATATTTATTTTTCTATGTACAGTACTTGTTTTTTGTTTTGTTTTGTTTTTGTGTTTTTACTAGATACTGTAACTGGGTGTATGCCCGTTGTATCTTCATTATTAATGAATAAATAATAAATAAATAAATAAAATATATAAGGAAACAAACATACTAAAATATAATATAATAGTAAATACATAATATAATAGAAAATACATAAGTGTCAATTTCATTTCTATGTTTCGAAGGCCATGCTGCTCCCATAACAGTTCCTTTTCAATTTCTGTTGAATATTAATTTTACTGATCATAAAATAAATTCTTATTTTAAAATACTGGTCTCTTAGTTTTGTGATAACATCGTGGCAAGCTGGAAAATTCTCAGCAGCTTCACACTCAGGACGATGGACGAAAATCGTGGGCACAGCATTTGGTTTTAATTTTCGTTTCCCGTCAGCACGATGTTTTTGAAATTGATCTTCTGTGAAATGTTTCTGTAATTACAGGAAAACAACAATTATTGTTTTAAAAATAGAGGTTATTTTTTTATAAATAATAAACGTATTCTAGAAGAAAATAAATACTTACTTCACAGAGTCTTGCATTTTTATACACAAAATCTTTCCTGCCAACACGCTGTGGAGCCAGCATTTCAAACGAAGTTTATTTCGTTCTCCCGTCGGAAAGCAAAACAAAAGCCCTGTTCTGTTGCTACACCGAAGGCAGCACAACCAGGCATTCTATTTTACAAAAAAAAAATGATAAAAAGTATGAGCAAGTGATGTAGTCACCTCGCAAAATCAGCGTCTAATGTAATGTCGTCGAGCACAAATTAAGCGATGTCTCGAAAATGGCGGACATGGGGTCACGTGGTGGTCTTCAGCCAATCGCGTATTCGCATTGTCGGCAAATGCCAAGATCAATCGCTTTCCATACTTGTCTATGGACACAAAGACCATACAGTGACTTTAATAAACAGACGATGGGAATGCAATATTTTAACGCTTTTAGAGTGACTGTTCAATATGCCCACTGTCTGCGGTCGATTACATGCTGGAAGTGCAGGACAGCGTGCTCAACAGTAGCACGAAGAGTGTCTCGTGAAATGGCTGCAACATGACGAATGATATTGGCTTTCAGTTCAGGCAAGGTCCATACGCGTCCCTTATAAACACGATCTTTCAGGATTCACAGCCAGAAGAAGTCACATAGATTAAGGTCTAGTGAACGGGCAGGCCACGCTTTTGAAAAGTGTCTCGACAGAACACGATGATCGCCGAAGCGGGCACGAAGAAGTTCCTTTACTGGGCGACCAATATGCGGTACTGCATCATCTCGCATTTAAACTGTTGTCTCTAAAAACCCGCGTTCTTGCAAGGCTGGAACCACATGCCGTGATAAGAGTTGACAGTAACGTGCACTTGTAAGACAGGACCTGCAGGTGTCATCTCCTCAAAAAAATATGGACCCAGAATGAAATCCGCGGTGAATCCACACCATGCAGTCAGGTACTGAGAATGCAACGGCTGGGAATGCACCACATGGGGGTTTGAGGAACCCCACATGCGACAATTCTGCATGTTCAAAGCGCCGTCAAGCGTAAAATGCGCCTCATCTGTCCACAGAATGTTCCAGGACCCCGCATCGTCAAAAGCCATTTTAGCCAAGAAACGAAATGCGAAGTCTAACCGCGTTTGTAGCTCTTGCGGCTGTAACTGGTGCAGTATCTGGATCTTATACGGATACCAGTGAAGAATGGACCGCAAAACCTTTCGCACCGTGGACCATGAAATTGTTAATTCATGTGCTACTGCTCGCGCACTGGTCGCTGAGTACCGGACCACTGACGCTCTGTCAGCTACTGCAACTGCCACTTTGTGGACAACGTCCTCCGCAATCGGGCGGCGTCCTCTTGCTGGCAGCACACCAAACTCTCCGTCTCTTCGAATTTCTGCGTCATCTTTCGTAAACCCCTTGCCGTCATGGGTCTTGAAAGACAGAACATTCCAGATGAACATAATCCATGAGCCACTATTATAACCAATCTTCCTACAAACCCCGTTCGCAATCCCTTCTCGCAGTGCTGATACACTATTGTTGCTGTTCTGGTAATAGAGCTTCACCAGGAGCGCGCGTTCTTTCTTTTCCAATGGCATGGTGATTTCTGATGATTGGTCGTTCACAGACGCACTGCGCTTTTCACACAGCGCCATTTTTTCACCTGGTGGCAACATTTTGAAGTAATTTTTTTTTTCATTGGAATTCTCTTCCCATGCTCTACATAGCTTATATACAAAGTTGCATTACTATCCGGGCAATAATGCGGTCCGCAGACCGCGCAGAAGTGGGAAACTTTAATTATAACCACCCGGTATCTAAAAATTAAAAATGATACATAAAGAAAAAATAAAAAAATAAATGAATACATTAATAAGCCTATATGAATTATATGAGATTACGAATTTATTTTATAAATGCCCTAAGAGATGTATAAAGCTTAATTAAAATTATCATTAAAATTATTATCTCTTCTTTCATGACAATTTAATTGACTTAGTTAATATGGAATTGTTTAATTGTTACAATTTAAGTAAATTGAGATTATACAGCCTGTCATGCGGCTGATACGTTTGAACCTGGTTCGAAATAGAGAGTCGGCATGGATATAACTTTCTTCTTCTTTGTTTTGTTTGATTCTGCGGGCATTGGCGTACCAAGGGTAGGGGGGGAACGGTCCGCCCCGGGCCCCCACCTGGGAGGGGCCCCATTACCCAAGCCTAGGGGGCCCCCCTCCACACAAGATTTCCCCTTTTTTTTATTTTTGGTTGTAAAAGCAAGACTAGGCCCCCTCCACACAAGATTTTCTTTTTTTTTTTTGGTTGTAAAAGCAAGACTAGGGGGTCCCCTCCACTCAAGATTTTCTTTTTTTTTTTTCGGTTGTAAAAGCAAGACTAGGGGGCCCTTTCTACAACTCCCGCCCCGGGCCCCGAAAGGCGTTGGTACGCCACTGTCTGCGGGTATAATGTGAGCTGCCTCCTATGACTTCCCCTGGGCAACGATTCTTCGCCTAAAGACTCACAATTCTCTCCCCTGTCGTGGGCAAAAGCAGAAGTACCAAGAGTCCGGCAGTACGAAATAATTACCTTCTGCTAATGGTATCAATTCCTCTTTTCTGATCTGTAATGGACCACTTGAGGATAGGCGGGGCTTCGTAGTTTCAAAATATCCCACCAGGCTACTACTTCGCATGTGGGATAAACAAAGCCACGTGCTTTGTTTTAACCGGAGTAGATATAGAGGAAATATTATATTAAAGAAGGATATTCCAAGCGTTTTTACAGAGTTATTATAATAAAAATCTGCACAGTACTGAACCATCCGTCTTGAAATATCAAAAATCGACGATTTTTTTAAGTAAGTCACACAAAGTTATATGTTTGTTTATCCCACAAGCTCTCGACACATGTGCTTACACGTCATACGTGACGTCGATAGGGGCGTATACCTCAAGTGGTCCATTGAATCTCTAATTGATCTCTAAAATTATTAAAAATCACTAATTCGTGAAATGAATTAACGCTTCTATTTAACAGAAATATTTCAGTAAGAATAGAACTGAAAAAGAAATAACTAATATTAGAATAAGAAGGCTAAGATTTTAATAATACTAATTTGTAAATACTCGAGCTAAAAATTAATTAAAAAATAAAGAATGGAAATCTTTCACCTTTGAAGTTATTCATCTAAAAAGTGAAGTATTAGTGTCTTAAAATGTCACAAAAGCCTCAGAAGCTTTTGGACATCAGTACATTTGAAGAGCTAGTCAGTAATCTTAGAAGAAATAAGACAATACTAAAAACGTAATTTTATAAGATAATTTCATGAAACAAAGCAACATTTATAGAACGAAGGCGTGGGTATTCATCAAGAAAACAATTTCATCAATTATGGAGATAGTTTTCTTCCAATGCAAGGGCTCTTGCCGCATATGCCTTTGACCTCAACAACGAAGAGAAACTGAGAACTATTTAACTTAAGTCCATACTTCTTCCTTACATCGTTTCTTCGTATCATATTGTAAGATCCAAAACATCTTCAACCCATAAATATAGATAAAACGTATATTTATTTGCGAATTTTCGGAAAAAGTTCTTCTTTCCTTTAATAAAGCTTGAAATAACATAAACAATTTACAGTTGTTAATTACCAGACTATATTACATATCCTGGACATTGTTAAAAATAACCAACATAATAAAATCTCTTCCACATGACAACGAACCTACACTTTCATTATCATAATTTCAAAAATCTTATTCATTCATTAAAAAACCAATTCTTCAAATTTTACAATTTTGTGTTTCTTATTTATATTAGATAATATCTTATTTCTAGCCAATTTTACAGATTTTTCTTCTCTGTAAAATTGGCGAGAGATCTAATATTAATAAGAAACACAAAATTATAAAATTTGTAGAATTGGGTTTTTTATTGAATGAATAAGATTGTTGAAATGATAATGGAAAGTTAAGGTTCGTTGTCATGTGAAAGAGATATTATCAGTGGCGTAGCGTGGCGGGGGCGGTGAGGGCGGCACATTTTGGGGGCGGCAAAATTTCACAATAAATAATAATAATAATATCTTTTAAACTGAACTAAAAATGTTAACCATTTTTTTCATATTTTGTCGCACCTATAATTCGGATCGATTAAAATGAGCACGGAACTTTTTATTATTTAATCTGTTACGGAACCGGGGAATCCCCTTTATTTTAGTGAGTGTAGTCATCTCGCTCGCTCTAGCGACTGGCAACACCGTCTGTACTAACCGAAATTGACGAACAGGACTTCAAGCTCGAACGAGTTCGACTATGGGCTTTCATAGCTGCCACAGTCATCGAATTTGGGGACGACGAATTTGGCCGACGGCCCGGGTGGCAGCAACCCACGCTACGCCACTGGATATTATTATTATTATTATTATTGTTATTTTGTAACAAAGTCTAGGATATGTAATATTGCATGATGATTAACATCTTTAAATTGAAGCTTGACAATGAAAAGAACTCTTTTCGAAAATTCTCAAATAAATATATACTTTTTATATATTTATGAGTTGAAGATATTTTGGAACTTATAATATGAGAACAATTTAGCCGAAGAATCGTTGCCCAGGATACACCATAGCAGGCAGTTCACATAATACTCGAGAAATAGACGAAACACAGAATAAAGTTTCTTTGCTGGCGCCGGAATTCCAACTCAGATGTATTAGTCTCATGACAGGCCGAAAATGCATAAATCAATATTAGGAGTTACACGAAAAACTCAGATATGGGATGTGTCAGGAAGATTGCATCACGTGAGCCTCTAATAAACTAAGAAAATTTACAAGAGCGAAAGATCTACAGAGTTCTAGGAATGGAAAAAAAATGAGGAAATGTTCGTATAGTAGAGCCATGAATAAAAGTAAGACATCTCTGAAAAGGTCTTTTCAATTCCAGTCAGATAGAAAGAACTAGAGGAGATTTCGAAAGTCTTTATCATACAGATAGAAAATAATTGAAAATTTTGAGAAAAAAATCTTTAGAAAAAGAAATGGAAAAGTTTGTGGAGACTTTCATCCTTTTCAGGATATAAAATATTGAAAATGATGATTCCATTGATAATGAACAACGCGTTATAAAAAATTTCCGAGAATTTAACGAGCGATTGAATTACAAAAAATAAATAGATTAGTTTCAACGATGACACTACGGTAAAATTACAAAATTTTCGAAAAACAATAAAATATATAATAGAAAGTCCGTTAAAACGTTCAATAATAAATCGGACGTAAGATAAAATATGAATTTCATTTTTCCTGTAAGAAAGTTCTGAAAGTATACGCTCTTCTGAAAGTGTATATACTCTTCACTAAAAATTGTATTTATGTAAGAAACTCTGAATTAACCTCTCATCTTATTAGTGCCATCATTTTCTTAACAACAATACAATATTTGATAAAAAAAATGTAGTTAATAAGAGATAATTATTTCTTCATTTACGAGAAGTATTTCGAACTGAAACAAAAAGAAAAAAATTCCCTTCTAGCTTCAGTCATTAGATTGAAGAATTAAATGCTTCCAGCTGCAGAAAACTGTAATGGTCTGTATTGTAAATAATTCGTTTTAAAATGCTACCTGCAAATCGACAAACCATTTAATCTGCTGAAGTATATAAGCTAATTAAAATGCAAAATTGATTATGGAACTCCCTTGTGATTGATGAGAGCTGAATTGACATGAAGAATTAGATTTACTGCGTCAGGTCTGCATTGCAGGAACAACTTAACAACAGATAGCTTTCTGCAGTTTTCAACAAATCTACTGAAAGAATCTATTGATTTCTCACAACTCATTCGGGATCTTCGGTAATTAAGAATACTCTGAAATTGCTAGAGTTTTTGATAACTGATTTAAAGTTTGTAAAGAAATAATTAGATATCAAAGAACAATTAAAAATACAATTGTTTGGTGAAACTAGTGTATTATTATTTCTGATTATAACCAAACGGAAATAACTTGATAATTTATATTCCTAAAATTAACATAAGTTCTAAAAATGATGGGGTTTATTTGATTATTTACCGAAACGCTAGATATTTATTACGCAATAGAAACGTTATTATTCCGTTGCCTACTGGTGTGTTCAAGTGACCTTCACTGCTTGCTGACTTGCTATCACGTTTAAGTCTAGTTCGTTCCCTGTGCTAGATTAATTTATTCTCTCTCTATTTTTTTCGGTGTTTGGTCATTTCCGGTGTATCTAAAGTTTTGTTTTGTAACAGCCTACAATTCTTTGGTAAAAATTTACAAATTTGCTTGCTGAGGTTACAGCAAGAACCTGAAGAAAAATGAAATCGCAACAAATTAACTGGAAACGTTGCTAATTTACAAAAAAAAAAAAAAAGTTTTTAAAAACTGAATAACATTGGAATGAAATTCAAGCCAACAACGGCAGTAGAACGATTTTGTATGTCGCAAACTTATACGCACGTCAGATTTCTAGGCATTTAATTAGAGATATTTTGTGAAATGGCAGTTTTCATTAATTAATTTATTTTCAGCTGCATAATAAGGCATTACATGATTTCAATATTCCTTTCCTTATACAATTCCATAAGTTTTTCCTTTAGGGAGGGGTTCATTTAAGGCCTCTTCACCCTCCGCTTCTTGTAATACATGAGCAATACCATATTTATATTGTGTACACAAGAAATGTACTATTATGTATGTTACATTTTTACCGAAGCTAATTAACAAGGAAATGTTTGAATTTTTTTTCAAAAGGATTTCAATTGCAACTTTTAAGTTCTAATTACAATTACAGAAATTAAAATTGTTCTAGTTTTAATATTCGGGTTTACAATAAAGGAAAATATCTCCGAAAACTTGCTGACTTCTACAAAATCAAGATTTTATATCCTACTTAATTTAGAGAAGAGATATTGTAGAAGAAAATTTATTCTTAAACATTCATTAACACTGATTGTTCAAATAGAATAAAAAGCATGAATAATAATGATTAAAAAATATTATTTAATTAGGTCAAGCTTTTTTCTTATACGGTTTTTTTCAGGCGACATTACATTTGGACTGGCATTATTATAGATTTGTCAGTGGAACGATTTGAATGTACAAGATCCTATTTCAAATTTTCCTGATGAATCTTGTGTAAACAAGATTTCAGTTTTTCTACATATTTTTTTTTTTCCAATTCGATTTCCTTCAAATCCTTTGGCAATTTCGTTCTCCCTTTCTCGTATTTTTTTTTTGGCTGCCTGAGTTTTGTACACAAAGGGGAACGTAGATTCGTCCTCACCAAAATGCACTTCCTTCTGGCATTAGAATGCATTCCACGCTCGGAGGCCAGAGCCCATAAAACTTTACGCTTCTTCCTTTTATCCGGTACATCGTCGCACGGAGACCTTCGGACCGGGACGAGAGAGCTTATCGCCGGGCCGCCACCGGGGAGCCCGGCCGACCCCTTCTGAGTCCGTCACTATCAAGCAGGCAAGGCCAGTCCCTCGACATGCAAAACAAACGGCAAAGCTCAAATAAAAACTTTGCTTTAGGATGCTCAGGGAGATCCAGGATTCGAGAAAGGTGCATTTTTCTGGAGAGGAAAAAAAAGAAGAAAATCTATATGGAAAAAAAAAAGATGCATGTTTTGCAATCGTATGCTTTCAACTTTTCAAAAGTCATTGATTTTTTTTGTTTAAGAGAGAAACTTAGACTAAAGGAAAATAAAAAAGAACGACAAAAAAAAAAGTCGATAAAAACAAATGCTACATGAAAGTGATGACTCGCCTTACAAAAAATGAATATTTTCAAATAATTATCTTTAAGGCAGTATTAATAATAATTTGAAAGCAAAAGCAATTCTTTTATATAAATTTAAATGATATAAACTGTTCGGAACTAATGTTGAGTAGAACAAATCACAGTTGCTTAATAATCTGGATAATTGACATTTTCTGAAATTCACTTTCTTTTATCATATACTAATTTAGTGTTTGTAATTAATATACAAAAATGAATGAATAATACTACAAACAAGTTATATTCAATAAATTACACTTAATTTTAGTTAAGTATTATACAGGTTACAACCAATAAGAAAGCTTACTGTCTTACGCCTTAACATTTTAAATATTCCTAAATATCTTTTATTTTTGTATTTTTAAGTAGTTTGTTTTATAACAATTTATCTGACAGTACAATATCAGTGAAATTTCAAGATACGTTAAAGTACAAGAAGTTCAAATAGTTAGTAAAGGTATTCTTAAGTCTGTGTTTTTCAATTTTTAATGGCTTTACATTTGGCGCACTTAAACATTTGGTAAACTCCAAGCCTTGTTCCTAAATGTTCACAAATTACTAAACTTTTTAATTTCTTTTATTGAGTGCAATAAAAAAGAAAAAAAAAAAACCTCAGCCTGATTTTGGCTGCAGATGAATAACATTTCCTTTCAAGAATTTAAACACTTTGAGACTTCGCCGTTTTTTTATTCTGTAGAACTGCCTTATTAACAGGTGAAGAAAAAAATTAGAAAAACCCTTACTGATCTTTACCTTCTTTTTCTTACTTGGGCTGAAGGATATTCTGTGTATTGTTTTTAATCTGAGCTTCGCAAGCCACAGGCATGGTGTCAATTTAAAGTCTAATAAAACATATATTATAATTCATACAAAAGATTCTGGTGATATTATACTATTAAAGAAATAAGAAAAATTATTCCCAACGAATATATTAATATTATCATTAATTTTAAAATTAGTTAAATCAAACATAAAGTTTGCGAATCTACATAAGGAAACAGAAGAAAACTTATCATGAACTCCCAAAGATAATATTTTATATTAAACTATCTTCTGAATGCCTATAGGAAAAACATATAATTTTTAAAAATCATTAATGGTTCATTAATTGATCTTCCTTGCTCTTCAAATATTTCTTCATGATGAAATTTTTGATCTCTGCTTGGCATTTGCTTAGGTACTCAATTAGTAACAGGTTTATTCTTACAGCTATACATAATAAAAAAAGAAATTAATTTAGGTTTTCAAGCTGTTAACATATTTCTGGAGATGAACGTTTGAATCCCTTGTTTTATCTATTCTAACGGAGTATCTTTTTTCTTCATTTTTCTTTATCTTCATATTCGTCGAGGTATTTGCTATGGTTCATTTAACTCACATTATACAAGGAATTTTGTAAAATCCTATTCCTTAAAATTTTATTTCCAAAGACATGTTTCCTACATTTCTTTGTAGGATAAGCTATTCACGAGGACAAATATCTTTCTGAGGTATCTTTCATAAAATTTGTAAGTAATTACAATGATCATTGTGAAGAAGTAGGACACAACCCAGATCCAATTGCCAAAATTGAAATCAAAATTTCTGAAGAAAAGGAGAGACTCATAACCAAATCATGTTTAATTAACAGCAAAAATTGTTTTAATAAGGATAAGTTTCTTAAAATAAGTAGTGCTTCATTTGATTGTGTTAAAGATTTTTATGAAAAAAATAAGTTTTTTGATTATAATGCGAGTATGTTAGTAAGATTATTGTTCATCGTTATTGTTAGTGTTTAATTATTAGTTATTATATATGTTATCATTATTAATAACTATGCTGGTGAATAAAACAATTAACAATTTATGTATTAGAAAATGTTTTTAGTTCTTATTTTGTAACCCTTATGTTAAGTAGAGGAAAAAGAATAGTTTTGTCTTTTTGTCCTCTATAACCACTTGAGGAAGTTTTTCAAAAAGAAGGACGAAATATAGTGGATATAAAAAGAATGTTATGAATGTTGAAAGGATCTTTCTGAGTTGCTATAGTAATTACTAACTTTTTATCAGTAGTAGCATATATTGATTTAATTCTAGTTCAGTGAATCTGATGTGGATTTGCGGTTGATAACCCTACTACTTACTCGATTTTTCTCATTTCATTTTATCTTATCATTTATCATTGCAGCCTTAATAATAATTCATCTCTTCTTCCTTCATCAGACAGGTTCTAGTAAGCCATCCGGAGTAAACAGAAACTGATAAAGTTCCCTTTCATCTTTTTTTTTTCCCTTAAGGACCTTTTAGAAATTATAATTATATTTATTTTTTCACAAAATCATTTCTTCATTATTTCCTTATTCATGAGCTGACCCAGACAATTTAAACCCTCAATTCATTAGTAACCACAATTCATATTCAACTTGAATGATATTTTCTATTCGTTTATGCTAATTCACGATCCATTCCTAATATAAATTAGCAGGAATAATTTCTCTTCATATATCTATTTTTATTCTTATACTATTTCATTTTCTCAAACAAACAAATTTAAAAGTAATGCTCAATACCCTTTAACTTAAATTACATTCTGTAGTAGTACTTATTCTTATTTGAATTAGAGCACGAGCAGTAGAAAGACACTACCCTAATAACAGAACAAATGTTTACTGAAATATACTTCCTTTGGAATGTTTTTATTCCAATTTCTAAACAAATTTTTAATATCAAGAAAGAATATTCTTGTAAACAGAGCTTAAGCCTATCGCATCCTCAGCCATCTTGATAATGGTATTCAAGACCATATTATTTAACGCGTAATTTCTGCCAAGTTAAAAATATTCGTATTAATCATAGATTGCTTTTAATTATTTTCTCTTTGTACGGATAACCCTAAAACTTGTGGTCCTTTCGAACCAAAAATTCTCATTGGTAACCGAAGCTAGAAACCACGTGGCTAAAGCAGATCTGAACTAAGATCATACAGAATGATTGAACCCAGCCAAGAAGGCCTCCATCATAAATGATAATAGAAATTGATAGGATTTTCTGTCTTTTAGTTATATTTCAGCATCTTCACTGAAAGTAAAATTGAATATTTAAAATTAAGAAAGGCATTATTACAATTAAAAAGTTTTTACGTGAAGTTTAAAATTCAGATGGATGTGGCCAACCAACCTTCCACTGTTTATAGTTTAAAAAATATATAAAACACATTAAAACTCACAGCAGTTTCGGTCCTCCTACATTTAGGACCCTTTGTCAAGTGGTAGAAGATTTCCATGGACTACATCCTCCCAAAGGGATTTGTCCTTACCTTCATTCCCCGGAAGCATTGTCGATAACTCCATCTGGTGGTCTTTTTTTGTCGGAAGCTATCGTCTGCTTGCTTGTGGTCTTGTTTTTGAGACTATAAGCAAGACTCAAAACAAGACCACGAACAAGCAGATTATTTTATTACATTATTATCATTATTTTCAAGAAACTATAGTTTTTAGAAACAAGAGAATAATTCATGTGCCGCTACACGCGGCCTCTATGAATTTATTTAGCGCATAAAAATAAGAAAGCGCAGGTAAATATTAATAATAATAATAACAATGGGTGAGATCAAGTTGTATATAAAATGACATTCTGGTACAGCTGTTTCACGCTAATATGGCGATCATCAGCCAAGAGCAGTCATCAGTACACAACCAAGTCTCGATACCGCGTGTAGCGGCACATGAATTTTCTCGCCATTTGTCCTTTCGGCGAGTTTTTATTGTTTGTTTTAACTTTTGCGGGTTCCACATTTGTTCCGACGTTTTATCATATAGGCCCCGTGTATCAAGACTTGGTTGTGTACTGATTACTGCTCCTGGCTGATGATCGCCATATTAGCGTGAAACAGCTGTACCAAGATATCATTTTGTATACAACTGGGTCTCACCCATTGTTATTAAGAGAATAATTCTTTGCCTAATTCGATGCGACGCGACGTACGGCACAACAAGGTAACCCTCCTGATACACCGCGACTCTGCAGCACATTAATTGAGAAGCTCTGCCTTAAAAGCATTGAAATTCTATAGAAATAGAAGCAAAAAGTAAAATAGAAGCAAAAAGTAATAAATACACAAGCGGCAAATGTGTGTATTGCAGGTTTTTGGTTGGAAAACAAGACCCTGGCATTAGAGGCGACGTTTAATCATTGGCGCCAAAAATCCTGTGAAAACTCATCAAAATTTTACAACAAGAAAAAGGATGAACTGGACCTACAAGAAATCACTCAACTTTCGTACACTTACAGATATGTGATTTCTGTCTTTTAAAAATTGAAGTAACTTAATTATATTCCATTTTTTTCTTACCTTATTTCCCTGTGATAGAAAATTAACAAGTATGTAAATAAAAACGAGAGATATTGATGTGAATTACAGGCTTTTTAAGTAACAATATTAAAAACTAACAATTTTTTTTGTAACATCAGTAAGAAAAAGAAAGCAAAAGAATTATAGAATTAATTTGGAAATTTATTTAAACTTTGTGGGGTATTTTTATCATATTTATGAAAGGAAAATAAGAATCATCAAGAACTATATTACATTAAGTGTGAATAATTATATATGTATAACAATTTTTTTTATTGTTTTTTTTGTATTCATACAAAGAAAATATCGTCTCGGGTATAAAATAGAAATGCTATGACATGTTAAGTTTGGCGGAACACAAGTCACTTTATTGCTAAACTTAAATCCTAAACTTATTTTACATATCTTAAAAGTATTTTAGAAGTTTCTTTTAAAATTGCAGGTGGGATTAATAAAAGTTTTAATGTTGCTAGGAGAAAAAAATAACACTTCCTCTATTCTAGGCAGAGGCGGAAGTAATTTACATAATAATTTGCCTTCGTCTCCTCCCACAAACGTTCCAAAAGGCCTCAGGAAGGTGAAAAATTTTCAGTCCTTCGAAGCGTGGGATCTCGCAATGAGGTAGTTCCGCTTCTGATTCTAAGAAAGCTTAGTTAATTTGATTCTTTTTAAGAATTATTATTTCCACGTAAAATGTTATGACGTAATAATAAATTTTTAATTGTTTTTTTTTAATAAAACTTCCCCTTTTTGGAAAGTTAGTTGTATTTATGTTTTTAACTTTTTTATAAATATAAGTGCAATAATTTTTAAATATTTGGGATTTATATGACTTAAAAAAAATCGTAGTTATATGATTCCCTTACGACATATAAAATTAAAAAAATGATCTAAAAATGAAAAACAAAAAGTAAAAATCACCGTCCAACCAAACAACAAATATTAGCCAGCACACAATCAACCAGCAAATAAATCGGTTTAAAATTACCTATCATTCGGAAGCGAGTATTTATAAGAGATATTCTTATATTCCCTTTCTTATTTATTTAGTTTCTGAAATTCTTATATATCTAAGAAAATTTTTTCGCTAAATACTACAAAAAAAAATCTTCTTGAACTTAAAAAGATTTAAGACAACAAAAACGCATTATTTTTTTCAGAATGAATGATATAAGTTCATAGACTTCAGAAGGAGAGCAGTCAAGACACAGCATGAAAATGATAGGCCTAAGACTTTTAATAAATTTCTGCACGGTTCCATTTGCTATAACATTCCAGCTACAAATCCCTATTGATTTCCGAATGAGTTAATTCCTAAATATGAATAGTAATTTATGTTTTTACGACTTTAAATTTTAATTACTCTGTTCTGGCTTTGATTAAAGCATGCACCAGTAGTGCTAAGTTTAAGAGTTTTGAATTTGATAATTATTGAAGCCTTTAATATGGCAAAATGCACATTTGGAAATTTAGCAAATCCATCCTGAGATATTTTCTTTTTGAATTTTTGTTGGCAAGCTTTGGTCTGGCAAAAATCCGTCAGACAAGGTCGCATGCGACGTGTTCGATGGACAACAAGACTTTTGCTTCATTGTATACATAAGTAGTGTTGTCAATTAGTTGTAGGCTATTTGAATATATTTGAAGCAGTAATCATCAGCTATTTAAGACGATGTAATTATCGCTTGTGTTGAAATAACGATAGATCGGTATTGGTCACTGGCTAGCAAAATAGGCAACAGTTATACTGATCTACAATAAATTGATATCCAAGATAGTAAGGGTTTTGTTCAGAAATAAATGTTCTACAAATTTTGTTGTACACTTTTGTGTGTCTAACCAACTTTACCAACGTTATTGTACGTCAAACGGAAAAACGGTTGTTTCGCGATCCCTCTTTTGTAGGTTCCACGTGGGATACGCTTACAAACACAGGGAGATGCAGTTCTGCGACATGTTTCATTCGATTATTCAGATCAACAACCATACGAAACCACTTATTTCGCTCCTTAATTTACCTTCCTAGACTTCCAGCAAGTCTTCATTTCACCCAGGGTACTAAATTATGGGCGAAATCTTTCACTAGCCGTAACTCGCTACCGAAACATTTCCGAACCTATGTTTATATAACTTTGTTTCTTTACTTCTACATGGAAAATGAGCTCCCGAAGTTTCAGCATATCTTCGTGAATCCGAACTTTTTGAATATTCATTCAAAAATATTGCAAAAGCTCATCTTCCCATCGCGTTTTTAGCGACCCATTTGGAAGCTATTGTGATAGCGACCAAAATCGGTAGCAATTGCGTTTGTCCTGTCCATCCGTCCATCCGTGTCTGTCCACCACTAACAACTCCCGAATGGGAGATCGGATCGAAAAACGGTTTTCACCATCGTGTTCTGAGGCACAAACACTGTAGGAATGGGGTATTTTCAGGGGGCAATGACCCCCTCCCCTCTGGATATTCGTGATAATTGGCATTGTTGTCATTGTTCCCCCTAAAAACCTCGAACGAAAGGTCGGATCGACAAACGGACTTCACACCATTGCGTTCAGAGGCTCAAACAACGTAGGAATAGGGTATTTTCCGGAGCCAAAGACCCCCCCCCCCTTCCATCATCATCTTCGAGGTATTTGGCATCGTTTTCATTGGATTTCCTATGTTTGCTTAAATGTTAGAAATGCAACTCTCTCATTTCAGTTGTCTAAAGCTTGATTCGTAAGGTCTCCGTCTCATATACTGTAGGTTGTCGGTTCGAATCCGTATCTCCTTTTTTTTCTCTTAATCTTTTTTTCTCAATGTCCGCATGGGTTTTTTTTTTTTATTTTTTTTCTTATTTTCCTAACGATTTTTAATTGCTTTCCTAAATTTTATTTTAATGTACTTCTTGTTTTTATTATTATGTTGAAATTTTTTATATTATGATGGGTCGCCCTTAGTCTCATGCTTTAGAACAAAATTATATTCACTTGTTGTTTTTTTACATTAAGAAAAACTCTGCATTAAGTGAAAACTTGGGATTATAAAATGATATCCCGCTTCAAAACACAGAAGTTTTAATTTAGAATGTATGAGATTGCATTTTCTGTGTAGTAAACCGTGAAACAATTAATTAGCCGAACTCAAAAACTCCTCACCCCCCCAAAAAAAATTACAATGTCTACGTTTAACACAACTAATTGTGAGGCTAAAATGTTACTCCTGCAGCTTATATAGTTGAGTTGTTAATTTTTTGCTTATTGGAAAAATATTTACAGCTTATCTTGGAAATAGTCTTCGTTTGTCATTACAGACGTTAAAAACCCAGATCAGTATTTTTTTTGTTATAGTTTATATTCAAAATAAATAGTAGCCTAAAAGCCTTGCATACAATAATTTAAATGCAGGCCCACTGCTTCATATAAACTGGTATTCTCATGTAAGTTTGATAATCCGAACTACTTGATTGACATAACAAACCTTATTGCCAAAAACTTCGGATAATCGATCAAATTTACAAATAACAAGGATA
>JAFIDM010000001.1:137114100-137141627 GCA_023159025.1 Thereuonema tuberculata
CTTATGTGTCCTTCCCATTCGCCCCATTAAATAATGAATGTATTCAAACTGTTTTTTTGAATCTCAAGATTGTTTATTTATTTCCGATCCGTCTATTTATTTGTAATTCGAAAATGACAATTAAAACTATAATTGCCGAAATATTGCAATATTTTAAATATAATATTCTTACTTAACCAAATCTATGTGATATAGAAAAACAAGCGCATGTACACGGGAGGTGGCCTAGTTATTTTTAAATTCTAAAACTTTTAATTCTTCCAAAAATACCAGAGAAATTCCAACTTCACCCCTCCCCCCTTTTTTTATTTTTATTTTGGAGAATGGAGTTTAAAAACGCCTTTTGATGTCGAAAGTAAAAATATTAGAAGCTGTTGAAATTTTAAACTTGCAGAATGGCTTAGAGAAGTCTGGAGGAATTGTATAAGCTATGTTTTTAGATCCTTTTTTTTTTTTTGTTTCTTGTGCAATTGTTATTCTTCAGAAAGGTTTTGATAAGAAGTTCCTGAAATAACACTTAAATCTTGTCCACACCCTTTTTTTTAAACGGATTATTGTTTTAAATAATCATGAAATTAATGTCAACGATAATTCTCTGTCTACGGATTAATATTCAATGTTTACAACATCAAGATTGTTATTCATGCTGTTCTAAGGGAATCTCTGTTACATTCACGAGACGACAAGGGTCCACACGATAAAAATATCAAATATAAAAAGTTAGCTCACCTTTTGTCTATAATTATACAAGCCAATTTTCAAGAAGATTCATCTAGTCATAGGCATTCACATACTGAGTACCATAATGAATGAGTCACACTTTCTATTAAAGTAGGCTAATATACTCTCATACACCTACAAATGCATATTGGTAGCTTTTGTATTTTTGTATGGTAACTTTTTTTCTTCTTAACAACAACCAAGCATGTTACAACGGATTTTCCTTATTGTGTTAAGGAACATCAGCAAATTAGTAAATTCATAAAACAAGAGGTAGACCAGCAGGATTCAAATCCAGTTATTTACTTAGGCGAAAAAGAAGGACACTAGTATTTCCTTTGGTTTTTTTTTAAACGTTGTCATTATGTAGATAATAGTATTTAAACGTATGGGAAAACCGACAACTAAATAAGGAGGAAGAAGAGATGACCCTCAATGATAAGTAGAATTCTAATCAGTTAAAAAGTAGCACATTCCGATTTATAGCTGCCTTTTGAAATAAACCACGCAGCACACCTAAGTTGTACGTTTTAAGGAAGCTTCTAGAGTTCCTTTTTGCTTCAGTGAATGTAAATAACTTCCCGAATTTCAATATTTGGAAATTAAGTATTGGCGTTGTGGAATTATTTATCCACAATGGCAATAGTGACTGTTATTTTGAAGCAATATTGAATTCTGGCTTTCCATCTCTTGATAATTGGTAAAAACAAAAATATATAAAAATAAAATCAACATAGAACTACTAACAAATTGCATTGGGAGAATCAAATTTAATTTGAGATATTTTAATGTTCTTGCTTTTTTTTTTTGCTGTTACGCCTTTCCACACGTGTGTGTGTGTGTGTGTGTGTGTGAAACGCTCTTCATAGCCCAATGAGTTCGCTAAAAAAATCCGACTTTCGACCTACACCATTTCCGGTTTTAGGTGACCACGACTTGATCAGGAAACAAGTGAAAATTGGACAAAATTAGAGTGTATCTATACTGGAACGACTATGACACCCTCGACCCAATGTGGCCACTTTCAGTTCCGGTTCCGGCTCACAGGAAATGATTGGGCGACAACAACACTGTTCTGCAAACGCATCTCTATGCCAGTGGCGTACCTAGGAGACTGTAATGAAAATTATACTTGACCCTTGAATTACAACTGCCTGAATAAACGAGTTAAATAAAATCACCAATCAATGTTACTTTTGATAAGGCTGGTGTTAGATAGATTGCAAATTATATGGGGGTCGCTTGATTTGGGTTTGTCTTTAATAGGAAATGTGAATTGACTTGTTTTCTTTCCAGTAATAATGTTATTTGCATTATTTCTCATTTTTAAAATACTTGAGCAGGCAGAAAACAAAATTGATATTCCATTCTCCATATTGTATAAAAAATGTTACATATATTTTGAGAGCAAACAGCAATAGATCACCATTTTCCATTTGGTGATTGAATGGCGCCATTGTTTGGATAGTGTGACTCATGAACAAAGGTGGGAGACCGATGCAATAAATGATACATTAAAATCTTACAAAATTGTAAAGAATCCTTTTGAATTATATGTAATATTATAATTTTTCTAAAGTATAAAACGAATAGTTTGTTTCCAAAAAAAATGTTTATTATACAGGGTGTAACTGAAATGTCCTGCCAAATTTAAAGGTTTTTTTCAATCATGCAAAACAACGAATAAATATAAACATGGGTTTGGAAATGCTTTATTTCCAAGATATGAACGATGCAGTAATATAGAGATGTTGGCCGTACAGTCGCACAGCTTTACAGAAAATGCTCGAAATGTTCACCGGCTGCAATGCATGCAACACAACGTCGTTCCATCGACTGCCGAACACGGTCGAAGATGCTAGATGCACGTCGAATTGTGTTGCACCCATCCACTAATCCATCATTCAGTGCGTGGGCGTCAGGAACCGGTGTGGTGTATACTAATTTTTTAAGATAACCCCATGCGAAAAAGTCCCGAGGGTTAAAATCAGGGGAACGAGCAGGCCTTGTCGAATCTTGAGAAGCAACTTAATGACTCTATCGACGTAATAATGATTAATTCTTAATAAATATTAATGATACGACCTAAACGCCAAACCTCTGCATCATTTCATCGTTCATATCTTGGAAATAAAGCATTTCCAGATCCATGTTTATTGATATTTAATTGTTGTTTTGCATGATTGAATACAATCTTTAAGTTTGGCAACACATTTCAGATACACCCTATATTACGTAGACTGTATTTAATTGAAACCGGTACAAAGTGTAGTTTTTAAATTCTAAAATTTTGATTTTAGAGCTGAACAATTTGCAAAACAATCTATACGATCCAACTATGGGAATGACTATGATCCACTCAACTGGCTGAGCAGACATTGAGCGGTTGTGCACCAGAAACGATGACGACGTGTCAAACAAGTTACAAGTTCTTTAAGTTAGTAAAATGATTTTAATTTTAAATACGGAGCCAAATCAGTTGCCTTAAAAAAATTTTAGATAAGGCGTTAAATATAAAAATTGAGCAAAAAAAAAAAATCGTCTATTCGCATCGAATGCTTTCCTATCTTGACGCAGCTTCATAATAAATGCTCTGATAATCAAAAGAGCCAAAATAATGGAAGAAAGTGATGAAATTTTTATCAAACGATAACGGGAAATAGAAATTTTATCAAGGAATGTAAATTCAGCATGATTTTTCACTTCCATCATTTTTAATGCAAATAAATAACTAATTAAATAATAAGTATTAAATTATTAGAAACCGAAAAATGTAATGTTGAAAGTGAAAAAATATAAAAATTAAGTTTTATGAGCGACATATTAAGAGAGTATTGCTTTTAACAATCCTTTTACACTGTTTACGCAAAGTGTAACGAGGGAAGCTTTCAAGAAGTTTGTATTTACCTCTAGGTCTTCCGTCGCCACCTCTACAGCCCAAAGTAGTACAGAGATGAGTGATATGTTATTATAAAGCTTATGTCTTGTAGGACTTATAGGGAAAATACGAATTCCGTGTGCGGACACTTTCTATCTCACAGGAAATAGTCGAAAATGAAATATGTACCATATTTTACCAGATTTTTCCTTGTTTATTTTTCAGAAATACTTTTAAATTTACTTACGATATATATAAAAAAAGTAAAAACATATTTCAAACTAATGAAATTACAAAGCGTTTTAAAAATTTTAGGAGCTTTATTTTTACTCCAGGTGACTTCTTCCTTTGGGGATACATGTGTATGTACCGTCTTTGCCACTTGATGTAGAGGAACTGAGGCAGCAGATTCAACAAGCGGCCACCATGATCGAAGAGAATATGCGGGAAGGGTATGGATTACCGCGTGGACATCTATGTGTGAGTTTTTGTTTAAAATGATACGTATATGAAAGTGAAATCGCTATATTCGTTATACGATAAATTTTGGAAAGTGTTACCGAACGTTTTGTGCACACTGTATTGTACTGCTTTATTCAGGGAGAAGTAATATTGAAAGATAGCCAACTGTTTCTCTGTTATCAAGGTAGGTTTACCCCATTTCGTGATAGGTAACGCTGATATGACTGTAGGAGCGTAATTGTCGGTTACATTATTTGCGGTTTATCCGACCACCTCTCGAATGCCAGATAAGGAAGGTGATACTGTATTATTAATTCAAAGGCCACGATCGCTATCTGAGCTAAGGAGATTTTTAGCTTGAATTTCAATTGCTGATTTGCTATTCATGAAAAGACCGGATGCAGTTGAAATGAATTGCGAATTAAAGCCCCGTTCAAATATCTCTTCCAATCAAAAGGAAGAGGAGAATGACATCTAACTGTAATTGTCCTGAATTGAACGGAAATGGAATTATCAGAGTATAATGGGAATATTTGCCTTTCAAAGTTCAAAACTATCACAAATCATATCTTTATTAATCTAAATATTATTGTAGGCATTTATAAATAAATCAGATTATTTCCGAAAACAAATAACCAGTTCTCGGATTTAATTGAAAGTTTAGTCTGTTTATATATGAAAGCACCTACTTTATTGGATTTGTCCGTCCGCCTGTTCACATTAAATTGTTCGATTGTCACTGGGATGATTTTGATCGAATCCAATCCAATTTTTACCAGTTTTTTTCTTAATAAAAGGAAATTCTTTGATAAAATAAAATAAATGAGTGATGTTTAAACTACATCGTTCTGTTTTGATTTTGTTTGAGTCTGAATTAAGCAAATTGGTAAATATTGTGATTTAAACTTCAAGTTTTCTGAACATAAATTCTCGAAAGCCAATTTATTTTTACTTGATGTCAATTGTTCTGGATATTCATGACAACCTTTCCTATTGTCCTTTGGACCAGGATAGCTTTAGTCTCTGCTGTTCAATGCTAAAATTAATCAACCAATACTTGTATTCCGAACAAACTTACATATTCTAATTGTTCTTTAAATTGAGATAATTATACCAAAATTTTCTTTTATAAATAACTAAATAAATGAATAAAAGGATTTTTCCCGAGAATTATGTTAATATAATATAATACAATATAATGTAATATAATATAATTTAATATAATAATTATGTGAGTATCATTTTCTTCAGACTTCTGTCAGTAATTTTTATGATTTAGTTAACAAAAACAAGCAACAACATTATATAGTTTTTATAGTCCGTTTTGTAGTCCTTAAGTAATTCTTTTCAAAACTAAATATTTATTTATCAAAATAAATTGGGAAATGAACTAAGATGTAAGAAGATGTGATGGCTGCATAATTAAATATTATTATAATATGCTTAGTAGGGAGTATGAATATTTTGCTATACTGAAATTCATTCAATAAAATAACTATATGTTGTTAATTTCATTAGTTTTGTGTTAACAAGTTTGTTCATTAACAACTTTAATATAATTTCAGTACGTTTTCAAATGTAAAGGCGCATTAGATTTAGTTTCTAATTTTTTGAAGTATCTGTAGAGAGCATAGATCGCATATATTTCTCTGTTGTCTGGCAGACATGAAGTTCGATGGCTAGGTAAATCTCTTCAACAGAAATCTCAAAACCATTTGTGGTTATGTTTCTGAGTGGAGGAAGTAATACTATAAATTTCTTGTTGTGGTTGTAGTAGTAATTGCAGGCATACATCGGTAATATGGGGAATTATGTTCCAAATCACCGTCTTAAACCGAATACCGCCATTCACTGTCTTTTTTTCCACTTGCCAATAGATGTAAAAGCCTAAAAATATTTGTAATTTATCAAGCCCGCATATTATTATTTTCAAACAAACAAAAAAAAAAAAAAAAAAAGAAAAAAAATTGATGCATAATGCTATAAACATACTGAGAGCTAAAAACAATATGGCGCCCGTCGACACTCCGATGCACTTACGAATCAGCTGATATTATAATGATGTAATCTGTAATGAAAGTATAATGATATCATCTAAATTACCATAAATTATGTACATTAATTTATGGTACTTTAGATGATATTACAGGTCGCTGTAATCCTGTTTAAAGCAATTTTTCATATTTGAATTTTACTAGAAATTGTTGCTGGCAAATGCTGGAAATTTTAGTAATTTTTTTTTTAATTAGCTTTTTTTTTTTTTTTTAAAGAACGAAAGAAAGAAAGAAAGAATTAATTATTTTTAATTTCTCTAACCCATCATTTGTTGAAATCTAAAAAAGCATTTCGGCAATATGTAGTTTTTCTTTATATATTTTATTTATTTACTTAGCCTCTTAGTTATGTTTTCTTACATAAATGAAAACTGGATAAGAAAGATATTTTAAAAATAATTATTAAGCAACACAATTTGTATAAAAAAAATAAAAATAACTTCTAAGGATAATATATAATAAGGACATAATTTTCTGGACGTTCAAAACATATCATTATAATAATACAAAATTATTGCAATTTTTCGAAGAATTTCTTATTTTATTTTTAAGAATCACTAATTATGTTGTTAATATCAGAACTCATTCTTTAGATAATAAATCTCAGTTTAAATTTTAATTGTTCTTCGGTTAGAAATGTAACTAGTTTTTCCCACGCAGTAGTAATTGAAAACTTCTATAAAGTTGAGAAATTTTTATGGCCAAGAAAGTGCAACCGTAATAAAAGTAAGTCCTGAGAAGATAAAGTAAGTAAATCCTGTAATAAAGTATTTCAAATCAAGTGAAGATCAGTCGAAGATTAAGTTGTTATTTTTTCTAAAGGCTTGGACATTTAAAAAAAAAAGAATTTTATTCCTATACTAGAAAACTTTTTTAAAGCCACAGCATTAATTAAATAATTTAAAATATTTAATTAAATTGAATTAAATGATTATTTTGTTTGACATTTAAGACTCTTCTTCAATCGATAAGATTTACCATACTACTCATTTGTATTTATATTTCACAGGGGTCAAACTTTCTTAAAGGGTACGCATGTCTCCGAAACCGCTTCAATTGGAAATACGAAATTTCGCATGAGTGTTCTTTGTCAAAATCTAAAACATACGTATTGACGAATTTTAGATATTTGCATGCTAAGGGGTTAATAACGGGGAAGGGGGGATACAAACTTTATCGAAGAGTACATTATGGGGGTTTTCAGATTACAAAACAGAATATAGCATTATTTTTTAATCATCAAGTGATTTTTTTTTTTTTTTTTTTACCAACTGGGGAAGGTTTAAAGTGATAAAGAGTGTGGAGAAGGGTAGAAAGGGGTGGGAAGTCTTATATTCTCCAAACTCGATATTAATTTCATATCTATGTCTTACCGAGTTACAAAATACGAATATAACATTAATTTGTAACTATCATTGGCCTTTTTACCAACTGGAAAAGTTTTATGTGATCTCACAATTACAATTTCTTCGTCATTCATATCAGGGCAACTCTTTTTTTTTTTTTTTTGTAACCCGAGCGAAGTACGGATACTTTATCTAGTAAATAAATAAATAAGTAAATAAATAAACAAATAAATAAATAAATAAATAAATAAATAAAAAAGTAAATAAACAAATAAAAATAGTTCGTAGAAATTGCCGTGCGGTCTCGGCGGCGGCCAGCCGTGGTGACCAGTGCGCCAGTACCTGAGTTCGAATCCCGGCAGTGGCATGGCTGTTCCCTTTCTTTCTTCTGTGTTTCGTCTGTTTCTGCGGGTATAGCGTGAGCTGCCTCCTATGGCGTACCCTGGGCAACGTTACGACGGATAAATGCTCACATTTCTCGCCCCTTGTTGAGGCCAAAAGATTCACTTCTAAGAGCCCGAGCGTTGGCAAAAAAAAAAAAAAAAAAATTCATAGAAATTATAAAATGTTTTAGATAATAACAAATTAGCAAAATATATTTAACTCGATAAAATTATTATTATAAAATACAATAACAAATATAAGTACGTAACCCAGCGAGTCTTGAAATCTAAAATTACAGAACATAAAATTTAATAACAAATAATCCCCAAGCTTTTCTAATAATTACAATAAATTTTTCGAAACATTTAAAGAATTAATATTCTTAATCTACAATAATTACATTCCAAAATTAATCAATGAAAGAAAGAAAAAGCTTTTTTGTTTTAATTAGAAAATGATTTATCGCCGCCCCCTCTCAACCCACCGTTAGTGAAACACTGCTCTAGATAAAAAGTTCCCAGCTTTAAGAACTTACAACATTTTAATTATTAAATTAATCAATGATCGATTGGATTTCTTTTTTCATTTTTTCGTTTTATAAATGGCATAAAACACTGATCTTCAATTCCGAGGTCCTTTTGTTTATTTTATTACAGATTGGAACGCGTGATGTAGATAAATGGTTCTCTTCCAAAGGTCAGATTCTGCTCGTTTTATGATGATGAGAATCCTTCTTCCCATCAGGAAACCAGTCGATGCATATTAAAGAAGCGAATCTCTTTCCTGAACTTTCACATTTGCTGGTTGTCTAGCACCGAGCACATCTCTTTTTCCGGTTTTAATTTATTCCAGGATATAAGCGAAAAATCTTTTAAGAGGAATGCTTTCCCGTATTAGAGATTAGGATCATTCAAAATCCGGAAATGCAGCAACGATTGAAATTGAAAAATCTCAAAAGCTAAAAACCTGTTGATGAAACTTTGTAATAATTTATGAACGCTATTCAAAAATATGTTAAAAATTTTGTTGTGCCGATGAACCTGTTAAATGAGTGTTGAATAAATGATAATAATATAATCAACAAGTGATTGATTCATGTGCACTTGTTCAAGTTTAAACAAATGTTGAATGTTGACCAAATGATGACATTTGTCTAAAAAAGTACCTAAAAAACATTGAAAGGATGATTGTTAATAAAAATTGTTGAACAAAAAAATAATGAAAAACATATTAAGTAAAAGATGAAAATTTCATTCAACGTGATGGCATTTATCGAAGTTTCAACAAATGTTGAGTGCTCCGCAAATGATAAAACAAGTTAAACAGTACTGAAAAAAACAAAAACATGAGGGAGTGCTTATAAAAACAAAAATGTTTAACAACAATAGTGAAAAACCGTGTTGTAGAAATGACGGAAAATATAATCAATAAGTAACGGTAGAAACATCAGTCAAAATTTGAAAAAATCTTGAAAGTTGAATAAATGATGAACTCGTATTGAACAAGTGCGAAAATAACATTCGATGAGGTGTTGATAAAATTTGTTGAACAGAAATAATTAAAATCATGTTACATAATGATGAAAAGTTGCATTCAACAAACGTTGGCATTTATTAAAATTTCAAAAAATATTGAATGTTCAACAAATGCTCCAAAACATTGAAATTGTTGAAAGTGCAGGTTGACCAAGTTTTTAAAATGAAATTGAAGTAATATGTTAAATACTCTACTTAAACAACTCCTTGAAGACTCTCGTGAACCATAAGAACAACAGTTTCACAAAAAATTGTTGAACAAGTTTAAAATTTGTTGAAATATGTTTTTGAAAATTGTTTTTACATGTAGTTGTTAAGATATTGTTTCGAAAAACAGCTTTTTTTTGTTACATTAAATTCAGGTCCAGAAATAGAGGAATAAAATTATCCAGCAAAATAGATATAAAAACAGAGTAACTTACATAAATTGAAAATGTAAATAAATAAATATTAATTCTCTTAATTGACAAAATGTTAAAATAGCAAAAAAAAAAATTTCCCAATGTTTCGGATTCCAGAAAGTCAAACATTTGCAATGAAAACAGGTTGGCAGAGATTGTCTAATCAAGAGAAGTCAACAACAAATCTACAACTATAGATTTGCAACTACTTTCCCAAATCGAAGACGTTAAAGCTAGTTTAATTCTGTAGATTTATTTTTGTTCTATTATTGCAATCGACACCAGGTGGAACCGAGTGAATCGGCAGATGGTCGAATCTCGATTGCTGCCATTAGGCCTTTGTTCAATTCCTGGAGCTGTTTGGGTCTTTTCTTTACTTGTTCTATTTAGTCTTTTTTGGCTAAAAAAGTGGATTCTTTATGATGTACCAACCATTTATCACCAAAACAACTTTCTTTCTTAATTAGGTGGAAGCTTTTCAGTCAACTATTCACTTATGTTGGCTAAAAAAAAAAATCTTAGTCAATGTTAGTCATTAAAAGTTAATTTTCCTTCAAGTTCTTTAAATAGAGTCGGAAATAAAAGTACTTGAATTGATTAATGCAAGTTATTGGTTGGTTTTGCAAGGGCCTAAATTTTCTTTATTGATTAATAATTTATTATAATTGATTCATCCAATCTGCCGAATATGTTGTAATACTGCCGAAAATGAAGCAGAAAACCAATTTCAGAAAACCGATTTCTGCTGAAAAATCACTCTTGAGACCTCGAACTCCACGGGGGAGGGGGAAAAATTTATTGTCAGTGTAAAGAAGTCTATAAATGCAATTTAAAAAAAAAAGAAAACTAATGTATCTTTTGAGGCAGATATTATATATTATCGGTTGTTGATGGCAATAATTGCCGTGCTTTGGTATGGTTAAGTTTAATTGAAAAAAATCAAAGAAAAAATAAAAAGAATTTATCGTAGAGATGAACTGCAGTGCATCCCTTAGAGATTGTTGTTTCGTATCTATTTGCATAAAATATAACTTATTACAGAAAGTAATGAAGTTTTTAGGTTAGTTTAAAAGGAAAAAAAAAAAGCTAAAACTATGGCTGTAAAGTGTAGATAAGAAGTACACCTTAAACCTTTTCATTGAATTTTTTAATTTCGAATGACAATAATGAAAGGTCACTTTAAGGACGAAAAAAATGATCAATCTTCTCTTAAAAAACGCACTAAATGAATTGTTAATTCAAGAAAGATAAAAGATAATGGAAAAGTCTTGAAGAATATTTTTTTTTCTTTAGAATTTCGCCACCGCCTTTTACCTTTCTTGAACTAGTAAATAAAACTTACTTAGCAAGCGAATGTCTGCATTATTATTTTATTAATGCTATAAAATTCATTTGAAATCAGAGCAGAAGGATGCTTTTATTTATTTTTGTTGTTGTTATTAATAAGAAATGAATCTCGTAAAGTACTTTTTTTTAATAATTTCAAACAGTTTTTGTATCTGTATTTGCACTCCCTAAGTCTGCCTGAGATGTCTGACAATTTCTTTCCGTTAGATCACCGTAACTACGAATTTTAATTATTACTATCCATTGTTACGATAATCACTTAAAAGAAAACATTTATGAAGCCGTCAAAGGTCCTTCACAAAGACTTGGACACTAAAACATAAGCAATTTGTATCTATGGTTGCGATGTCTGAAAGCAGTTAGAGCCGTTCCACTTTCACTGCTATCACGAAGCAGCTTTACTTTATACTAATAACGCCATCCTTGCTTGCCACCACTTCTCCATTGAGTGTGACTGGTTCGCCGAGTGTGGTTTACATCTCATTTCTGTAGCAAGATTAAATCACTATATTTTAGTGAGGTAGTGAAAAGGATTATTTGCGCGCATTGTTTCAGTCTAGTTGTAGACTATCATTAAGCCGCTGTAAGCCGTGATTCTTGGGATTAAAAGTCGCGTGACTTGTTAACTCAGTGGATTACAAAATAAGCAAATTAAATTGTAAATCTACATGAATGAAGCTTGCTTCAAGGTTAACGAGAACAACAATATATTCATTTAAAAGAAACATTTGCACGTATCATCAATAAAACAGAAAAGGCCAACACTTGAAACTAAGACTAAGCAAAAAGCTTCTGGAAGAAATTAAAGCCTACTTTCCTTATAATCTCTTTTTTTTTTTCTCTTTTCCTTTAAATTATGATATCTATTAAATACAAACAGTAGAGATTTTTCCATTTTTCTTTTTTAAAAAGTAAATTATTTTTGGAAATGTAATTTTAACCCTCTATTTTTTACTTGATTAAGTTTAACTCGCGTACATATTACATATTATACATATTATCATATTAAGGCTCGCGTACATATTATTAGGATTAATAAGTGAATTAATATTCAGTGCTTAAGATAGCAATAGAAATCCTTTGTTTCAGTTCTAAAGATTTTCTATAGAAAACTTCTCGTGCTAATTTTCCACGAGGAACCACAACAGGAAAAAAAAAAATCTTAAAATATAAAAATTAACTCTCCTCATATTCTTCAATGCGCATACCAATTTTCAGGAAGATCATCCTGAGGTTCAAAAGTTGTTATGGGCTACACGGACAGACAGGCAAGAGAGAGATTGATTTTTGATGAGCTTGCTTTCCTGTAGGCTAACAAAGATTTACTGATGAATCACAATGCATGATTCAGTGGATTAAAGATATAAAATTAAGTAAGAAATCCGTAATTTAAACAAAATAATTTGAGTTAAATTCGGTTTTGAATTGATCAGTGAGTTTAAGTGAAATCCATTGTAACCAAATTGAGACACAACGTACACTTTCAACTCGTGATTCAACTAACTCAAGTGTACAAACGAGTGAAATATTGCGTAAAGCAGATAAAAACTTAGAATTATATGCAAAAAGATATAATACCAACTTTCCAATTTTTGCAGGCTAAGTTCGGAAACTACTTATCACAAAGACAGTGGATAATCCAATATTATCAGCAAACTTTCAGCTTCCCTTATGTAATTAGTGTTTCGCATATCGTTATGAGGAGCTTTGTATACGTTAAAATTTAAATTTAGGTCCACCATTTTTTAAAATAAGTATGGAGATAATATTAAAGAACATCCTTCTAGCATGTTTTAGTTTTCAGAACTTGCCATTTTTGTACATCTTTAACATCATTTTTTTAAAATCTCCCTGTACCGGCAGATTCAACACTCGTCAAAGTCACTAAAGATCTTCGTAACTAAATATCGCATGAAAGTTTGAGTTTTCCCAGATAAATAGTCGTTGAATTATCTCGACTATAGATTCAGAAGTATTACTCAGTATTTTCAATTTAAAAAAAACTTGACAAAAAACCTGAAATGATAAAACAATTTTTAAATATTGATTTGTATTTAAAATATTTATTATTATTGCAATAGTTAACTTTTAAAAAAGTAAAAATTGTATGGTTTTTTTTTTCTTTTTAAATTGTGTGGGATTAAATTATTTTTTTGAGTCAGGACCTTAATTGCAGGCAAATTACATTCTAATTTTTTGTTTCTAATTTTTTTTTTGGTTCTTTGTCTTTTGTGCAACTGAGGGATAATGAATAGACGTAACCTTTAACACCCTATTGGTAACTTTGGTAACATTACAATGTGATACAATGTATTACAATTTATTTAGTCTAACAACATTAAAGAGAAATTTCTACATTCACTTAACGTTTCATTGAAGACAGTACCTTATTATTCTCCTCAACAACTCTTTCTTTAGTACAGGTATATTTGGTTTATAGTTTATTACAAACAAATGACAATTGCACGACAGTAGATCGTGACTTTGCAGTCTGCAATCACATAAGGAGATGATTTTTGCAATTATGATATTCAACATCCAACACATATATGAAATAGACTCTTCTTTTTGTTGTATGTATTGTATTTTCTTTTCTTTGTAGTTTCTCTTGTCATATTCCCATTATTCTTTGAATAGAAACTAGATCTCAAATGGAGAATGTTTATATTATCACCATAAGAAATGATACTATATAACTAAAAGTTACAGCAAGTTACAATCGTCAATTCGTGTCCTTTTCGTGTTGTTCCCGTAATATATTGCTGAAATTACATAGAAAATTACTTAGTGGAGCTAAAAACATTCGGAATTATAAGAACTGAAAATAAAGTATAACATCTAATATATCTTCAAATATATAAACTTGTACTCAAAGGTCTCCTACCTTCCTGATCTAATATTTGTTTATAAGGCTTACAAAAGATTTATATTATTTATTCATTAAATTATTAGACAGGCAGTACAGAACATTAAATATATCTGAATGCTATTTCTATAGTAATCATAAGAAAAGATGTATAAGCTGAATATAATTTAGCATATGTAATTTGATAAATTAAGAAAACATTGCATTAAGGACAAGCGCAGTTGAAAAAAATAATAATAACAATTCAGTCAGGTAACAAGAAAAATGTTTGAAGTTGTTACAAACTTAAAAATTAGCAAGTATTAATTTTTAATTGAAACTTATTTGAAATTTAAATTTGAATTTTTAAAGATTCGGCCGTCCTAAGGTAAAAGGAAGTAACTGCAAATTTTCTGATGTTGCATTTTCTGTATTTTCTACGTAACGAAGTATCTACACATCTTCCTAAGCAATTTGGTAGAGATCTGCTGTTAAGTTTGGCCCCTATTGCGATGATCAAAGGTAGCAACCGACTCACAATATATCTACGGTCAAAGGCAGCAAATAATCCATTTCCAAATTGTTAGTTGCTTTCTTTTACCTTAGGACGGCCGCATTAGTCATTTTTTTTGTCATAGGAAAAAGCATAACTCCGAATTAAGATCAAAGAAAATACTTACTTTATGCATAATAATTTGGGTAATTTATAATTGCAGTCCTATTTATAACATTCTGAGGTATTACAATAGGTTTAAAAAGAAGTTTTATTTTTGTAATTCAATAATCGTAATAATCGTAATGAGGATGTGGTTGCATTCATAACTAATACAAAATTAACTATGCAAATTCATAATCAGTGATTTTTAAAAAAATTAAATGAAAAAGGAATGTATATCGATTTTAAATGAAATATAAATATTTAGTGTTTTTTTTTTTTTTAAGATAAGATGGCTATTTTGTTTTGTTTTTCTCTATAAAATATTGATATACGCGATATCTTATTTCTATTAATTTTTGATGGTGTAAAACCTGATATCTAAATCATTTTCCGTTTCTCTTACAGACAGCCTTGAGGTGCCGGCGTATGTGTTGTGTGCTGGTTATTTCATCATCTTCTTCATGTCTGTCCTCATGTTGGCAGGTGTGATGGGCGTAAGTATAGTTATTCGTTTCGCTTCTTCATCCCTCTCCTGTCCTTCCTCCTCTTCCGTGCAGGATCCATCATCTCTCAAGCCTTTTTTACTGAAGAGTAAAATGTTGCTTTTGATACACTTGAGGCAAAAAAAAAAAAAAAACGTCAGCTCATCATCAGTTCCTTGACTTCTTGCAGGTAAACAACGCTTACAAGTACAACACACAAGGAATTGAATGGGAAGACTGGCTTTAAATAGAAGTTTAATCCCAGTGACTCAGATGAAAAAATCTTTTAATATTGGTGTTGATTCAATCAGATAAATCAAAGAAATATAAACTTGTAATAAATATCTCTGCAAACAACAATGGAAAAAAAAATATGGACGTGCGCGGAAATGATCCCTTAAATCTTAAATACGAGATATATTATACACGATTTTTAACAATAATTAGATAATAAGTATTTTCTAGCAAAATGAGGTTTATTAAATCAGTTTATCAGTCTATATGTTGTGTCCTTTTAATAAATTTTGAACTACCGATTAATCGTCTTGTAATTTGAAATACATATTTAATACCACAAATGTTCTAACATTTCTATTTTAATTTTTTTTTCGTGTGGGTCCATCTCGAGGAATCATCCCGAGCAAGGTGACAAAAATTGTCGCAGAAAAGCATTAGAACCAAAGCAGATTTTTTTTTTTTTTTTTTTCAGAATATGAAAACATCAAAAACAAGACAAAAAATTGGTTTTTATAGTGTAGGCCTACATGAAACCATAACGACCCCCTCATGTTTTATTTTCTACATTTAATTACTACAATATAAAATATTTTTTTTTTTAAAAGAATGGATTAAAAACACGCGTCTAAAAATACAACTACTAAAAAATACATACATACATCAAGGGAAGCTTTTCGGATCCTTTACGGCCTCCTTCGTCAACCCGTAGAAGTACCTTCCTGGCTCACTATATCTAAGGGTCTTCAATCAATCCACATTGATACCAATTTTTAATAAATGGCATTCCGTAATTTCATTTCCTTCAATGGGGACGGTCTATATGCGTAATTTTGACGTCATGGAAACTTTTTTCAGATTCAATTGATTCACTGTCGTCGATTGGCTGATTAACTATTGGTGTGATGAGGTGTATTATCGAGTACTTGGTTTATTGTCAAAAAGTAATTGCATCCAGTATATGAAATATTTACAATCCAAAATAAAAAGAGATTGAAACAATAAAAGAGTAACCATTCAATTTCCCTACCACTTCATTTTCCATATACAAAGATTTTTTCAAAATACCGACATTAGAGTAACTTATTCGCTAAGCAATAAATTAGTATACCCATTATATACCTATTAGCCAATCAAACATATTCAACACCAGATCCGAATAAAACTGGTTGCATCTATTTAATTAATTGATCCAATAATCCAGGCTTCTACATAGGGAATAGCGTTCAAATGTTGAAAAATAGGTTTGCAAATCATTAAAGTTGCGTAAGCACAGGCAACACAAATGCTTCAAATATTTCACAACACGTTTATGAACGCAGACATAACGTTGATCTTAGTAAATTTATAATGCTAGATAGAAAAAATGACGACATGTAATCGTGAAAGGACCACTTCAGGATAGGCGGGGCTACTATCCCACCAAGCTACTGCTGTCTTGTGGATAAACAAAGCCATGTGCTTCGTTTTAACCCGTGCAGATATAGAGGATGAACTAAAAGATTTGATTTGGATGTACGATTATAATAGTTGATTATAGCCTATTGAAGAAGACGACAGCAATATATTATCAAAGAAGGATATAATTTAATTTGTCCCCACTTGCGGATAGGGGACAGGCTACTGCTTGGCTTGTGGGATAAATAAAGTCAGGTGCTTTGTTTTAACCCGTGTAGATATAGAGGAAATATATTAAAGAAGGATATTCCAAGCGTTTCATAGAATTATTACAACAAGGAACTGAAAAGTACTGAACCATTCCGTCTTGAAATATGAAAAATCAACGATTTTTTTGAGTAATTCACACTAAGTTATATGTTTATCCCACAAGATCTCGCAGCATGTGCTTACACTTTATATGTGACGTCGGTAGGGATGTAAGCCTCAGGTGGCACATTGATTGAGTCTTATTTTATTTCAATATTACAACCATACAACACACAACTGCCTCATCTAAATATAAATCCATAGATTAACAATTTTAGATAAAGGAAATATAAAACAAAAAAGAAAAAAAGAAATAAACTAAGTACTTGAAAATATACCTCATCACACCAATAGTTAATCAACCAGTTGATGACAATTACTCAGTTGAGTCTGAAAAAGTTTCATGACGTCAAAAGTACGTCATATAGACAGTCCCAATTGAAGGAAGTGAAATTAAGAATTCCATTGGCTACAAATTGGTATCAGTAGGATTGATTGAAGTCCCCTATGTATAGTGAGTTGGGACGTAGTTCTGCAGATTGACAAAGGAGGTTGTAAAGGATCCGAAAAGCTTCCAGTAATGTATGTATGTATGTATGTATGTGTTTTTTAAAAGTTGTATTTTTAGACTTGTGTGTTTTTATCCATTCTTTTAAAATTGTCCATAGTTAACACATGTTAAATGTGAATCAAAATTAAAAAAAAAAAATAAAGTAAAAAACATTGCCATGAGCAGGATTCGAACCTGGGTCACTTCAGCCACAAGTAATCTACTAACGACTATGACACGAGCTGAATAAAACACTCAGAATGCTTGTAAGAGTGGAGAAAACTCTTATTAAGTATTATCACGAAGGAGCAGGAAGTGACCGCAGTTTGGAAGTCGTATTTTCCTCCATGTCTACAAGTGAGGGGGTTAAGAAGAATGACTCATGTCTGTCCGACTTCTGTTTTGGGCTGTAGAGTGGTGACAAGTTTCATTTTGGATCACTTCCTGTGAGACAAAGTGACCACAGACCTGAATCCCCACTTCTAACACACGCCGTATGGGTCCAATAAGGTATGACTCATGCCTGTCCGATTTGGAATTCGGGCTGTACAGATGGCGACAGATAGACGGACTGTTAAAATGAATGTAAGAGCTTTTCGTGTAAGGGATCGAAAAAAATATTGTTTTTTTTTTTGAGTAAAAATCAAATGGTTTTTGCTCCTCAATTTTATTTTATTTATAAGTTACTAAAAGAATTACAAATTCGACAATCATTCAAGTACTTTTTTGAAGAAACAAAAAATATCTTAAGGAATATTAAAATCAAAGTCCAATATTTGAATTTTTATGTTTTGAAGTATGAAGATTTTGAAGGAATTTCGGAATAGAATTCAATTTATTTTAAGATTCTATTCAGTTATTAATTTTGAAGGAATACATTGAAAAATAATTAGGGAAAATATTTTCGATGAAACTAAACATGGAAGTTCACGAAAATCCAGGAAACTTAGGAAACTGGCCCCTCAAGCTCTTCATGTCGAGATTGACGAGACTTGTAGATGCCAAAACAAGATTTAGAGAAGAAAACTTGTTTTGCCTCATACACTGGTATTCAAAAGTAAAGCCCAAAAGATATTTATCTCACGAAACGTTAATGTAGCAGAATGTTTATATAATAAATCTTAAGAATGCAAATTATTTGAAGAAACGATAAATATAATTCTTGATTGTGGCACAACAGGGTTCCTGTTAAACAGGAGTACAGGATAAAGTGAATATATGATAATAGGGATAAGCTCATTATTATATAGTTAAGCTGCATTCAGAAATTATAAAACCAACAAGTTTAATTCTTGCTGATCTTGCTGATGATGGGGATTTTGATATCCCTGAAACTGTCCAGGAACTTTTTTTAATGTATTGTATTAATCTTTTTTATTTTTATTGTAATTTGTTCATTTTTAATCCTTTTTAAATCTTTTAAGGAAATTAGTGTGGGATTTGTATATATGAATTAAATAATTTTTAGAAAAAAAAACACGTTAAATGTATACTAAAACTAACTAGTAATAAGAGGGGAATCCCATTGAACAATCATGAAAAGATATTATTTATATTTTATATATATTCCACGATGCTGTTTTGACACTAAATTAATGAAATGGATATAATTATTTTCATTTGAATAATTTATATGAATTAAAATATCACTGACAGTCTCGAATAATAATAAATCCACTATCCAAAATACTGTTAATTATGAAATCTGGCAAGAGATACGTATAATTGCAAATGACTGAGATTAACAAACGTTTATTAGTAAGTTATCAGCGAAATTTCTTATCTCCTACTTTAAACAATGCCACGAGATAAACCAAATACAGATTTTGAAAAGATACAAGTACGTGCTGTACATGATTCTGATCAGTCGGCTAGATTATTTGCAAGGCATTGGGACGGTCTCATGTTGTAATTGATAATTATTTGAATATTGGTGATAATTATGGGCCAAACAATCTAGTGGCAGGCCACCGAAATTTACATTATGTGCAAAAAGATTAGTTATTCGTGAGTTACTGAAAATAATGCATTCATCAGAGCCATAGTCAGATGTCTTGACATCCCTGTGTCAAAATCAACTGTCATAATATCATCCATAAGTTTCTATAACTTATATTCAAGAAGAAGAAGCCTTGATCTCCACTGAAGCAAAGTCACAAAGAAAAAAGGCTTCTCTGGTCAAAAGAAAAAATTTCCTGGAAGGAGGAATGTAAAAAAGTAATATGGAGTGATGAACAGAAATTTAATCTTTCCATTTAAAATGGTCCAAATAGATGGCAGTTTCACTGGCACGATATTTGCAAAAAAAGAAGATATCTACTCAAAATTTAAGTGTAGAGATGGAAGTGTAATGGTGTGGGGCCTTTGGATGCCACTCCGAGAGTAATCTAGCATTTGTAACTGAGAATGAATGTTGTAAAATATCAGATGCTACAGAGTATCTTTTGCTATTTGCTGAACGTATGGCAGGTCCTTTATTTAAATTTCAGCAGGACAATGCTTCAGTACATAAGGCCATATCGACCTATGAATGGTTCCTTCACAATGGTGTGTAGGTGATGGACTGACCTGCATTTTCATTTGCTTTAAAAACCAATAGAGAAAGTTTGGGGCAGTTTAGCACATGCTGTGTATGCTGGTGGAAGATAGTTCACAATGTGGTGATTTTTAAAAAGAAAGTATTGTTCAGGAATGGAAAAATATAAACAAAACTTATCTGCAAAACCTCTTTTAATCAATGCTTTCAAAGTTATTCAGCAAAGCGGTAACTTTAAGCTGAATAACTGCGTTTATAATTTTAAACATGGTAGAATTCATGTTACGTATTGGAAAACGTTTTGTGTTGTTGACTATTCAATTATGTGTTTAGTTTATGTTATTACACAGATATAACGTTGTGGTAACAATCATTCTATAATATTTTTGCTGGAAATATAGTGTTTGCGACTTACTCTGTGGCTTTATATTTTCTGGACGCACCTTACCAATACGTATGCTGAGATTAAGAATGAGCGAGATTCCATGTTCACGGTTGGTTCAGGCAAAGTACGAACATTGTTGTCCTGTAGTAATAATAATAATAATAATAATAATAATAACAATAAAAATAATAACATTCGGAAAAGAGTGAAAGAAAAAGGTTTTAGGAACCTTTAATCTTGTCCGGTGCATCTTCAAACCTTTAAGTAGGCTCTTTATAACTCTCAGACCAGTATCTCTCAGACCAGTACAAGATTGTAGCCAAAACTAACTGTCTATTCACTGTTCTTTCAAATTGAAATAACACCACATTCATTTGAAAAACTGAATTTTGACTTTTCCTCAACTCTGTAATGTTGTTTCACTAGACGTAGTGTTCACTGGTGTTAGATCAAATATTGAATTGGAATACTGTACAAATGTAAGCTTTTGGTAAATGTGTAGTTTGCACTGAACAGTTTCCAATAGTCAAAGAACGTATTTTGCAGCTGAGGCAACGCTCTAATAAGACGATATAATGGTTATCATGATATGGTCTTAGGGTCTCTTTCTAAATGTTTTCCCCCATCAGTAGAATGCGATATTAAGAATGCCAAGTATATTACAGAAATTCGTCGAGTCATAATTCAATTAAACTTTTTTCATGAACTTCACAGATATAAATTTATTTTGTAAATTGAATTATATGAGGTGACATTTAGGTGACACCACTTTAGCACTAGAGAAACTTCTTTATTACGAAAAAAAAGCAAAAAAACAAACAAACAAACTTGTTTTTCGATGTGATATTAGAGTTATAATACCTTACAATACTTGTTTGCTATAGTACAACAGACGGATCTTGACGATCTCGTTTGCTTGAGAATTACGGAAAACACGAGATCTGACCACTAGCCTCTTCAGGAGGTGTCAAGGTATTTAGTATATCCTGGTGATGGAGGCTTTGGATACACCAGTTGCTTCAGCTAATCTGTCATGAACTATTTCTAAAGGAATGAGAGGTCCTCCATTCATTAATTCCCTCCGAAAATATTCTTCAACTTGCAATATTTTTTCCGTGCGCTGCTTCGAATAGCACTGTTTCTCGACATTTTGTGAGAAGACTTTGATAGAGGCTAATCTCGCGTAAATTACGTGAAAGCGCGAAAAAACAAGATCGTTAAAATCCGTCTGTTGGTCTATTAGTTATATTTACCTTAGAAATTCAGCAAAATTTTACAATTTAAGTATATTCAGTAGAAATAGTAATATTGTACTGCAATAACTTAAGCAATAATAAAAAAAGAAATGTAAACTAAAAACGGCAATGTAAATAATGACAATTAAAAAAATATGTTGTAATAAGAAAAACAAGTTTAATTCTGTGTTCAATAAACTTATTTCATGTCTGAGAATAAAATCAATTTATTCCAAGTTCAGTTGCAGCTGAACAAGAGATCAGATCTTAAATTGAAATACAATGATTTTTAAGTAGCTCCGATTATTTCTAATCATGTCTAAAGAAAAAGCGATTATAATAAGAAACGTCTGTAATTCTTCACACCAATTCGATTTAAAATTATTAGAGCCTCGTGACTTTAATAATAAAAAGAAAAATAATTTACATTTATTATTATTATTATTTGGAAAACAATAATAAATTTATATTATTTATTATTTCCTAAAAATATAATATGAGCATTAAAGATAATGTTTCTTTAGCTGTTTATTTAACTTTGTTCAAAAATAAAGGAGTTTTTTTTTTATACTGTATATTACTTAATTTTTAAATTTCATCAAAAAGAAAGTAGGAAAGTAACGAAAAAGTAGATAAGTGATGAGAAGGAAGTTAATAAAAAAGAACAGCTTTATTTCGAGATATTAAATTCAGGAATATGAGAATCAATAATTTTTTCGAGAACTAGAATTACATTCTGCGATTTCAAACATTTAAATTGACAATTATTTGAATCAAATTTGAATATGAATCATTTGCGTTATAAGTATAATTTTACTGCATTCATAAAAAACCCAAAACAAAGTACTTCCTAACTAATGCTGCTTTATTCTTTAGAAATCGAAAAAAGCAAAATAAAACCAACAAACAGATTAAATAGTGATATAATTTAATATTCGCTTTTGCCAATATATACATAATTGTGGGAGGTGGGCCCGAAAAGGGGCCCTGAATAAAGGGTCCCGCTGTCGGTCGGGGGTGGGACACTTAGGCCCCGGTGTTGTCTTCCACCCACCAAGTGTGGTCTCTCTGCCTCCCATAGGGGAGCGGATTTTTTACTTTTCTCCGTACCTAGCAAATTACGGGACTAGCACGAATTTCGAACGCAGATGGTTCCGTTCCATGAAGCCGTGGGCCTAACTGCCGAGTCCCGTCGGAATAGCTGCTTTTTCGTGCCATCCCGTTCCGAGTCCGGTACCGCCGGCTCTCCTGCCGACCTAGGCGCAAGAGAGCCGGTATATGTAATTTCATCATTACCGAATTGCTGAATTTGAATAATCAGTTCATAAAAGTTGCAAATCACTGATTAACAGAAATCAGATTTTTAATTTAAGTTTTGACTTTAAGTTGTCCGATTTATTATCTGAAGTACTATCGAAGTTTTACAAGTAGGCCTGTTTTAGTCGAAGTCATGAAAGCTTTTTCTTTAGCGCCGTGTGTTGATTGTTTCGTTTTCGATTATTCGTTGCGCTACTAAATAATAGTGTTCCATAGTCAATTACAAAATAAAGGATTTGTTTTTTCTTTCCTTTAACCGTTATTGTATCTCGTATTGATTTAAGAGTATTAAGATAAATGAAGATTTAATAGATGAGATTGTAAATATTAAATTTATAAATTATATAACTTCAAACTTTATCTGAAAAAATTCATAAGGTATAAAACTGGATTTACAGCGAATACGAAACCATAATGATCCAGTAAATGTTTTATTTCCTACAAATAATGATTAAAAATATAAAATATAATTAAGAAATGAATTAAAGAAAGTATAAAATATAATTAAAAATTATACAATAATTTTAATAATAATAATAATTAATAATATTATAATAATAATAGAATATTATAATAATAAAAAAAATAATGAAGCAAGCAGGATTCGAACTGGTTACTGCAGCCACGGCGCAATATACTAATTCCTATTCTGTCACGATTATGAACAGGAGCTAAATATAAACACTTATCATGTCTGTAACTGAATGAACTAGAATTTAGAAATTTCGAATTTAAAGAATGTTCTGGACAAAAGTTACCTGATTTCAATTTCATATGTAATTATAAGAAATTGAATGTATTCAAAAAAATACTTAATTATCGATATAATTTTTGAGACTGTTTATGAAATTGAATATAGTTTTTTCTTTTTACAGTATACAGTGTTAGTTAGTTTTCATACCTTATTAAGACCATCCGAAAAGGAATCTCTATGAATTGTGAAAAAAAAATAATAAGAAAAGGTAAAATGTTATTAAGTACAAGAGCTTTGTACCATCTACACTACTACTCAAAATAGTGACCAAAGAAATTGAAGCGTTTGTCATTGTGCTGCACATGCTTTTGTATGCTCTTGTCATAGAAAGTTCCCGCCTGGGATTTCAGCCAACTCGCTACGCCTCTCATGAGTTCCTCGTTGTTCCAATCGCACTTTCATCTTAGCGAACAGTTCAGTTTAATTTTTATCGAAAATCTTTAGTTTTGAGTAGGACTGTATTTTAAACACTACCCTCATAAAAAGAAAAGAAAATGAGCCTTTTTCTTTGGTTCCTTCTCATTCTATTTTCATCCCAATCATGACTTATTATTACTTATCGGCTGATAATATTAAGAGATTCCTTTGCACGATATGAAGATAACGAGTTGATTATTAGGAGTCTTTAATAAGAGAAGATGAACTTCTATGATAATGTTTGGAGAATGCGGCAGTTATCAAAATGTTTGATTAGAAAGAAGAAAAAAAAAATGCAAATCTTGTAACTTCCTGTACTTTGCCGAGTCATAGTTAGCATCGCAAGCTGACCTTCGTGAGTAAGACTTTTTTTTTTTTTGGTAATTTTCTTCTCTTATGAAAGAGCATTGAACTAAATAGTACAGCTATTGTTTAATGAAAATAAAAGTATTCAGTCATCCAACACCAATCACTCATTTCTCTTCTATCTTTTCTTGCTTTCTTTCCGTTTTTTTGTTCTATTTTGTAAACGTGACCTTTGCTCTTTCCGCAGCAGTTTTCACATAAACCTTAATTAAAAATTAATTAATCAGAAACTTAAATTTGTAAATATGCAAGCATTATGGTAATTATTCCGATCACTTGTCTTTTAGATTCTATACCTTGATCCTGAAATACTTCCTATTTTATTTATTTATTTATTTTTTATATTTTAATCTTCTATAGTTGCGAGTTAATTTCGGAATGAAGATTGAATTATGACATTTTCAGTCAAATGAGATTTTTAAAATTTTTTTTTTCAGTTCTTAGTTATTTTTAGCTTTCAAAAATGTAGAATTTTGCTTTTTATTTTGTTATTAAAAGACCGAAAAGACATTTTGTAACTTGTAATACTGTTCCAATCATATTAGAAAATATAGGCTATGGTAGAATTCATAAATTAGAATTAATACTATTACTACTGTTTATTTGGCAAGATACAATAATAATTTTTTCATTAATATTTACTACTATTCGAAGAATTTTGTTACATTAATTAAACATCATTGGTAACCTTTTTCAGTAATGACTTTCAGATAACAAAATACTAGAAATACTGAAATTTTTTGCTTATTAAATTGTTACCCCAGTCGATTTTATTTTTATATTTTAAATTTGTTTTGGCATAACTTGAATGATACCAATATGAACAAAATGCTTCAAGACTTATAAGGTTGTCTGGTGTTATTTTATAATGAATTAATTGAAACAATAAAGTTAGTAAAATATTCAAATGAGATAAAATGAAAAATGTACCATATATATCTTTATCTTTTTATCACATTTCAGAAGAAAACGAGATACGTTTTAGCTTGGCTTTTCTTCATGGTTATATTGTTTCTGCCAGAAACAGGAATGGTACTGTACATGAGTATCAAATATTGGGTAAGTCTTGAATTGATATCTTTACATTTTTCCTTAAAATGATAATTTTTCTCTCTCTCTTTGTCTTTTATCTAAAATTATTAGCTAGACTTGATGTGTTGTATCTGAAACCCATATATGATCCTTGTATGATACTAGTTTCCAAGAATATGAGTAAAGGGGAAACCACGTCGACACGTGCCTGTGGCCATTTTCTGTATTTATTTGACATAACTGGACAAACACTTAAGACCATCTAGACGAGAAAGAAATTATAGGGAAAAAAAGTCTTCGATCCTTGTGGGGATTGAACTGATACCAAAAGGCCACAGGCCATACACCATATGAACACAAATACATATAACTAGTCTTTTTATTCATTATTTCTTGCATTTTACTATTTTCTCAACGATTGCTGATCATTGTTTGCCAAAGCGTTCATGCAATAATGAAAAAGTAGAGAAAGAGTATGGACTTTGTTTTATGTCTAAGGTCAGTTATTAATGTTTCTGTTATGTCATAACACTGTTCTTAGTTGGTAAGACTCAGAAAGACATTTCCAAATTCTGCTTAGTAAAATTACAATTTCTTCTAATTTATCCAACAGCGATATGCAGTCCACAAAAGACATTGGAAGAAACTGCATTTTCAGATTTGATATTTCCAAAACTGACATTTAGAAGTAAACGTATAAGATTATCTTTTGGGTAGTCGGGCGATTTAGACTAATTTAGCTGAATCCCGCAGTTCGAATCCTATTGGATCTGTGTCTTCTTTTATATTTTGGCCTATATTTGTGCTTAAATATGTTGAATAGGTTCTATGTGGAGCCATTTCAACAAAAACAAAACTATAATCTTATAAGGTACTATTTCTTATATAGCATTAACAGTCAATGTAAAACACAGGATAACTAAAGCTTTTTTTCTTTTGAAAATAAATGTAAATTATTACTTTTATTTTTAGTAGGTTGAAGATTTTTGATAATAGATATTATAGGAGGAAAGAATTACAAAAAAAGTATGGAATAATTTCATATAACTAAAGCTCATTACACCTCGATTTATGATGTTACCTATTAAATAATCCCGATTAATGACTCTTTAAAATGACTACTATATTAATTACACCGTAAATTTATAATTTTTTTAATGTTTGAGATTCATCCGTCTTCATTTACAATCAGTCAGCAATACTTTTTTGTGGTTTTTTTTTTTTTTTGAAGCTAAAAATTGTTATTGATGCTTTGATAAGTTTGTTTTTTTATTTATTTATTAAAATTGGGCATTTATATATTAGGACGAGAAATTACTGATGGCATTGAACCAATTTAAGCTTTTAATCTAAATAATTCCCTTTTGATTAGCTATAATTTCAATTTATGGTGATTTTCATGGGACCAATCAATGTTATTAATAGAGGCGCTACCATTAACTTGAAATTGTACATCTTAACGACATTGATATTATGAAAGCGATTAGAGATTATTTCTTTTTACATTTGCCATAAAGTCAGTGAGAGGATCTAAATTCCATAAATAAATATTATAACTATACAGTCATCTTCAATTATTGTTAGCCTATATTATATACTTAGTTTAAGAGAAGAAAACCTTTTAAATTTGAAAACTAAAATTCAAAAACCTCAATCAAGAAGGATAAAAATATTTAAAAATGCCTACCATTAAAAGCACGGACAAACGATTAAAAAGGATAAAAAGATCACGACGTTTCTGACCCTCAACTTCTTTGGGTCTATTTTCAAGTGACATTTAAAAAAACATCTTCCATCGATGGAATCGTCTTATGAAATTTTCACAAGACGATTCCATCGATGGAAGATGTTTTTTTTAAATGTCACTTGAAAATAGACCCAA
>JAFIDM010000001.1:137143055-137156023 GCA_023159025.1 Thereuonema tuberculata
GGCTCTACATGAGATCTCATATCTTTTTAACAGTGAAAGCATTATGACATGTGAGTCTTGGCAACTTATTTTACACGAAGTGTTTTGGGTGGGATTTCATTTCTTTTTGTAGGATGAGATCTGATAACTTTTTAACAGTGAAAGCGTTATGAGCATGCGAGTCTTGGCAACCCCTTATTTTACATGAAATGTTTTGGGTGGGATTTCATTTCTTTTTGTAAGATGAGATCTGATAACTTTTTAACAGTGAAAGCGTTATGAGCATGTGAATCTTGGCAACTTCTTTTACTTGAAATGTTTTGGGTGGGATTGTCTATTACAACTAAATTTAGTTTTAAGATTATTTAGAAAATGGATTTTTTTTCAATACCCTACTTTTCTGTTTTTCTATTGGTCAACTTGTAAATACAAGCTGTTTGCACTTTGGAAGAAATCACATTATTACACAGTATTATTTAGGCCGAAGCATTGAGGGTACGACATATTTCAGATCTTAATAAAATCCAAAGTATAAAAGCTAGATAAATGAAACTTAGCGTATTTCATTAGTATGGTAACTGCATCTTATCCTGAAAATTTGAGCTCTCTAGTATTATCCAGGCCGAAGCTATGAGGGTTCGATAATACATAACCAGACCCCCCCCCCCTTTATGAGGGGTTGGAATGTGAAAGTTACGAATTTCTTAATTTTTTTGTTGTTTGTGTGCTAATCCTAACCTGCATACCAAATTTCAGCTTTCTAGGACTTCAGGAAGTACCCTAGAGGTTTTGATGATCATGAGTCAGTCAGTCAGTCAGTGAGTGACGGAATCGACGTATTTTAGGTATTAATAAAATCCAAAGTATAAAAGCTAAATAAATGAAACTTAGCGTATTTCATTAGTCTGGTAACTGCATCATATCTTGAAAATTTGAGCTCTCTAGTATTATCTAGGCCGAAGCTATGAGGGTTCGAAAATACGACGAAACACTTCCAGAAAAGGTACGTAGTGCCCTTCCTGCCTTCGGCTCGTCTTGGCGGGGGCACTGCCGTGCCCCCAGATAACAATTAAAATATTAACCAAATCCTCTAACCAGATTCTCAAGTTTTTATATTCTGAAAATATTCTAGTTATTTATAATTTAATGAATAGTACCAATCGGATTTCTTCAGCTACACAGAGTTGCAGATAATCTACTATGCTTAGATAATATAATTGTTTTACAATCTATATTACTAAAATCGTTTATTTCTCTGTCTGTCCGTGTGTCTGTCTGTCTGTCCGGCGCAGTTTTCTGTGAGAATGAAAAATAGAAAGAATTTTTTCAATGAAACATCCGCGACAGGAATCGAACCTGCAACCTTCTGATCCGAAGTCAGACATCTTACCCATTAGGCCATGGGAACTACAACTCTCTTCATATTGCTTTTTTGACTTATCTGTCAAAACTGAACTGACTTTGACTGAAAAGTAACAATTGTAATTAAAAAGAAAGTCAAAAAAGAAAAAAGCAGTACGTCATTAGGTAGAATACTGAGAAATCAGTATTTGTAACTTAAAAACCACTGAAAAGTATCTATTGGAATTGGATAAACGAGATGAACGAGAGTGTCGATAACATCAATCGAATGATAAGTCTAAGAATACAAGGAGAGACTACAGAGCATACAATACAAGTGCGAATAAAATTGACACTTCTGATAATTCACCACACGAACATCTCTATATGCCCGAGTGTCTGAACGCATTGAATCTCAGCGGAATTCCTCAACATCGTTTGTCGTTGAAGATTGGATCTCCAATAATTTTGTTGCGAAACATCAATCCCAAGTTTGCATACTGCAATGGAACTCAACTTAAATGCTGTTCATTCGATAATGATCTCATAGAAACCGAAATTATAACAGAACTCACAAAGGAGATTTTGTTTTCATCTATAGGATGTCTATGGAACCATGCGGTAATCTACTTCCATTCACTTTCACAAGAAAACAATTTCCGATCAGACCTTCTTATGCGATATTTATCAATAAAGCTCAAGGACAAACTCTAAATAAAGTTGCTATATAATTGGAAAACGTTGTCTTAACTCACATACAACTTTAGGTGTTTGAGTCACAATTCAACAGAATTTGGTTATCTTCACTCTAAAGAATACTCACAATCAATTTGTTGCGAAGAATTTCGTATACAAGCTATGATCTTCATTTATCATCTATATCAACTAACGTCCATCTGAAATCTCTTCTTCAAATATCTATATCGAACAATCTGATGGCCTAGCTAATAGATATAGATAATTTTCACTATTTGTAACTCAAAAACCACTGAAAAGTATCAATTGGAATTGGATAAAAAAGAACAGAAAAAAAAATAATCACTATTTCTATTAGGTAGAATACTGAAAAATTGCTATTTGTTACTCAAAAACAATCACTATTTCTAACTCAAAAACTGTAAAGTATCAATGGAAATAAAAAAAAGAGACTCAAGAAAGAAAGAAGCACTATTTCTATTAAGCAGAATACTGAAAGCTCACTATTTGTAGCTCAAAAGCGACTGAAAATTGCATCTATATTACGAAAATCTTTTATTTCTCTGTCGGTCTGGTGCAATTATTGTAATTTACAAAAATAGAAATAATTTCTACAAGTTATCTACTGGAATCCAATATGCAACCTTCTGCTCCGAAGTTAGACGTCTTAGGCATTAGACCACAGGGATTACATTCTAATCTCTATAAAATATAAAAATATATCACAGATATATGATTCACACGCTGATTCTAAAAGCAGTCGTGAGTTGAGAGAATATATACATCAAAAATTAAAATAAAAAAAAACTTTAAAAAAAATTTTAGTTTTATTTTACTTGATGTAATTTGTGTGTGTGTTTTTTTTAATAAATAACAAATTGTTTTCCGTTACATACGCGAGGCTTCCGGAGCGAAGCGACGGGTAGCCGACTAGTTATATTATAATTAAAAAGACAAACTCACTAAAATGGCTTAAAAAAGATTACATAATTTAAAAATACATATAGGAGCTTTCGAGAATCTTCAACAGCTCTCCTTGTCAACTACAAGTAGTGTGTTTTTCTTAGTGTGTATTATAACTATAGCTTTTAATACGCGTTAAATTATTACAAAATTACAATTACCTTATAAATGACTCCAGGCAGCTGCATAATGTATAAATTTCAATTATAGTCTAGAGAGCATCTTTTCAACTGCCTTCCAAATAGTGAGAAGCATATGCATATTTTTTCTGGGATTCAAAGCAGATTTTGCGAAACATCTTCGCTGAAAAATACATTGTGCTTCTGTCAGAAAAAAACAACTCTTAGATATTCAGTAGATAAATATTAAAACATTTTCTAAAATAAAAATTAAAGAAGATCAATTAATTGAAGCTGCGGATATGATTTCAGTTATATGGAGATATAAAAACAAAATACCTCAGATCTGAAGGAGCAATAAGTCTTATTAATTATATACAAATAATAAAAACTTCGGTGAGAGATTTTCCTACTCCGGGTGAAATTTGTTCAATATTTCGGCTCCGTATCTTGAGCCTTAATCTGGAGACATTTCAGAATTTCATTATAAACTTTCTGTGCCGTTATTTGGTCAATGTTAATGTATTGAAGCAAATGTCGTGAATAAAATCTTTCGCTCCAAAACATTAACATTGACTAAATAACTGCATAGAATTTTTTTATAATCTAATTTTCAGTATCAAAGGCTGAAGATATGGAGCCGAAATATTGAACGAATTTTACCGGGAGTAGGAAGTCCTTCATCGAAGCTATTTTTATTTGTAGGGAAGAGTGTTGTATCAAAACCATAGTGTACCTTGGACCAATTTAAATATCTGGGACATGCTGGGACCTAATGATCTCTCATAGAACTATTGTCCTTCTTAGTTATTTAGTCTGCGTTTGGATGTGTTTGTCTATGTATTACATGTACTGGAGCAAAAAAGTTATTTTAACGAGTTAAAAGTACAAGTTTTCGCCCCCTAAGTTTATTTTCAACTCGCACATAAGGATTATTTACTGTATATTCGTTGAAATTCCCATTATTTGATGAGTATAATGCCGATGAAACTTTGTGATTTGGTTGTATGATAGCATGCAGTCAGCCATATTTGTTGAAATACAGATACTCGTGCACAACGGGCCACAAATGCGTCTTGTACCTTGGGCCAGTGATTTGTGGTACAAGAAATTACCACGTTTTGTGTTTCAGTGGTTGATACCAAGGGCAACAATGCTTAATAGCAAAACTAGGAAGAAAAGGGACTCTGTAGACTCCAATGCATTAAAAAAAAAATGCCCTTGAGGAGAGTCATTCCGATGACCCAGATATAAATATTTCTACAGAGAAAAATATCAATCAATAGGTACGAATTGGTAAAGGAGGCCTATATTTTGTCTTATTTCCATTTAATTTTCCTTTTTGAGTTTGGTTCAGGTTTAGGATGATTGTTTTGAGTTACACTAGCATATTATACCTTGGTCCACTATGCAGCATATTTTTTTTTTTATTATTATTTGAAAAATTATTTATTTTTATTTGATGGATTATTCCCAAAGTAAATAAGTATGTAAAAATAAGTATCAACGAATTAGTTTTTAAAAACTCACAAAAATGCTATTAGGGCTGAATTTATTATGATAATTCAAAAAAGTGTTCTCCTTACAAGGCTTATACAACACTCCTTATATACAACGCTCTCTCCTATCTTTAATTGCTTGTGATATTGTTACGCTCCTAAGATTGCAGTTATTTTAATTTTTTTGGGAGGAATAAATAAAACTGATTTTTGATCCATTCTTTTTTTTTTTTTCTTTAGATTTCAAAAATAAGTTTAAATTATAATATTATTTTACCTTAAAAAATTATCACTGAAAAATTTACTTAAAGTGACATTCTTTCAATTAATTCATCATATTTTCAATAATAATTACTTTCTTAGTAATTTCTGGACAAATAATCAATTCCTATCATAATTAATTTTCTTTAAAATTTAGCTAAAATTAGAATTTTTATTTATAATTTTTATCTTCACTTATAACTGATAAAAATATTGTCAGATGACAAAGCATTAGACAGGTCGAAACCACTGTAAATATCCTGTTCTGTTTTATAAAAAATACGTTTGGCATTTGTTAAGGAAAAAAGTCTTTAAAAATAAAACTAAAAGAAGCATTTTAAGCTGAGTAAATGAGTTCGCAAATTTGTCTCAGAGCAATTGAAGTCGCAAGAAGCCGAGCAGTCATAGACAGCTGTCTATTGACTTGCTTATTTAATTAAACGAAGAAGCATAAATTTGCCTCGCTGAATGTTTTGTCATAAAGAAAAAAAAATGAATAAAAAAACTATTCAGAATCTAATTTCCCATTTCCTTTTTTCCTATCCGCGAGCTACTCAGACTGAACGCAATGACAGAAAATGGGGTTTGGGACGAAGAGGAAGTTGTGTGAATTTAAGGAATGCTTAGTTGGTAGCTACGGATGGAGAAATTAAGTGCTTTTATTCTGAATCCCAAACGAGTGCTTATTGTCGGTCCTTCACGGGAGGATGACTCCCTACTTCCAGGAAGGATGCGGACTGTTTACAGAGCTTAGTTTCCATTGAACGATTTGGACAATGAAGCTCAAATCTACAGGATGTGGTATTACAGTCAGCTTTGGAAAAGAACAGCAATTTGTAGCTCCGCAAGGACAAGGTTGTTTAAAATAAGAGTAGTTTTCGGTATTAGTTAAGCTACGTTCCCTAGTTTAGTAGACAATATCTTGGCAATGCTTGTATTTTCTGTTGATCGCTAGACTTCACAGCTAATTACAATTTCTCCTCTAGCTTTCCTCGTTATTCGTAAGGAGTTGCTGAGGAGATCCTGAAGACGACTTCAGTATTTCAAAGTTGTTTCATTTATTCTTTTTTCTTACTATGTCTTTTTCCTTCCTCTTTAAAGGAGTTGAAAAGATTTCAGTAAAATATCTTGATTCTCAGCATTTAAGTTTGAACTACCTATAAGACCTATAACTACCTACAAGGGAACAAAATATTTAAATACAAGATCTTTAAACATTTTGTAGAAAACAAATAGTTAAGCCTTCCGCAAAAATATTGAAATACTTATGTAGTTCCTGATCTTTTAGTAATGGACTAAGCTGTAAAACGGAGACAGTATTCTTTCTAAGAGGTTAAGCAAGTTGGCTTTGAATTGACCACCCATTTCAACTGGTCCAGACTGGTCATACAAACGCCGGAGAACCCACTAGCCAACAGAAGCTACAAGGGGAACACTTCTATCTTATTTCTTGAAAGACGAAAAGCTACACATCTACGAAATAACGAACGTGATCAACTAAAACATAGATAAAAATTCTTTGTAGTGGTGTGAAAATCGATCTGTGTCTGAAGCCTATATAACCTAGCTGAAGATAAACTAGTTGATTAAAGATCAGAAATATTCTTTGTCTCATTTTTTTTATCAATTTAAATTCAGTGTCTTTTTTATATTTCCTCCAGAAATAAATCGCGATTAATATTCAGATATCTATTCTATGCAGCGTGATAAGCTATCAAAAGAAATCGAATTCATCAATAAATTATCGAAATTGGCTTAAATTTAGAATCGGTAGAACGAGTACTTCTAGTCAGTTATTCGCAACTTCAAAATACTTAAAACAAATGATTGTTGTTTGTAATAAATCACATACTTCTGTTGTAAATAATGTGTGCCCTCAATTCCTTGACAGTCAGAAGGTATTTCTCATTTGCTTATGCACTTGCTGTTCCAGAAAAATCATAAAAAAAAAAAAAATTCAAGTTAAGAGTCTTGCAAATATAATTCCTCTAATGCTTATTTTGAATAATCCCGAAATTTTTAGAATTACGTTATTCTTCCTTTGGATAAAGAAATTGATAGATTATTTCTTAGATGCAGTTATGGCATACGAATTTTAATATAACTAGTTTAATTTATAGTATTTCTCACTTATTTCTGACTTGGATAAATGAAGAAAATTATAAAATTTGGGATATGATGTTTGTTACCTGGGAATTGAATCGAAGGAGTAGTTTCGAAGAAAATTTAATTACAAATTTGTAGCTGTAAAAGATATTTTATACTATAATATTATTTTGACTTTCATTTTTTCTTTCTACCAAATTCTAACTAAATTGTTTTTTAATTATTTTTTTTAATTTCAAACCTTTGGTTAGCTATCCCGCTTGACCAGTCATCAGATGACTCATCACCTTTGACCGGTATATTGTTCAATGGCAGGTTACATTCTCTGTACATGCCAAGTATGAATGAAATCGCTGTGTGCGCGATCGGGGCTTTCTCTTGTAAGTTTAAGATGGAGGGACTCCCGTAAAAGGGGAGAAAAGGGGGGGGGGGGCATTTGCCCCCTTCTGAAGTTTTAATGTCAACATAATAATTATATATTAATCAATATATTAACTTCATAAGGAATTTTTTATCGCAAAATGCTAAAAAAAAGTAATTTTTGTAACTTTTTAATGTAGTTTATTTAATCACTAAGTAAATTACAATTTTTTACATGCTTTTTTTACACTGCCAATATATTTTATCCCAATGCAAAAAAAAGTTGTGTGGGCGCCCATGATGTTAAATAGAAACCTATGCAAATTGAGAAAACTTTCATTGTAATTAAGCTTACGTAGATTTATTTATAAAATTTTGTTTATTAAAATCTTAAATATTAAAGCATAAATTGTGCACATATTACAACAATTTTTAAAAGCGATTTTTAAAAGTATTTTCTGTTAAGAGAAACATAGAAATAGAATGACAAAAGTTTCATTAATATTTTTTATTTATTTATTTATTATTTATAAACATTATATAAATGTTTGCTTAAATATTTCTTGCTTGTGCGCGCGTGGGCTCCGTGATATTTGAATTCGCGTCATAAAGTAAACAGAAGTTCACTGAAAGGTGTTATGATACACATTGTCTGATGACTCATGGAGTTTCCATTTATGCTGATCTCCAACAACGTAATATGCGTGAGATTTCATTTGTGCTGTTATTTACTGGGTCTGACCTTGAACCGTTTCCATAGAGAGAGATGAAACTATATTTCAATGGTCTGTGGAGAAAATATAAGTGGCAGGTGTCGATGAGCTCGGAAAACTGGGTCATACCTGTCGACCTGCACCGAAACCCTTGCCTTGTTTGGAAAAGGCTGTTCGAATCAGAAAGACTTACTCAAGACTTCAAGACTAGTAAAATAGAGAATAGTAAATTTAAAAACCAAAATCTAATTAGAAAACAGCTTTGAAAACAAATGCCATGTTTATTTACATGTTTTAGGGACAGAACACAAGAAGTTCTTCTCTTTTTATTTATTTCTTAACATATTTCTTAATAGCAAATATTTTCGATATATTGTGTTAGTAAAGATGTTTTAAGAGATTAATATTTTGAATTTACCATTTATTAAATATTTTTGTTTTATAGTAAATATCTTTTTCCGTAACTTATTATAACCGTTCTGTATGTTTGTTTGTTTTTTCATTTGAAATTAATTTGAAAAGTTTGATTAACTTTAAAGTTACTATAAAAAGTGCAAGAAATAAAGTGTAACAAAGGAAAGTGCTAAGTAAACTGTAAGAAACATTATATTCTTCATTCTTGATTTCTCCAGTTAGATAAATAATAATATATATCTTTGAAAACCTTCTTTTATATCAGACGTTATTTCGCAAAATTTTATCATTTTGCTTTTTCAAGCCTTCTTTTCAACAATGACATGAGTTCATCATTTTCAATAGTCTATTAATACAATCACATTTCCATTATATAACTTAATAATAACATGAATTCATTATTCCCAATTATATAACATAATAATAATAATAATAATAATAATAATAATAATAAAATTTATCACAATAATAATGTCTTATCAACATCTTATTAATAACATGAGTTCATCATTTTCAGTAACATATTAACACAATCACGTTTCCATTATATATATAACTTAATAATAACATGAGTTCCCCATTATACATCTTAATAATGATGAACTTTTGCGAAATATCGTCTGATACAAAAGAAGGTCTTCAAAGATATATATTATAATGTAAGAAATATTGTTTCAAAGGATTTATGGAAAGATGTTATTTTTAACAAAGAAATAACAATGAGCAACATCTTTGGAAACTCTCTTCATTTCATTATTCATTTGACAGTTCAAGAAATGCTTAGGCAGCGCTAGCATATCCTGTAATGACTTTTCGATTGACTTATATATCTCAAATAATGATACAAGTTGATTGGCGTACCGAGGGGGAGAGGGTTTCCCTGGGTTGTCAATCCCTCCTACACATTACATCCGAAATTGAAAGAAATCTAACATTTGGAACTTTTTTATTTTTATTTTTTGGTTGGAAAACTTTCATTTTGTTTTTAAACACCCCACCCACGGAAAAAGAAAAGAACACAAAATTTTGTTTTTTTTGTTGTTTTTTTTTTTTTTGTTAAACGGCTAAGAACCATCTTCGCCCATTCCAAATTACTGGGCACGTTTTGGACCATTTTTTTTATATAAAACGGAAACAAAAGAAAATGAATAAATGTAGCATGACTTTATTTTTTAGACATTCGTTATTCATTTGAAATACTATAAAGTTAAGCCTGACTTACAAATTCCTTAAGCCTGCAATCACTGATGGACTTGGTTTTATTTTACGATTACTGAACAAATCCGAAGGTTATTGTTTTTCCTGGGAAATGTTTTCCTTAATTTTACAAGTTAACGAAAGAAAAGAAAATTTAAAGTGGAAACTTTCACTAATGAAAAGAGGTTAATCTTCTTTTGTTGAGAATACGATGAAAATATTTTATGATTCCCTCATTAACCAATTTAAAAATTTGCTGCTTATCTATTCGGATTCACATGAGAATTATATGAAGAAGATTTGTTCTCTTAATTTTCGAATTTAAAAAAAAAAATAAAAATAAAAAGCTATCAATTTTTATTATAACTTGCCAATATATAAAGTGTTTCCGAATTTATATTACAGAAGAATATGAGAGACGAGAGTAACAGTTTTCATTAAGTAACTTGTGTCCAGTCTTGCACTGATACGGCGCTATAGTCGTTTTAGTGTTATGGCTAGTAGACTATCATTCATGGAAGGACTGTTGCCACCTGCCCATTTGGAGTGTTGGACATTAGAGATGTTCAAAGTGACACCCTCTGGTTCTACATAATAGTGACATCGCCGGAGCATTGATTGCACTCGTTCAAAAATGTCATGTATAGTACGGATGGTGATGCAGGCTTCGATAATTCGTTGACGCAGTTCACCGACAGTGTCGATATGTGTGGTGTACAGAAGGTTCTTTACATGGCCCCAACAGAAGAAGTCAATTGGATTAAGTCACTTAAAACGATTGTAGTACCATTATTTAAAATATTTTAAGTCGAACATACATTACTTAATGAAAACTGTTTGTTTTCGTACCCTTTATCTACCATATTCTTCTGTGACATAAGTTCGGAAACAGTCTGCATAAACATGAAACATTACATGCGTTGAAAGCAACCGATACCTTAAAAACTGTGATTGTATACAATATATCTGCTAATTATCGATATTTTGAGTAGGAAGAACATCACTACTAATAAACAACCATAAAATATTTCGCGATTGGAATATAATTTCTTTTTTCACAGTAAATTTAACAAGATTTAGGATGTTATTTTTCCAAATTCTTCCTATAAAAATTAACTGCGGCTGTCAGACAAGCTTTTGTAATCAGATACAGGAACCCTACTGCAATTTTGAAAAAATATTTTAAGTAATAGTCAAGAAAAATTTATTTATTTACTCGGTTAAACAGTGGATAGCGATCAAAACTCGTAGATCATGAAAATATAAAGTAAAAAGTAATGGAGATTTTAAAAAGATTGTTTTATGGTTTTAGAGTTTTAACATGTAGGTTTGCAAAAAACTTAGAATAACCTATTATCTACGAATGTCATTATAAGAATACAGAAACGTGTACGTAAAAAATCTCGGGAACATCTGCGGTGTGCCTGAGAAGATATATAGTTACCCTTGGTAAACCCTACATTATCTGAGACCTCAAGAATACTGATATTGATCAGTGACATTCTTGTTTTCCAATTCTCTGCTATAAATGAATACTAAAAAATATTTGGCAGTAGAGAAGCTTCAAATTGTTAATTGGTATTCCAACCTACTTAAGTCAGATAATTTCATCACTTCGTACATAAACTTATTTGCCTGTTTATGTACGACTCTAAGGTAGAGATATAGATACCTAATTACATCATACTGTAAACTACTAATGCTTTTTTATTGATTTAATTTCGTGATAACAAAAAGAGTTTCATGCATTTTTTTTTTTTTTACATTTGGAAAACATAACCTAAAGAATTAAGATTAAAATCTTTTAATTTTAGTGTTGTATGATTAACCAACCTTTAGGTTCAGCAATCTAAAGAATTTGGAATAAAATGGCGCATTTTTAAAAAAAATTCAACCCATGTTTTTGTTTAACCACTGCTTATTTTCTTTTTATATCACATTTAGCGTTTTTAATATTTTAAATATTGGTTATTCATTTTAGTGACATAAACTCTGAACATTTTTTTTACGTGAATGAATAGAAAAAGAAAAAAAAAGACTTTTACATTTTTAAATAAAATAAGATCAATAAGTTCAAGTTCTCATTCGAAATTATTGAAAATATATTAATAAATATATATTATTTTTTTTGTTTTTGATAGGATTCAGAAGAATCTAAGTTAAAAAAAAATTCTGACAGAAATATATGATTTTATAAATTTACAGTCTTTAGTGTTCTCCTTCACTGCTATAATAATCAAACAAAGTGTGGGAGCGGAATAAAATCAATATTTGATGATTCGGGTAATCAGAACTGATATCAAAAATAAACAACCTAAGTATACTGAGGGATTGACCAACATTCTTATTCTTACAGAATGTAAAATTTGTTCAAAATTTGTTATAGTTTAAATTCATTAATTTTAATAAATTATTAAATTTATAAAAAATAAATTTAATATTTTAAATTTATTTTTTTAAATTAAATCATGCATAAATATTTGACTGTAGGTGATTTATCGTAGGCTTTAAAATATGTTGTTCTAGTGTGAATATTCAATTACAGTAGAACCTCATTATAACGGACTAATAGGGGCTGAAGGTTGTCCGTTTTAATGAAAGTCCGGTTTATAACAAATAATTCTTATAGGGGTGTAATGCAGCAGGGTGTACATCAACGAAAGTACAATAGTAAAAAAGTATTTATTAAATAAATAAAATAAAAAAACAGCCTTCAACATAATAGGTGAATTGAAAAAGATGTGTACGTATAAACTGCATTAATCTTTAGAACAAGAAGGTCCTGGTTCATGTTGATTGCTTACATTCATTGGTTTGAAAAAATAATTTATTTTCTGCTAGGTTTGTTTGCTGCTTATTTTTTCGGTTAATAACTGACGTAAATGTTCATAATATGCAAACACATTTTTATTTGCCGATTGTTCAACATATTGAATAACAAAATTTAAATGGTATTTCACTTCGCTCACCTTAATTGTAGGCTGACATTTTTTTTTTAAAAACTGGCCGTTATAATTGACGTCCATTGTAATAGGGTCCGTTATAATGAGGTTCTACTGTATTTTTTAATATAGGAATAAGAGTTATCCGCCTCATAATCATCTAGGTATTTGTCAAAATACAATTTAAACTTATACTCTCAATTTTCTGAATTTTGTTTTTTGGTTCTGCTATCACATTTTAACATTTTCAGCACTGATTAGTAAAAACTAGAAAATAACCGTATCTCTGTTATCTCCAAGAAAAGAACAATAAAATAGTCCAATAATATTAAATTTAGGTTTAAATTTTAAATTAATATTGATTTAATGGTGCTTTTA
>JAFIDM010000001.1:137157520-137170250 GCA_023159025.1 Thereuonema tuberculata
CCCCCCCCCCCCTGCCCGGTAGCTTCGCCCACGCGACGGCTCTGCTCCCTTATATTAAGACCCTTTTTTTAAATGCCTTTTGTGCTTAATAGCTGCTTTACACCTTCTCAAAAAACAAAGCTTGAAAACTTCCCTCAAACGAGCTCAAAAACTTGCCATTTGCCAGTTCAGCTTGGGGGAAATGCCGGCGCTTTACACGTGCGATCGGCAAATCGCGTTTAGATCTCGTTTAGATCCTGATTAAAAATACTAGTCGGCGAAGCGACAAACAAGTTGATTTCGCAGCTTTGTTTTGCTTTAACTCTCAACTCGTTTCGCAGTGTAGATAAAGAAAAAGGAAAAAAAGATTCCGGATGAAGAGAATGTGGTGAATGAAGCTGAAATGATTGAAGCAACGAGGAAAGAATATCCAGATTTCAGCATGAAGTTAACACTATCGTAGTTTTTAAATAAATGTTTCTCTGAGTCTTTAAATAAATGATGTCGACTTGCTTCTAACATTTGTCTAAATTTAGAACTTACTATATTTAGAAGCCAGGCAGATTTTTCGAGCAAACGAGAGTTTTCGAGCCACTTGCCGGTTTGAGGCAAGTTTTCGAGAGTGTGTGTAATGCAGCCATAACATTCAGTTGGCCTGAGTTTTCCGCTGAGTCATTGTTTGTACAACTAATTTGCAATTTCAAAGTAAATATTTTTGTTGTACAACTTGATATAATCAAATATCAGGCAGCGGTTTCAAATTTGTGCGTACGAAATAGCTTGCGGAGAATGACAATTGTAAAATCTGTAGCAGGTTTGGAAGTAACGCTATTGCTGTTAACAGTTACTTTTAGTGGTACCGATCAGCAACGCCGATGCATTTACTTTGATTGATAATTTGTGAATTTACTTTGATTGATAATTGGAGTAACGAAATCACATTACTTTTTGCATTATTTTTTGGCCATGCTTTTTTTACACTTTCACCCAAACTACTGAGAAGATTGACAAAGAGTGTTTAAAATGTGGCACTTTGCATTTGTGAAGGAGCTCAATCGTTCGAGATGCTTTCTAAGACTATCCTTGGAATTACACATCTCCTACAGAGTCTTGTTTTAGAAGAGTATAGACCAGGAACTCTGTACTCTCCTAAAAAGTCTGAGGGCTGTTATTTTTATAAAACCTTAGGAAGTGTAAGGACTTCCTAATAAATATTTTATAAAAGTTCTGATGCAGGGCCGCAGCGTCCCATCCTCCAACCCCCAACCCTTACTAATTAATAATTGATAATGTCATTTATAATAATAATTATTAATAGCATATGTAATTTACGTAAATGTCTTACTAATTAACGGTTTGACAGTGCCATTTACATCGGGTTGGAAACCTCCAAATGTCGGTTTGGAGTGAACAGATTCAAAGACTGTTTTTGATTATCGGATGTAATTTTTATTATTCAAACTAGCTTCCATCTGCATCTATACAATCTTGCCAACGCTATCTTTAAGTTATAAATTCCTTTCTTGCACATATCCGTGGTTTAACGTTGCAAGAATCTTTCGATGTCTTTTTTGAGATCACAATCTTAGAGATATCTCCTGCCCTTCAGAAAGTTGTCCATATGTCTGAATTGGGAAAAAATCTGTTGGCGAAAGGTCCTGTGAATAATGCACAGGAAACATGAATCAAAATATCTTATCAAGTTCGTGGATTTCCTGCGGGTGTGATCTGCCGTATGCGGTCTTGCATTATCGTGAAGCAAAATGGGACTATTTTTCGATTGACCAGTGTAGGCTGTATTTTTCCTAGCTTCTGATGCATTTCAGTCAATTCTGACACGTACACCTCTGCTGAAAGGGTTTGTCCCGGGCAAGAAAGTTCCAATGAATAATTCCAGCTTGTGGACATCAAACAGTCAAAATAATTTTCGTGAGTGAAAAGGTGGTTTAGGAAATGCTGCCGGTGGCTCGTTCTTATCCAGCGCTTCCTGGATAAGATTGTCGCATATTATCCACTTTTTTTGCCGCAAGTTAAAATTCTCTCCAAGAAAGGCTCGCGAAGATGGAGTAAAGAACAAATTGTATATTGTGTGCCTTCTTTTCTTCTGGGAGTTCATACTTGTACATCTTCCGCCAAGTTCGGTGCAAAATTGTTGTGCGAGATATCCTTAGTTTGATCTCCCTTGAACTTTGATGTTGCTCAGACTTGATCAGTTCTTTCACCTCCTCGGCTGAGACCACTTTTTCATGGCGTCCTCTAGAAGCATTCTTTATGTTGTAATCTCCATCATGGAATTTTGGAACCAACGCTGCACTGTCCTTTTGCTTATGAGGTCTTCATCGAAAACACTATCTTTGTTTCCCTTCGCTTCAGCTGCTGATAAGCTCGTAAGAACTCATAAAGCATCATTTGTCAAATATCCAACGAATCCAAATTTTGATTCAACTCACAAAACAGGACGCAGATTACAGGAAGACCTCATGACCAGTCGATACCAAATGCAGTAGGGGTGATCTTTCAACCGACATAACTACATACCTAAGGTACGCTTTAATTACTTTCCTAGATGGGCTGATATTTGCAGATCAACCAAATCGAAATTTTAAGGTTTACAACCTAATAATAATAATAATTAATAATAAACGTAATTTACATAAACTTCAAATTATTAAATAATGCGCTTCTTTGTTTAATACCAACATTCTGATCGTCAGATATTTTGTGACAGTTGCTATTGCAAGTTATAATATTTTTCAATGTATCTGTTGGCAGTAAAGGCTCAAATTTAATATTAAGTTTGAAATTACCGGACGTTGTGCGGCCAAGGACCTTGGATTGTGCACCCATAGTATAGACAATGCTTGAAAAGGAAAACATTTTAAATCCTTGTCGTCTGACGCTCCACTGTGTTAAGGGATGAAATGTAGAGTTTGCTAGATTTTTTATTTTTTTATAATAATGAAGTTCTGACATTAAATTGATTCTTTCAGTAATTATTTAACAAAATAACTAAAATATCAATTCTAAATAAAATTTGCTAATTTTTTTTTTTTACGGAATTGTATAATAATTGTATAATTTAAATTATATTGAATATTTTATTGTTTTAATTAACTTTATAATTGAAAATTGAACATATTATGTACCAGAAACGGGTATATGCGAATCTTTGGCGAAAAGGAGTCAAAATGGCATCCGTTAATATTTGACACAAAGTTAAATCAAAATATATAGACTCGGCAGAGATAATCATTGTCTATTGCTCTCCCAAGCACATGACTCTGGTCTGTGTTGTCTTCTTGCTTGAATTATCGGCGAAGAAACATCTATTTTACAATTTTATTAGTGATTTGCCGCGACAAATGTCGAGAAAGATTAAACTCGAAGCAACCACAACTACGAAACTCGTGGCATGTATTAAATTTATGTTACATTTTACTTTTTCTCTTCATAACATTGCATCTATTAACTTTACACATATTTTACAGAACACACAATGATTTAATAAAAAGTCTAAATAAAATTTCTGTAAACTACATTAATTTTCAATGTGTATTAAGTATTTTTAAAACTTGATATTGAAATTACAATTTAAAGATTTTAAACATAACATTTTAAAGACTAAAAATATAATATAAATCTGTTGTAACAAGCGTTGTAAAACAGCAACAGAGCTCGAAACAATGAAAACATTCATAAATGTACATAAATAAAAATATAGATAAAAGTAAAAAAAAAAAAAGGATAAGATAAATAAATAAAATAAAGGAAGCAAAATATATTAAAAAAGTGAATGTACTTTTTTTTTGGGGGGGGAGTCCTTAAAAAAAAAAGGACTGTAATTCATAATCTAATTCTTCTATAAAGCTTTTAAATAAACCAATCATTACAAATCTAATTCTTCAAATTTAACAATATTTTTGCAGTTTATGTTAGATTTTACCAATTCATTTGCCAAATTACTTAAATTAATATTTACTTCAATTCCTTCATTTATGTTCATATTTTTACCTTTAGTACTTCTTATGAAGATACTCTCTATAATTTTTCCTTACTTTATATCTTTTTCCAAATATAATATAATTTTATCTCTGTACTGAAAGAGTAATCAAGTTTGCTACAGTGTTCAGCCAATTCTGATTTGTCATTTTGTTTTTTCTTTAAATAATTTTCGAACACTCTCACTCTGAATGTTCTTTTACTCAACTCCTACGTAAAAATTTTTACAATTTAAACATTCGATTTTGTAGACGATATCCATACGGATATCGGACAGATTTAGGATGATTGGTTATTAAAAAGCTTTATTGATAATATGATAATGTTGCCGTGCTGGCGTGGCCGTGCGGTTTAGCCGGCGGGCTGCCGTTGTGGCCGATGCGCCAGTACCTGGGTTTGAATCCCGGTGGTGGCATGGCTGTTTCTTTCTTCTTCTGTGTTTCGTCCGTTTCCCACCTGGGACTTACTATCTCAGGGTTATCCTGGACGGGATATAATTCTCGTCCCCCCTTTCTTGAATTTCACTAGCCTCGTCCTGACGTTGTCAGGTTGAGCTAGTTACGTGGTCCCTTGTTGGCCAAATTCGATAAAAGGAAGGAATATGATAATGTTATTGTTAATACAATATTCAAATGGGAATGTATTCAGGAAACTATAATGTTTTGTTAATATACTAAACGACATCTGTTAATTGTTTGAAATCATACTACTGTATTCGTATTTTAGGCTTGACAAAGGGAAGCATGAAACTTCTCGAAAATTCGTCATTTTTATTTTTATTTTAATTTTACTTTTTTATAATTTTATCTTTAGTAAAGGAAGATATATACTTAAAATATAAGAACTGTAACTCAGTTACTGTTAAGTATTTTTCAGTAACATTGGCTACCGGACCCATAGTGAAGTTATTGTGTTCTTGTTTACAGTGGAATGATTAGTTCTAAAAACGGTCATCGATTGACTTTTTAACTAATAAAAGAAGGTTTTTTTTTGGAAGAGGAGAAAACAGCGGTGCATGCATTTGTAGGAGGCATCAAACTCAAAACCATAAGCGTATATAGACCCAAGAGAGCTTTGGCCGCCCCAGGGGCAGCTTCACCAAAGATGCCTTTCCACCAATAGAAGCAAATGATTTTGTACTAAATTACCACTCTCCTCTCAGCCCGAAATGCGTAGAATACACCAGGGGACTCTAAACATTTGTTATGATTACAGATTCAATGAATTGTCCAATATGACCCCACAATCCCCATCACCAGATTTCGATATTATCATCATTCGGCTTCAAAAAAATGTCTGTTGCTTTGTTTTATTTGATACGTGGAAAGCTAGAAACAGAATAGTTGAAAGGAAATCACAAGAATTTTATCGTAATTATTTATATAAAAACGGAAAATCACAGAGATGAGATTCAGCCCCAATACTTGGCTCCATTTATGGATACCCCAGATTAAGAAAGTCTGAAATAGACTCTATTTTCTTTCGTTTTATGTATTTATTTTATTTATTTATTTATTTTTTGATTGGATGGCCAGTTGAGAGGAACTTTGTCCGCTTTCCCCCCCCCCCCCCCAAATTTGGGAGACAAATGTTTTGTTTTTTACTGTTGGAGTTCCTTAACTTAGTCCAGGCCCAAATAAAATCCTTATTGTTCCTGTATCCAAAGCATTCAAGTACAGTCTAATAAATTGGAAAGAGAATAAGAATTCAAAGAATGAAAAAATATAACTTTTCTAAACGTGATAATTATTTTGAAGATTAATTAACAATTTCAACTTCTGTATTAAAAGTAATATTAAAAAAATATTAATTTAATTACCTACATTTTTTATTAAAAAAGTTTATAAACAATGAAGTCCAATCTGATGGATGTTGGAAAAAGTATCGCATATTTAAAATTTAATAATTAAACTTAAAAATTACAAACAGATTTCTGCGTTGAGTTTTTTATTTTATTTCCTTCTTTTTCTTCTTCTTCTTCTTCTTATTATTATAATTATTATTATTATTATTTTAGTGTTGATTTTTTTGTTTTACTGTAATATTGTCATTTTCATTATTGACTTTAATGTTTCTCAATGTAGAAAGAGATTTGATTACAATTTTTCATAATTTTATTAACTCGCGGAGTAAATTTTTTCTTGGTTATAATTTTTTTTTCATTAGTAATCATTTTGAAAACTGAACTATTGACGTAATTATAATTTTAATTAAAATGAATTATTCTATATCTTTCTTTTTTTTTTAATTACTTTGGTATTTTTAGACATCGGCAAAAAAAATCATAAATTTTAATTAATGGAATTTAAAGAATTGATGATCAAATTTAAAAATATTTTGATATTTATTTTTTTCAAAATCCAAATCATTATCAAAATTTAGATTTGTGTGTGGCAAAATATAAATTAAACTTTTTAAAAAAAGTGTTTGCTAAATAAAAAATAAATACTGCCTTCATACATTTCCTTTTTATTTTCGTTTCTCTTTTTCCTTATTATTTTTTTTTTTCTGTACTTCTGATGTTTTGATTTTCTGGGCTGTTTTTGATTCTATTGTCTCTTCGGCAACGCGCTATCTGCTCTCAACGGAAGAACGTACCTGTAATTACGTAATGCCTACCTGCCAGTCAGTAAATAGAACCTTCCACCCTAACTGGAGAGTGGTCTCGTCCGAGAGCTGCAAGGTGAACTCGCGTGACGTGTGGCTTCGCGCGCAAGATCTATAGTCGAGGCTCGAAAGGATGGCCGAGCCGGACGCGGCGCTGAGCTCAAAGTCATGATGTCCGTCGTGGCTACTGAGCCACAGGTGGCTAGGGTGACATCGCTACGGATACTTCGCTACCCAGTGCCTTGCAAAACTCTTCTCCGATCGATTGTCGAGTAACTAGTGAACATAGTAGCGAGGGGCCTTCTTTTCCCGCCATGGCCCTCCTCAGCTCGTGCTTTTGCGTCTCGCTACTCGTCGGGACATTCATCGCTGGAGCTTATGCGACGGTAAGCGTTTATTTTGTTATGCCGGCGCTACTTGTAACCCTTTCCCACTTGACGAACAGGTGTTGTAAATATCCCGCAGACATCCTTCACAAAAAAGTACAACTTTTTACAGCTCAAATTCCAAATATCAGAGAAATAAAAATTAACAGCGTAAAGAATCGTATTGTATTAAAACAAAAACAAAAAAAAGTTTGATATAAACATATTAAAGATATAACAAAAAATAATGAATTCAAACACCACGTGTGGCATTTTTCTTCAAGTCTTTTGAAACAAGGAAATTTTTGATTCCAATTTGCCAAAACATCAAAAATAAAATAATATCAAACGCCAATTATTAAAAAAATAATAATAATAATTGTAAACTGAATGTAAACAAAATAAATTAATCGTTGTAAGTTTAAAATTACTCATTTTAACATTTAAAAATATTATAACTTTGAAATAAGCACAAACAAAATAAGCAAAAAAAAAATTATAAATAAAATACTTAGTTTTAATTAAAATGTATTTTCAGGTGCAAAACATTTTTACGAAATATTAACAAATAAAAAACACTTCTAAGTAAACACTTTAGTTTTCTTGAGTAAATAATGGATTGAATTCTATTGAAAACTTTCAGTAGTCATCGCATTATTATTTATTTATTTATTTATTTATTTATTTTAATTCGGACAAATGTTAATGGCTATCGTATCTATAATGATTATAAAAATAAATTGTTATATTGTTTTTAATACTACAATAATGTACACAGGAAGTTAAAAACCAGTTAAATTCTAAAATTTAATGCGTTCTGTGTAAAGTTCATGTGAACTTTATCCCAGAGCAATGTTTAATATAATAATAATGTCTGAATTTCAAAAATAAGATCATAACGTAGTCTATAATAATAACCTGTTTACTAGCTTTTTACAATATTATCCTAAAATTTTCAATTCATATTTTATTTTCGTATTTCATAATTCTCTGATGTCCAGTCTCATTCGTTTTATGAATGAATGAATAACTTCTGCACCGGATATCAATAATTATTGCATTATTCAATCTTCCTTTATGAATATTTTATAACAAAACCTAACATTCTTCAGTTTGAGATATGTTATCTGAAACTCACAGAATAATGGCGTTGGGATTATCCTAATTTAGTAGGATTACATCTATTAATTTTTTTTATAGGTAGCACTTTTCGGAAGAGATAATTGAAAGACTGTGATTTAATGGCGTAACTGTTCTTAATTTTTTTCTTGTGTTGATTAGTACGATAAGTGAATGACTCACAATGGAAACATCATTTTCATGGGAACTACTTAGCAGTGGTTCACGACATTAAGTGGGTCACAAAACTGCAAAATAGTTGTGGTTGATATCAAAGATCTTAGTTAGCGTGCATTGTCCCTTTGAGAATTTCAAGTATTGTCCAGAGCGTCGTATAGTGTTTATCTGTGAAATGGGTTTCAGAAAATGGTTTGACTCGTTAACCTTGTTTTGTAGAGCTGCGAAGTCCTCTTAATACTCTCGTCAGTGTCAAATTATGCTTAAAAAAAACGGTTCTTAAGAGATATAGGGTAGGCAACCTCATTCCAATGAATACGGTTACACCCACGTAGACGTGATGTGCAAGGCCGGACCCGCTGGTAGGAACTGGTCTCACCCGCAACAGAGGACACGACCAAAATGATTGTTGTATTTTTCTGACAGTCAGGAATAAAACCACACACTAACAACTGTATTTATATTGTTCGTGCCGAGAACGAAAGTTATGCAACTTGTTATTCCCTAAAATAGATGTATTGTTTTATTAATAGCTTCCTTTACAGTCATACAGCAAAACTTATTCATGTAGAAAGTGTTATCTAAAGTTGTTTATCTCACTGTATTAGTTATCATGCTTATAGAATCTTTTGTATCTCGCTCATACATTTTGTTCTAACTTTTTTTTACTAATTCTAAGCATTTAAAAAAAAAAATAATAAAAACTTAACGATATACTAAATATAATATATTTTCTAAGTGTAATTTCCTATAGTTATAAAGTAATACAGATAATACTGTAAAAAGATCACTAAGGATATAATCCTGAGACGATGTAGCTCAAACTAATATTTTACAACAATATAAAAAATAAACCCTTTATTTCATTTAAGGTCAAACTAAATAAAAAAAATAACCAATTAACATAACGCCAATAATTTACACCTTCAAAACTTTCAGCTTTTAATTAATAACTTCACTTATGAATACTTTAGAATTTAACTTTAATTGGAATGTAAAATTTTAAAACATTAATTATTGTTGAAACTGACTAATAATAATTAAGTAACTAACTTTTTTTTTTTTAATTATATTCTTGAATCGATAAGAATTTCTGCTGATGTTTTGAAAATTTAAATGAATCGTTTGAATTTTTTTCCCAGGTTCATTTGAATTGTGTGCTATCCCCAAATTAGTGACTGTTTATCAATTACGACAATCTGGATTAGATTTCCATAATCTAGTTTAACCTAAATCCTTTTCGAGTTAAGATTAATCAGAGAATCACGTTTGCCTGATTGTGTTACCAAGCGGGGAAAATATATCACATGCAACGAAACCACTACATTATTAGTCAATTTCGAAATAGTCTATAAATATATGACAGTATTCAGAATGTAAAACACTGAATAATGGTACCGAGAATTTTTTTTACCTTAAAATTAAAAACAGAAAAATACCTTCATACTGGTACAAGAGACTTTAGAAATTCAACAGCACGACCGAAAATTTGGAAACCTAACCTAACCAAAAAAAAAAAGCAATCAACCAAAAATAAATTATATCATTCGATCAATGCTAACAGATTTCTAATACTGTATAAGCGAAAAGAAAAAACAAATAAACAAACTCAAATATGGTTAAAAATATGTCATTAATTGTCATTTTGTCCCAAAATATACTGATTAGCTGTAAGTTTAAAACTTTTGTAACGATGCCTAGTCAAGGCTGCCGAAATACAAAAAACATAAAAATACGTAATTAGAAATTGCGTACTAATTTTTTTTTTCTGAAATTTTTAAATCTTGTTAATTCTTCATGTAAATTTTAACTTTTTTCTTTTTTTTAATATGTGTAATTAGTGTAAAATTTACATTTGTTGCACTATTTCAAATGCTTTCCATTGATAGCTACAATCTCTTAGATACAACGGTTACGTCCTGATAAACTTGAATTTGAAAATTCAAAATCTTCCTGTATCGAGGTAAAGTAAACAAAAGATCTCCTGAATATTCTATTATCTTTGGATGAGCTGAAGTAACCTGTTTAAAAAGAATAAAATGTAGGGCGATTATACTGAACAAATATAAATAAAACAATGGGCCCAATTTACTTGTTTTTGACCTTTTTGATTGTCGGTTTTTTTTTTCAGAAAGCAGGGACAAAAAAAAAAAAAAAAACAAACTTATAATATTAAAAATTTCACAGTAGTAATTTTTTAATGTACTATTTAAAACATAGATATATATTTTTTTCATAGAATTTAAATGTAATAAAATAAAATTTCCCGAATATTTCACATGTATATTTTTTTCCTTGTTTACTTCAAAACTTTAGACATTAACTATGAAGTGTTTATTTTTAATAGTACTGTATATTACTGTTCTACAATATTAATTTAACTATATACAATACTAAAGAATCTAAAATCTTATAATATTTAATAATAAGTTCTTAACATTCAATAATTATATTATTTTTAATAATTCAATAACTCGGAAATTTTACATTTGTTTTAAATATTTTATTAAACATTCACCTTCCAGTTGATCAATTTAAAGTTAATTAAAAAAATACTTTTTTATCAAGGAGTTCATTTACTTGATGACTTTCAATTTTATTGTAATTTGAGTCGCAAATGGAAGAGAAGAATAACGAATAATTAGGAAAGAAAAGTAGGCTTAGGAATGTCTTTATTTCAATAGGAAAATTTCTTTCCATTTCCTTTCTTAGAAATCTTAAATTCTAAGTTTTTGAAACGTTGTCGAATCAGTATTTACTTTGCCAAACCTTGAGCGCAAAATTTCCATCGCAACGGTGGTTTTTACCGTCGTTCCTTAGCTCAGAATCCAAGGACAGCACTTAACGTTCATCAGCTGAGAATGACCAACATTTAGCGGTCAGAAGATGAAATGAGGAAGTCATTAAAGAGAAGCGCAGAACAAAAACACTTTCTAAGATCCAAACTAACGTTTCTCACCAGAGATTTTAAGAAAACTAAGAAAGATTTTTTTTTTATCAAATATATAAACACACAATAAACAAAACATCGTGAAGAATTAGAATAATTATAAAATATTAAATGGTGAGTCGAAATATGAATGAAGGTTCCGAACTCGTGAGTTGGGAGAAAAAAGTTGAAATAGTAACATAGATACGAAATGTTACGAAAGAGGAAATTACGTAACAAAAAACGTATGACTTATAATTCGTAACAAAAAAACAACATTGAATAGCGTCATTTAGCAAAAAAAGAAAGAGAGAGACTTTATCAAAATCGTTAGAGCTGATAAAAATGTCGTAATTAAAATATCCTGAAAACAGCATCATATATACTAGTTACCGTGATCTGAACTATTCTAATATCCAAAAAAAGTAAAAGGAACGACTACAAAATTAATAATTAATAAATATTAAAGCAACTTTCTTTTAACATTTATTTATTTTTTTATTTATTTTACTTAAAATAATTTTTGTGAATTTTTAAAATTCATTTTGTATTAAATTATGATTTTTGTTTAGTAACTTATAAGGTAATTCGGGGGAATATGGCCACTTATTTTTTGAACACGTTTATTGAGCATATTTTATACTGCTATAAAGAACCTGAACAGTGTATTGTTTAATATAGAATGTTGTGAATAACTCCTGAAAGACTTTTTAATTCAATTTGTTCACAAATATTTAATAAATGAAAAATAAAAAAAAATAAAAAACTGCCATATTCCCCCAGTACCGGGGGAATATGGCCTCATGCAATGTTACGCAGTTTGCAAACAGTTTAATCACACAAAAACCAGAAATACTCAAAACAAATCAAACTAATGCAGAAATAATCAAACTAATGACACAAAAAAGCTTTGATAAGCATGAATGTCTTAATGTTTAATGTCTTAAACTATTCACCATGCGTTTTTAAACAGTTTTCGCAGAAACGTGTCGATGTCGAACAAATTTCATGTAGCCAACGCAAGCAAGTTACACACTGAATCCAATCACATTTTGGACCCATATGACCACTCATATGGCCATATTACCGTATTACCATATGACCATATTATCATATGGCCATATTACCCCACTAGGTCAATTATTTTTAGAAGCTTCGTCACGTGGTTGGGTGAAAATATGGCGGCCTCTACCAAGGCGAGAAACAAAGAGTAGATGATGAGGTTTCATGCCAAAACAAAATTAACATGCAGAAATGTATGGTATCTTTCTTGTGACAAAATCCTTACGAACTTGAAATAATTATTTAGTAACAAAATTCATTACATTCCTCTATTTGTATGCAGAAATAGAGTCTGAAGAGATATTTCGGCACAGTGTCGTTTGAATAGCGTTTCTTTGCCAAATGGCTACCAAATCCTGCCGATGGTGCTGCTACTTGGTATTGGGTTTCTTAGATACAGCTAGTGCGGCATATTCCCCCACGAGGCATATTCCCCCAAACTGCCTTATCCGTTTTTTCCTCTAAAATTGTAAACTGTGCTCTTGAAGAATAA
>JAFIDM010000001.1:137180941-137194816 GCA_023159025.1 Thereuonema tuberculata
TTGAGAAAATGACAAAAGAAAATCCCATTGAAAAGCATTAGAATCTAAACAAAGAATTTCTATCTAGATCTTAAAACAAAGGATCTCAATCTCCTTAGTAGTCCTATGATCTCTGGGCTAGCTATAATCTGATTTAAATTAATTAGGTTAAGTAAATTAGCGTAATGAATTTCTTTTTTCATAAAATAAAAAAATATCTATTGTTTGTATTCAGCAGGTGTTGTAAAACAAGGAGTAAATTTATAAAAAAAAAAGAGTAAAAAAAAAGAATTACTCTTCGGGAGGGGGGTCCACAACTTTAAATAAAAAAAAAGCAAGATTTTAAGGAAAATAGACTTCAAGTTCTTCCAAGACTCGTTTTTCAGCGACGCCGTACACAAGTGTCTAGGCGGGAAGCTCTTGAATTAATTCCAACGCCCGTCATCCGTCCGTCTGACACCAACCTCTACAGTCCTAGTTACAAGTCGGACAAAGAACAAGTCACACTTCATTGACTTGCAGAGATAGGAAAAGTTACGGGTTCTGGTCTGCGGTCATTTTCTATCTCCCATGAAGTGACCTGAAGTATTACGTGAGCACATTTTTAGTCATTTTAGATACCTGCCCTCCCCCCTTGTAAGCAAAAATAAGCAAATGCCCGATCTCCCCCTCCCCCTTGTGCTTACGTAAAATTTACCAAGCCATTAACAGTAAATGATAAATTAAGACAGCCAAACTTATATCAAAATTTTACCACGTGCCTGTTTAACCTATGAAATCCCTTTTTTGTGTTTTACCTTGTTTGTTATGCTTTGTTTTTGTATGTAAATATATTGTCTTTCGAAAGCAAAATCTGCTTTAGGTTCTCTTTATAATTTTAATTTGATTAAAATGATTAATATTCTGTCACTATGAGTTACAATACAGTATAAGGATCTTTAAAAGAATATTGGTATTTTATTTATTCACTTTCAAAACTGCATTAAAAACAATTATTTTCTTATATTCCAGAATAGAACTGCAAGTAAACCTTACTTGTGCTGCGAACGATCTATTATATCCACATAGAATTAGCAAATGGTCAAAGACAACCGGAAGGAGACAAAGAGAAGAAAAGTAAAGATAAATTCATGAAAGGAACGAAAACTCAATGCTAAACTCGGATTCAGGCTAATAAATCAAGTTTATATGATTATAGAGGAAGTACATATTATACTTTCAGATTCTTCTTAATTTTTTTTTTTTGACCAATTTAAACGAAATATAGAAATATTATAAGTCTCGCTGTCTTCTTTTTAATTTGATCGACCGTATTCTTTGGTCAGTCCACTTACAGACTGCTTCAATGTGTCGTCGCAAAACACATGATACGACATCATAGTTGAACTATCCGACTATTAGGGATTTTCAGAATCACAGAGTATTCAGCAAACGCTTGTTTTCAGAACTTTAAATTACTTTACAGCAGTTTTAATACTTCAAGAAAACCCACTTTTATTTTAAGAATTATAGGGAAATACAATACTAATACAAAGCAAGCTGTCGCATCACATTGCATAAAATCAACTTCTATGTTGATCAATAAAAAATTATATACACTTCTAGTTAGTTAAGAATTGAAAGTAGAACTTTACTATTGAAAATTGAATAGTATCAGTGTGCAAATCAACATCCTTCCTGATCGGATGCAATATAGTAAGGCAGTGCAAACCCGAAAAATATGCAAAAACTATAGTTTTCGTATTGATGTTTTTCCTCAAATTCTGAAAAAGAAAGGAAAAAAAACCCTGCTAAGGTGGTAATTCTTGCATTCTTAAAACTGCTTTCATATAATTTTTCTTTTTTTTTTCTTAGCTAAGAAAACCATGACTAAGAAGTGTTTGCTTGCTATAGCACTCGGCTATTCTAAAACATCCAGAGCAATCGCTGTAACTGAAATCATTTCACTTGGTTTGTGACGGTCTATTCCTACGCAGTTACTTACCAAGGAACAACTATTCAGTCATCGCAAAACAATTTCATTGATTCTGGTTTTATTCATTACAGTCTGGTTTTATTGCATTAACAGTGCGATTATTAACTATTTTCATTTCGCGTTTTCTATTATTTTTTGGCTAAACCTAAATTTTCTCAGCCTTTGTGTAGGTGGCTCACAGCAACCCTAGAGCTCTTTTTACTAGATCACAACAATAATATTATTTGAAACATTTCTGATTCCTGACCTAATAGAAAAAAAGTATTTATCAATTACATCTATCACAAATCTACCAGTGATCTACAGAAATTAGATCACTAATTTGAAAAGAATTTCTTATTGATTACTAATTTGAAACGAAATTAGATCACTAATTTGAAAATAAATAAATTAAGATTTTATTGATTTACTGTTTCTTATTAAAATTTTTAATATCACAATATTATTAAAACTAATTTAATAATAATCTATTATAATAATAAATGAATTCTTTAAAATACAGGGAATAATTCTTGCTTGTAAATTTAAGTTCAAAATTAAGGAATTTATAGATCCAGCAAGATCACAGATTCAATTGCAAAAAGTGTCATGCATTATTCACATTTTTTGTGCATCAGTTCGGTAAATAAATTTATTATGCAAATCTTATTTTCGCAAAGAAATTAGAGTCAGTTTTCTAGTTTCAATTTTAAATGAATCTTAAATAATTAAATTCTGTTTTCATAAACAACAAGGAAAATAAAAATATTGTTCCTCAGTACAACAGAAGAAAAAAACAATAGCATCAACTGCTTGCCATAAGTACAGCCAGGCAAGATTTGTAGAAGGGAATACACAGCATATTGCAAGATTAAAGCTATATTAAAGTACAGCTTAGTCTTAGAAGATAAAGATGATTTACAGCAAGGGATTAACGTGATTTGCCTTAAATATTACGAAAAAGCAAACATGAACTTCACTTAAGATAATGATAACGTTCGATGGTAGTATTATTTACTATATCGCACTTTACAGATTATGCAAGCATCTTTTTATAAGGCATTGCAGATATAGTTTCAAATAATCCTCGTCAAACGGAATGAAGTTTGATTTGGATGTTCGTTTCGACGCCCTCCCCACCGCCATCTGAAACCCTGGGAAAAAAAACAAAAAAAAAACAAACCCGGTCCCCAATTTACGGAGGATCCTAGGATCTGTCTGGAGAAGAAATTCGCAAGAGAAAAATTCCTGACCTCTGACGGGAATTAAACCCGGCTCCGTTGGACTACGGCTCCATTTTAAGCACTACATCGTGTAATGTAGACGTTATAAGTTAGTTTCTATTAACATATATATCACTTATCAGGAAATATTATGAAAGAACTAAAATTTATAAAAGAAGTTGGGTAATGTGAACTACATTAAGATAATTTTTAGATGAATACTTTAATTGGCAGAAATTAAGCTTTAAATTTAGGATTTAAAAATATTCAATAAAATTATCCAGACGGCAGAGGATGCGATAGATTTAAGCTCATAAATACATTATTTTCTTTCTAGATATTAATAGTTTTAAAGAATAGGAATAAAAATATAATAAATAATAAGTACAAGGCGTTCATAATTAAAGTTCACATTTTGAAAGATTGTAATTGGAGAACCAATCAGTGGAATGACTTCATATTTCACAAAAGGACGTCTGTGGCGATGGAATTTTGTTATGCGCAAAAAAAAAAATAATATTTCCGAAGATGGCCGCTCTGGCGCCACAATGCTGTAGTGGATAATACAAATGACAAATGCACATGCCATGACATGTGATTGAAAACTGCTATAAAAGCAGACAGGTGAGGAATGCATCACTTCATTGCATGACAGTGTTACCAAAGGATCGCGCACTTCATGGGAAGTTGTTTTATCAAAATAGAAGCTGTGTCTTAACAGCATTGAGAAAGTTTAGGACAGTAAAGGCGCTAAAACCTTGGCCTTTCATCGGAAATGGTGTTTCCAAAAATGATTCAGAAATTCGAAGCGACAGGTTCCTCGTAGTTGAAGCTGGCAGAGTACGGAAACCATCAACCAGCAGACTGTGGAGGATGTAGCCACATTGGTGGAGGAAGAAAGGATGGCCAATTACCAAGGGATGCAGCAGTGCACCCCGAAATTCTTGTAACCTTCCAAGATGTGCAATGTTCAGCAACTACTGACTCCCGAGAGATGTACGTGAAACATTTACCCAGTTCTTTTTCGAAATATAAACCGACTGGTTATGGAACATTTTGGGAATTGAAGAAGCTCTCTTCCATCTGCATGTTGATGTGAATACGCACAACTACAGAATTTTGGCACTTGCTAACCCACACATCATGCAACAGTTGCCACTTCATTTCCCAATCCATATACCGTTTCTGTCTGGTGTGGTTTGCATCCACATTCATCGTCGGACCTTTATTTTTCGAAGAGTTCGGTCCTGAGGGTCCCGTCACCTACCAGTTACTAGCCAGCGTTATGTATCTCTGTTAATGTCTGGATGTAAAAGTTTTCATGCAGGATGGTACCCTGTCTCACTTCGCCTTCTTGTCAAGCGATTCGAGCTACTTTTACTGACGACAGAATCATTTTTGTACAATGTGGCCAGCAAGTTCGCCGGATCTCAACCTCTGCGATTTATGTCTGTGAGGGCATCTCATAAACCTTGTATATCACGAACACCTAGACAAATTAGAGGCCTGAAGACCAGCATTATCATCCACATTCACAACATTTCGAATGACACTTTAAATGCTGTGGTTGAGCATGCGATGTGCGATTTCAATAAGTTACCGATACCGGGAGGAAACCATATCGAACATGTCCTTGTGTAACACACAACGATTAATATGTATCCACTACAGTATTGAGCGCCATTTATGGCTTTAGAGGCCACCTTCGAAAGAATTTTTTTTTTTTTTTTTTTACCAAACAAAATTCCATGGGCTGAATATTTGCTTTTTAAATACCGAGGATTGAGAATCGAGGAATAGCGTAAGCAAATAGAAAGTGTCATTTGGGGCTGAATATGGATTGGAGTTAACAAGGAATTAGCAGAGATAAACTTTTCCGGGTCGGCTAAAGAACCAAGCAAATAGTGAAGAAATATTTAAAAGAGAAAAGAATGTAAATAAGGATTTAAGAGAAAAAAAAGGATGGAAAGGAATTTTATCTGAATTTTTATTGTTTCTAGTGGATTTCTAGATTCTGTTTGATATAGAAATAGAAGGTGAATTATAACTAAGATTGTCGAAAAATTGAACGTTATCAAATATACAAATTCACTTTCTTTTTCTTTAAACCTAAGAAACCTGATATGACATTTTCAATTTTAAGGAGTTCTAACTATAAAGTACCTTTATAATATTACCTCAGCATCCATCTTATGTTCTAAATTCAACTTTAACTTGTGGAATGAATATTTATCAAAAAACGAACAACAAATAAAAAACATGGCACATATTTAATTACAAAACAAAATAATATTATTATTATTATATTACATTAATGTTAACAAAAAAAACTTATAACCATAAGCTCTTAAGTTCTCTTCCAAAAGCATCAAAAAGAAGAAGTCCATAAAAGACGGTTTCTCAGCTGTGTACATGTTTTATCCGTGATAATTCTACTTTAAGGTAACGAAATTAATGTCAATGAAAATTGTCATAAGAACAGTAGTGACTACAGAATTTTACAACCTCTTTCTATTAAATTATTGTATTGATAATTGGATTGCCAAATTTCGTACTCCGTTACAAAGAATATCGTGTAAATGATGGTTCTTTTCATCTATGGCCACAGTTTGAATTGAGTTAACTTTCTATTTTCCTTTCAACTCCCACGATAACCAACTGTTGATATATTATCTTCTTTGTTAACTGTACGATAAATAGGTTCTAAATTCTATCAAAATTAAAACGAACTCTTAATAAGTTCATATTTTTGAGTGATGTGATTGGGTCTAATGGTTACATTTAGTAGTGGTTTTAAATACTTTACTCTTTATTTATGGGTCTGTAATTCGAAAAACTTAAAACTTATGGTAAATTAAATTTCTGTAAAGTTTCAGCTTTCGAGGCTACGAAACTTAAACGAAAATATCGCTTGCAATACTTGATCGCAGAACAACGAATTTTCATACTGATCATAAGCTGATTTTTCTAACCAATTTTTCTTTGAATAAAACTTAAAAGTTTTATAATTTAGGCCAAATGTTTACAATCATAATGATAGCTAAACAAACAAAAATATTGTAACGGAATTGTAAAGAAAATTAGGATTTATAACTCTAAAAATGATACTTTCTTTCTCACAACTTTTATATATCAACTTTAATCAACATTTTTTGTTCAAATATTATTTAATAAAACGGCAAATAATGTTAAATATCAAATGCTTTACATGTGGATTTTCGATTTTTGTGATTCAATGTTTGAAATTCGAAAACTGTCCGTTATGTAAATCATCCGAGTTTCAAAATAAATTCATACCTTATTTGCTAACTACTTGATAGTTTGATTTGAAGCCAAAACTAATCTCAAATTCAGCATTAGCAATAATTCAAATGTACATTAGGATTGCGATCGTTGTGTGTTTCAAATTGTTTAAACTTTCTGTGGCTTTTTGGTTTCAAAGCAACTATGTTTGCAATTAAAGAGATAGTCAAATAAATTATACAACTTTAAGATGACCTGAAAAGTTTGGGATTTGTTATGAACCAATTTCAGTAAAATATTATTTCTGTTTTCAGAGATTAGTCTACTAAAAGGCACTGAAAAAAGACCTAAAGCTAAAAGAAATACGACGGAAATGGTGTAAATTCTATTCATTTACGAAATTCAAGTCAACAAATTAACCGTTTTCCAGTATTCCTTTTACTGAGTTTTAATCTCAATTTATCTAATTTTTTAATGTATTTATGCATTTAGTACGTGAGTTTTACATTTCCTTTTTTATATATCTAAATAGAATTTGTAGAGAATTGGATCCCGTCGGCAATCACACAAATAAAGACATGTAACAATAGTTATTAATTGAGTTTGTTTTTTGTTTTTTTTTGTTTGTTTTTTTTGTTTTGTTTTGTTTTGTTTTTGTTTTTTTGGGGGGGGAAATCAAATTAAAAAAAGTCAATAAAAATTCTAATGAATTAAAGTTTTTGAGCACGATTTGTTGGATTTCTTTTTCAAGGAAAAGATAAATTTTGATTTAAGTTGATTGATTCAATCTCATTGAAGAGTTTAAATCATGATTTATTTTTTATTAGAATCTAACTTTAAATTCAGAAAGCCTAAGTTAGATTCTAAGCAAAAGAAATCGATTGTGAAAAACTGTAAACTAAGATTTGAACACTCGGTTGTGAAAATCGGCTATTCGAAAAACAGAAAACAAATGAGATTGTTCTTTCCTTATCCTTCTTTGAAAGTTTTAGCAGAGAGAAAAAAAAAATCAAGCTTAAGGATTTAATTTTACAGAAAGTCCGGAATCTTTTATTTAGTGAAATTGCGATAAAATCGAGAAACCCATAGTGAGCTCTGTTTCACTGAGCAATGAAAATTTCTTGGTCAATACTGATTTCGTCAGCATCTTTAGCACGTCCAGTCCATCACTCTAGGAGAACACGGGAATAACCATCTCCCTCTGTGGCCATCGCGATTTCCGAATCTAACACCACTGTGACTTCTTCCTACGGGGAGGTACCCAAACGACAACATGCACGTACTACCAATGCCCAGATAAGTCATTAATATCAAGGAACGGATCTTCCATGCAGTGGAGACCATCACACAGGATATGCTTCATCGCTTGATTACCGCTTGGATTGTGCCGGGTGATGCGCATGCACAAACTTGTACTTCCAATTGAGAGATACCACAATTGTCAAGCAATACAGAAAATACATATATATCTTTGAAACCCCATCATTATTTTAGGCCCACCATACATATATGGTGTTAGAAGCTTTGGATTGGGTCTATTTTCTTTCGGTATTTACCAAGTCCTACAAAGACATCGCGAAATGAAATGTAGGCCTACTAAAATGAAAGATTTTTTGTTTTTTAAATCAATTTAATTGCATTTTGCAAAATATTTTTTGTTTTATTGAGCATTCGAGTTAAATCTGCCAAGCAGGTAATTAGGCTTAATTATCAAAATCTAGTTATCAATTTTGACTTCCTATGCGGTTCAGAAACTATAATGACAATGCTTTAAATCCGCCAGGGCATTTTCTTTCAAATTTTCAAATTTCATCCCATTTTTTAACGATGTCAAAAGTAGGTGTCAAATGGATTTTGGCGAAACAATGACAAAACCAAATATTCGTTCTGATTCCAAAGTTATCACCTTGACACAGCAAAATACTCTAGCAGACCACCAACTCCGGTCAAAAGTTTTTCTTTTACTAAATCTGACTTTGGCTGTGATATATTCAATAGAAGAAATAAAAAAGGAATTGTCAGAGGCAATATTTGTTATCTGTCAAGAACCGGGTCTCCGTGATTTAATCGGAAGCCGTGAAACCGACGCATACCTGACAATTCAGAGAGAGCTTCCTCTTGGAGAACTGCATTGCTGACGTCAGCAATATAATTCCCGCGTGCCACTAAAACAAGGGATTTTTATTCTTCCATAGAAGACGATTGTCAATGGAACATCGTGTAAGGAAATTGCATTTGGATGTAAAAATCAAAGTGGATGCCTGTACCAATTCTTTGTCCCGCATCGTCTATCATACGACCTGCAGAGAAAGCGAGGGCGTATTGCTCATCCCCTCTCTTTTATTTCTCCCTCTCCGAAAGCAAATAACGTAGATGCACTGCCTATAACAAGTAATGGAAAAGAATCCAGAAAAATATATGGGAGGAGGATTTCATTTGAAAACGAAATGAGTTTAATACTACTGAGAAAATTTATGAAATATTAAAATCAACATAAGAAAACTGCAGAGCAAACAAATCGTGAGAAAGAAAAATATAAAAACAAATGAAAAAACAGTACAAAACAACAAGAACAAGTTGAATTTATTATTACTGCTTTGAGAAGAATATTCCTGAGATAGATATCAATTATAAATGCAGATAGCAGCTTTAGAAAGTTAAAGTGTAACTGCCTATACAGAATCGGAGTCTTGTAAGTAAAAAAACCTATTTAGTTTTGTCTGATGTTGAAAACATAACTTTAATAAAAAGATAAAAAGACACACAAATAATCACATGTTAAAATATTTATTAAAAATACTTAAAAAATGGAGTCTTTCGGTTCCTATGAGGGTAACACCCTAATAAAGCATAAGTAATTATGTTGATTAGAAACCTCAACGGTAAAAAGCTGGTTGCATATTCCATTGCTTTCCAACATCATCTTGTTTTACAAGAAGTGAATATAATTTTGTTACAGCATAAGGGCGACCCATCATAATCAGAAAAATTCAAAATAATTACAATAAAAAAAAGGGAGTACATTAACGTAAGGAACAACAAAAAAAGTTAGGAAATTAAGAAAAGCAAGAAAAATCGACGTGGACATTAAAAAAAAAACAGTAGATAAACAGACTCGAACCGACAATCTCAGCATTTGAGTTCGATATTTTAACTATCAAGCTACAGCTGACAACTGAAATGAGATGATTGCGTTTTTAACATTTAAGCTAACAGCGTAAATCCACTAAAAACAATGCTAAATTTCTCGAACATGGGGAGGGGAGGGGTCCTGAAAATACCCCATGCCTACGGTGTTTGGGCCTCTGAATATTATGATGAAGTCTGTTTGCCGTTCTGACCTTCCGTTCGGGAGTTGTTAGGACGGACAGGACAAACACAATAGCTCCCAAATGGGTCGTTTAAAACCAACACAAATAATTTCATTTACTTTTTTCTCTAGTTTGAATAGAAAAATAAGTTATATAAATCGATAACTAAGTTCAAATAAGAGGTTGTATATGAACCAAAACTGATCAACTCCACATTTTTTAAGAAAGAAATAAATATCATTTTAGTCCCTAAGCACATGCTTAGTAAAATATATAGGCCACATATATAAAAAAAATTCAAATATCAAGTCACTGGGATTTACAACTTGATTTTTTAAAAAGTTAAATACCAATCATGTATTCTGGTATTGTGGCCGGCATTTCCGATGTCAAATTAGCTGCCCAATGCTTCCCCGCAGTGCAACAAGCTCTCAGCCCTTACAATTTTTTTTTTACCCCCTTTCAGTGAAAAAAAAAAAGGAGCTAAAATTTGGTATACGTCAACTCCTTAAGATCCTGAATAAATGATAAAAATTTCAAGGGATGTTTCGATCTGACAAACCTAATCATTCCCTTGTTAGACTGGTTTAAGGAAAGCAATGCAGGAAAGCACAACTTCGCAATGTGACATTGGAAATGCCGGCGACACTGAGAGCCTATGTATGTGTAAAGCTAGATTTTACATTTCATATAAATCCGACAGGATTTCATTTTAGCCTACTTCCCAGAAGGTCCGCTGCTCATCAAATCAGTCTGTTCCACCTCCGTCGTAACTTTTGAGCCTTTAGATAGATGGTGACCAATTAACAAAATCTAAGATAGATTTCTTTTTTTAACAATAATTTCAGACAACTTCTGTATATATCCATTTATCGAGCACTGGTTTAAATAAACTACATCAAAAATGAATGATCTAAAAAGCAACTCAATGTTTAAATGATATTCTTGAAGACCATATTGACTGTAAATAAATATTAGACATCTTATGCTTACAATTCCCATTTTTTCTTCATCTCTTTTTATCTCTTTGTACCTGCATCACACTAAAATAGTTGGAAAGATTTTCATAAATAGATTGGACCGTATCTTATTTAAAACTAGAATACATTTGCTTGGTCTCTACACCTTCTAAGTCCTCAAAACAGATCCCCCTCTTGAGCTCAAGTCCCCAGAAGTGATCGATAACATTTACCTTAGAACAATTATAAAAGATAAAAAAGAAATTAAAAGTTATAATAACGACCATAAACTCTGAATGACCAATCATTCAAGTTATAAAGAAAATAAAAAGATAGCAAGACAGATTCTATCCAAATCTTGAATCCTCCCACTGGTTCAACCCTAATTCATTGTCTTTTAACACAGAATGACTAAAGGTTTGTTGAATCTCAAGTTTCACTGGAATGTGTTATATGTTAGCAGATCTCGTTTCGTGGTTAATTTTTCACAAATCTGGATATAATTAACATCAATAGGTTGGCTTGTTAGGAGTTTGGTTGAACAACATTGCAATGTTAACGGAATAAAACAATACGAACACTTAGAATTAGCACCTTACTTTAGAATATTAGGCAATTTCCATTAAATATATTTTTTCTTTAAAATTATTTCCAAAATTCATATAACAACAAACGATATTTCACAGAAGCCATCGTTCTGCTTTTTCAAGTTCTGAACTTCGCAAATTAAAATAACAATAATAAGATATAATAACAATAGCAACAATGTATACCCACTGAAGTTATCAACGATCTCAATGGCCTAAAAACAACAAACAATACGCCATATTCTTCAACATAAACATTTTTGATACCAATTATTTCAATTTATGGTCTTTATTCCGCATTAAGTGCTGGAAATAAAACAAGGTGTTACTACTAACTGAATAATCTTTATCCTTAATGCAGGGATAGCTCTTTATTGTGCAAGCCTCTATTATATACTATTATTTTCTCTATTTAATATATGATGAAGAGATTTTTATAGTAATTTCAATTAATTAATTTAGTACAAATGTACTAAACTTACTGTAATAAATCTGGTTTATACCTAATAGTATTATATTAGAATTTACTGGAATTAAATGCAGAGTACTACTAAGGTTTTGAGATAAAAATATTGAGTGGATTTTTTTTTTTTTCATAATAACTATGATGCTGATACAGAAAAACCTGTAATGAAATAAATGGTTCGGGTTATTTCTATAGTTCCATCAGCTTCATAAAACTTGTCTTAGGATTAAAATATTAAAAGTATCTAAGACTATCATAAGTTCTTCTATAAGCACAAACTTGCTTCACTTCAATAAGTCTTTCCTGTATTGCTCCAATACCGTTGGTATCAATTATATTAGGATAATATCCTTTCACTTGTGTGAAATACTATTATGGCTGTTCACTTGTGTGAAATATTTTAATTGTCTTTTCACAATGTTATATTTAATATTATCTGGCTTTTCACAATGTGTGACGTAATATTATGGCTTATCACCCGCGTGAAATATTTAAGCTGCACACTATTGAATATTACGACTCACGTCACAGTTCTATATTACGTCATTCAACATTAACGTATCTCCTAACATTAATATCTTGAAGTACAGAAATTACTAACAGTTCTCTTTCACTATTATTTAATTCTTTTTTATGAATTCTATAATCACAACTCGCACTAGTTCACTTCATTAAAGCGCAATTAATAAACGAATCGTTTCACGCTACTGGCGGAAGATTCTATGTATAACAAATCTCACTAATCTGTTCCCTCTACTACACTTTAATAGTTCCGACAAATTAAATAAAGCTTCGAATAATTCTTCAAATAAATAATTGAGAAATAATACTTTCTACAATAGCTTTAAATCAAATAGTTAATTGCAATTCTCTTCCCACTTCAAAAGTCTTGTGATTATGTCTTCCCGTGACTTTCTTCACTTTCACTTTCTGTTTGCAGAATGTAAAATCCAATGCTCAATAGACCCTCAGTGGAATATTTTGAATAAGATTTCTACTTACAGTTTATTGAGTTCGTTGATATTAAAAATCTCAGCAGCTCATAGTCTAACTGTGTAGCACATTTTAAACATCCCGCCAGAACTTTGCTCAACCCTTCGCAACGTCATTTGTTGAAGTCGCTTCCCCATCTGTGACGTTACTGCTTTCCAATGGTGACATAACACGCTTTAGCATCATGAAGATTCCCGATCACTCGCCTTCTGGCTGTCAATCAACATAACTTCAATTCTCACTAATAATGTTAACTACTACTGTTCTCTTAATGTCGTCATCTCATCTCAGCTCAGCTCCAAATCGAGGCAGTGTTGCCTTTCTTATTCATTTTCTTCGCTGACATAATTATTACGTTTCGTTATTCAAATTTATTTCATATTAATTTACTTAAATACAAAGCTTTCAACAATAATAATAATATTTATTTATTTGAAATAAATAAAATAAAATCTCCTACACTTACTATTAAAGGAAATCTTAATTTAGAATAACTCGAAGCATTGCAAGATAGATTAAGATATTCAAATTTCATATACTTTAAATAAAGCCAAAAAGAATTAGATAACTATTGAGTTAATTCTCATTTTGTTTCTGAATAATATTAAATAATATTTTTAATTTTTTATTATTGAATAAACGCTATCATATTTGTTATCATAAAAGAATACTTTTATTCACGGAGGTATATTTTGAATAATTTCTATTTTAAAATTCTCTTTATTTTTAACTTTTGCAGTTTTTCTTTTCGAACAATAATGAAAGGTATAGATGTCAAATCATTCAGAATACTTTAGAAAAATAATAAATCCAGGCAGATTTATTATTTATTTATTGAAAGAAAACAAGTAAAATATATATATTTTTGATTTTTGATTTTTGATTTCCACAAAAAGATATTTTGCATTTCCTAAAGCAATCGATCTACTCAAAATCGATTTAATGATACAATGATTAATCGATTATGATTCTGTAGAAACTGTACAAAAATAGTTCTTAATTCTTAATTCATTGAAGAATAGATTTTACGTCAAGCATTATAATTAAAAGACCATAAAGAAATGACCCTATTAATTAATTGAATGTAACTATTTAATAATGGAAAAATTTAACATGAGTAAGGAAAAAGATCAAAACGCACCCAATTAAAGATTCACTGA
>JAFIDM010000001.1:137199816-137213888 GCA_023159025.1 Thereuonema tuberculata
TTAGTCAAGTGTACAGGCGTTAATAAGACAATAGATAAGGTGAAAATCCTTTCAGATAATAAAAAATCACACAAACTTTGGTTCAGTAAGAAATATATTTAAAATATAACACTACGTTTCGGCAAATATTGTTCCAATTGCTATTTTCAAAATAGTAATAAACAAATAACAGACCAGGTGAACTTACCACTGTTTGTTTTGAAAAGCGGGAGCTACAACAACACAGACGATTCTACTCCGCAAAGGGGTGATACGCTGAGATGGGCACTTTCATAAGACCTGTTTTTCTTTTAGTACCTGCAATATTTTTGCAATAGTATTTATTCTTTCCATAATTCTTTCCCGAAAAGCCGCAAATAGAAAGCAGCTACTAGTAAACTAACACTATAAAAAGTAAACATCCCCTCTTTGTTGAGACCTGACGCATGCGCAAAAGCGTTGAAGGCTCTCGTAAACAAAACCGAACAGTACTGATTTGATCCGACAACCTTCAACATATCATTGCGATACTTTACCTATCAAACTATAGCTAACAAGAGAAATGAGATGGTTGCATTTCTGACATTTAAGCTAATAGCGGAAATCAAATGAAAGCAATGACAAATATCAAAAACAGTTTGAGCTAGAAACACGAAATGTGACATGAAAGTTCTTTATGAAAATAAAAAACATCCGTATTCGACCAATTTTCGATATTAAGAGTCCTAAGGGGTCGTCCATTAATTACGTGAGGTCAAAAGGGGAGGGGGGTCCGGCAAAATCTCACCAAATCTCACCAAGGGGGAGGGGGGTCAACGAAAAACTCACGTCAACTTTTTCATTCAGTGAAAATACGTATTATAATAGATCATTACAATATTTTGTAATATTGAATTTTTAACTTTTTTTGAATTTTTGACTTTTTGAAATCTCACGTTAGGGGGGGTGGGGAGTCCCACCACATCTCACCAAATCTCACCAAGGGGGGGGTCCATATTAAAAAAAAAAAAACACATCACGTAATTAATGGACGGCCCCTAACGGGTGTAAAAGGGGGACCAACTTTCTTGAAAGCGCCGTATATGCACCTGATATATATGCCCCATATATGCGCCACATATGTTTTGATATCGCTAAATATATCAATTGGAAACACAAAAATATTGTTGTTCAACAATTGGAACTTTAATATTATTGTTCATAATAGCGTCACAGATTAACCTGTTGGCGACAATTGAAACTAATGCCACGTATTAATATGGAGACAAAAACCCCTATTAAACGTATGAGGTGTAAACAAGAGGATGGTGAGGGGATGGGCAAACATTGCTGAAGGATTCTTCTATTCGGAATAGATAGATTAGTAATGATTACAGAATTTTTATGAACTGGTTTGAAGTGATCGGGGTGTGGAGAAGAGGAGAAAGAGATGGTTTGTCTTATATTCTCCGATCTCTATATTAATTTCCTGTCTAGAGAGCTCGAGTTACAAAATTCTAACATGACTTTGTACCCGTAACGCGATTTTTGTATCAATTGGGAATGTATCGAAGCGATCTCACAATTTCAATTACTTTCTCAATCACATCATTGTTATCCGTACGAAGAAGGGATGTTCTGCTGGTTTAACTATTAAATTCACTCATTTGATTACAACTAGATATTGTAATTAAGCATTTAACATTTTTATATTTCTCTATCTTCTACGGAATTAGTTTTATATTGAAAAAGTATTGAAAAAAAATATATTGTTCAATAAAATTTTACAATTTTTTATTTTTAAAACAGCATTAATTATTAAAAATATTATTATTACTTTAAAAGTAAAATTAATTAATTTGACAACTTCATATCTAAATAAAAACATTAAAAAATAAATTGATTCGTACATTGATGACTACAAATTGATATACAATTAATTTATTAATTTAAGTGGTAAATAAGTTTTAATTAAATATTTAAAAAAATGAAATATACTTTTAATTATAAAAAAAATTAATTTAATTTTCAATCAAACAATCAATTACATATAATTATTATAGTTTATAAATAAATAATTTCTTTTATTTAATGTTAACTTAATTTTTTGAATTTTTTTTCAATTTAACTTAATATCATTTTACAATTCAACTTACTCAACGCTTTCTTATCTTAATACTATTTTGTTAGTATACAAATACAAGTAGTATAAAACATTTTCATTAAATATTATTGTTTTAGAATGAAATACGTCTATCATTTCAAAATATTTAGAAATAATCGTCTCAAGTCCATAACGCCGTTCTTTTCGATAAAGTTTCAGTTTTGGGTTTTGGATTTAAAGCACGACTAATATTAACGAAAGCAAAAACAATCGATTTCTTTCTTATTTTAATGTTATTAGACTTTGATTAAAAGATTTTTCTATTAAATATAACTATTTTGTTAAAACATCAGTCATTCTGTTTGCTTTATAAAAGAATGATTTATGTTTTCGAAAAAAAAAGTTTTTTGTTTTATTTAATTTAATGGAATTAATTTCAATGAAATACAACTGGAATGCAAATTTGCATCGTGTGTATAAAGATATAAAGTTATTTTTAATAAAAAAAAACTTTGGTTTTGAAATGCAGTTATAATGAATAGCCAATGTAAAGATTGGATTAAAGCGCTGTATCGCTCAATGAAGGTTATTTCAATCTTCTTCGGTTTCGATATTTCTTATTCAATTGTTCCTGCGCAGTAAAATGAGAAAGATCTACAGAAAAACAAATGTATTGAATTTCAGGCTACGCCTATTTTTCAAAATTCATCTACGCTTTGCTAATTACAAAGTTAAGCAATTTTACGCTTTGCTAAGTTAATACATCTAAAATTTTTAAAATGCATACCTCAACACAAGAAACAAAATAAAAACTGTTACTGTATTTTTAATCTTGGAACTCAGGGTAAAGTAAAAGGAACGAGCTAAGGAATTCGGTTGTATTGAATTTAAGAATTTATTTGCTTATGAACAGATCTATAATTTAAAACTCCTGATTAAAGTTCAGTTCATGTATTAAATGTTCAGTGTCTTTATTTTTGTCAATTGTAGATTTTACTTACGGTGGAAACACGGGGACACTGGAGCTGACGAACTCCTTAAATATCACTGATCAATCCTGATATCACTATCATTTTATCCACAGGCTGATGATATTCATCTATTAATATTCAGCACAATTCTGGATATTTATTTTTACTGGACTTTAATATGATAAGGCTTAGTTTATCCTTAGCCAAATCATATACGTCTGCGTCTGTCGATTAACACAACAATCAATGCACTCGTCGATTCAATCAAATTACACATTCATTCTTGCTCGCGCAGAATGAATCACGCTATCACTTCTCACGTGCATGTCATAATCTTTTATTAACAACTGTCGAAAAACAAACTTTAAGCAAATTACTAAAAATAAATAATAAATATTACTTTGCCTGTTCTTTTAATGATTATTTTTCTTACGAAAAGACACTTTTAAAATCCGTTTGAGTAGGAAGCATTAGCAAGATACAAGAAGAGATGGCATTACCTTAAATTGATGTTTGTTATCTTCAATCAAGACATTTTGAAAATCAAGTCAATTGTCAAGTTTTTATGTAATAATTAATTCCAAATTCATTTCTTTTTAGTGTTTTAGTATTTTGTTTTCGATTTTGCTAGATATTTATAACGCATACAGCTTTCAAAATAGTTTGGGTTTTCACATTAAATCATTTATCATGTAAGATTCATGAAAGAAAATAATTATGATAATAAAAGTGTGTACTGCTCATTCGGAATTGCAGATCTAAATGTTAAGGACTTAGGAAAAAAATATCTGTAAGGTATATGTTGCAGATTATTAATATTTCAAAAATCGCCAAAGTTATGGTTTTTGTTGGAGAATTTTGTCAGTAATCCAAGAATTTGATTTCTGACAGCCATAAGGTTTAAGATGAGAACCCCTCCTATTCGATGCTTACAGTAAACATACGTAGCCCTATCTTGTGCAAACCCACAAAATGATTGACTACGAATTAGCCAGAAAGGATTGATTTATTTCTTAGATTACTAATAACTTAATCCTTATCCATTCTATCCTCAAACAATATACTCGCTTGATTATTAGACTTTTGAATCCATTCTACATTGGACAGATATTTTTTGGGATCATCAAGACTTTCCGTTTTCTATATCGCTTCAGGTGAAATCTTAAAAAGAAAGTGTTGTTTGTGGCAGGAGGTGGCAGTGTTTGATAAGATAAAATCTTTTATTGGAATCTTTTGGAGTCCAATATCCATAGATATCAGAGCAAGCTAGGATGAATTGGATCAATTTTGCTAATCTTTCTGCTTAAGTGAAATAAAGTAATCTTTATCTGAGGGCAGAATTCTTCAGAAATTTGTTTTGAAAAAGAAAACAGTAGAAGAAAAGCGAATGATTGCTACTAATTAGTCAAGAATCTTCTTTTTGAGAGAGAAAAATACATTTTTTTTTAATTAATATTTAACAAGAGTAAAAACACATTCAAACTTCTTTTTAAAAAAAACTATTATATTTACAATAAAAAAACAAACACAACACGACTTCTCGGCAATTATTGAGCAATTGCTCTTATCAAGTCAGGTTTTAATAATTGAAAAATAAAATTAGTGTATTTTTGCTCCTATTAAGATTTATGTAGTCTTCTAATATGTTAGATTACGGCACAGGCTGACTTCTAAATAAAAAAAGTTACATTTTGTAAGAATGTGTGCAAATGGTCGAAATCCATGAGATTAATATTGTTTATTTTTTAATTAATACAATGTCAATCATAAGTACTTGGGTTCCAAATGCTTAACTGCCAAATGATCCACAGAACAGCTTAAGTGGTGAAAAAGTTCGTACAAATTAAAATAAGTATTTCTTCATGATTTTCTATCACATTAACAAAATTAAAAACGCCTAAACTTCCAAAGAAAACTTAAAATCATTGCTTTCTAGGGAGATAATATGTAGGATCAACATAAAATGTAGGACAAAAGAAGCGATTTCTTCTTATAATTCAGAAACAAAAGAATAAGAATATTGCTTGAACATTTATGCTTGAACATGAATTTTTCAATAGCGACAAGATCACAGAATACCAATAAAATCGAGTGGTGCAAAACAGGCTTTGTTTATAGACGATATACCATTCAGAGTAATATTATTATAGAATATAAAATATAAATTCTTAAAACGCCAAAATTCAACAAAACACACATAAACCATATCTTACTACTACATCCTGGCTATACGATTCTCCACTCCTAATAATTTAGTAATGGCCTGAAGAAGTCTTTGTAGGCCTATATAATACAAAGATTTATGTTAAGTAGATGTGCGGCAGTAAGAGACGATATTAAAAGCAATGTTTGTTAAAATTAGAAATTTTACATTGATAAGCTTTAATTATTAAAACTTGTCCTTAAGATAATACAATTCTAAAACCTTTGCGTTTAATTTTGCAATTGAAATGAAACGATGTTTAAAAACAAAACTTTTGCAAAATGTGGAAAATCATTTTCATAGTCCATTTAATTATTTTTTTAAAAATACTAAAACAATCTTGTTAATTTAAAGATTGTGTAAATATTAATGGACTTTTACTAGAAATAAAAATAGGCATTCGTCCTTATATATTTTTATTTTCGCTTAAAGAAAAAGCGCTGTATTTACTTTCAAGTTCACTTCAATGAAGACGCTGAAGCTTAACACTCCTATTTAAGTATAAAATTGGAAAAAAAAAAGGAATGACGCTTCATGAATTGATCTAACTCTGAAAATAAAGTTAGTTTTTATATCCAAACAAAATTCTTTCCCAATAAAATAATTCTCTAAAATGAATAATTAAAATAGAAAGGCTTATTATATAGAATGTTTAATTCAATTAATGAATGTTTACTTCCATTTTTTTTTAAATGAGATTAGTGTTATAAATAATTCAAAATAATAACGATCTCTTTTGGATTGAAAAATAAATTTCTGTGATTTATCATTATGATGTAGTTAGTAAATTGAGAGAAGCAGGTCCTTATTAAAGAGGTTTCGCGGTACCGTGGTTCCAGCAGCCCAGGTGCAATTAAGCATTTTTTTTTTGTTTGGTTTGTTTGAAATTAAAGGAAGACTAGGAAATGAGAAATTGTTACTGCTTTATGATTTTTAGTAAACCACAAATATAGGATGATTCACGAAGATATGCAGAAACTTCGGGAGCTCATTCTACATGTAAAAGTAAAGAAAAAAAGTTATATAAACATAGGTCCGGAAATGCTTCGGTATCGAGTTACGACTAGCGCCCGTAATGAAAGGAAAATGAAATGAAGACTTGCTGGTAAATTAAGGGGCGAAATCAGTGGTTTCTTATGCCTGAAAAAATGTTGACCTGAAAAATCGAATGAAACATGTTGCCGAACTGTATCTCCCAGTGGTTTGAAGTTTATACCACGTGGAACCTACAAAAAAGTTGGCAACACAATAACAGCTGTTCAACAATAATGTGAATTGCATTGTTTTGATTTATTGTAAGAGCGCACAACTGAGGTGTAGTCCATGTGCGTATTGTTGTACTACATTATGGGCGAAATGCATAATAAAGATGCAGGAGAATCATTATCATACACAAATCTACTAACATCAAAACAATTTTGTACTTGAATGAGACAGACAATTCAATCTGTACTATTAATAGTCAAGAAGTTTTATCTCCTTATCGTTGTGATATCAATTGATACTTTAAAAAAGTTTTTACAAGAAAACAGAAAAGTCTAGAAAGAGTACCACTTCTACAAAAAAAAAAAATCTCTTCTTTTTCAGATTTTGTCGCTTTACTAGGTTGTCGCCAAAAAAAACACGACTAGGGTAGATGAAGATTAGAGAATACTTGGCTAGGTGATTTCCAAACTTAAATTAACAAGAGAATAAACAAAAGAAACCTATGCCTAACACGAGATTAGAATGTAGGCCTTTAAAACTCATAACGGAGTAAGTAAAGTACATCTCAGGATAGCAAAGTGCTTTCTAAACGCTGCATTCGAAGAAATAAGGAATTTTAATTCATATTTACTTGATTTGTGATAGTTTAGCTGAACTTTTGATTTCTAATGAAAATTTCTATTCACAATTAGTCAAAAAGAGTTTGTTAACTTACGATATCATCAAAATTGACATTAAAATATATTATTAGAAAACTACTTGTTTATATGTATTGAAATAAACGTTAACTACCAAGAGGATTATCATTGAATTTTTTTTCTGGTTGTGAGATGAGAAACTGAATACTGTGTCAAAATGAATTTGATAGAAATATGTAAGTCTATCGAACATATTGTATTATAGAATAGAAAATAAAAGTTTTACTTTGAATATTGTGATTTGCGTAAATTCTAAAGAAAAACAGAGGGACTGATAAGGGTTACTGATCGGTATCCTATAAATAGAAAAAGGAAAAGAGAAAAACCACCAACTAGATGATCCCCATTATTAAAATAGCTGGAAAACAATGGTGAAGGAAGACCCAAGACCGGAAGTGCTGGAAACATTTACGTCTTTGGAGAAATCCAGGATGATATCACAGGTCCATCAAGTAATCAATTAATAAATTCTAAATAGAATTCAGGTGAAACAGAAAAAGAAATATGTATTTAAAATTGTTTTAAAGTTGTTGTAAAATTGTTGGAATGAACGAGTGACAAAACAAACAGGAATCACAGCTCTAAGGTTTCATTTAATCCTGAATCTAATCTTGGTTTCCCTTTTTAAACAACCAACGAAACAGATCATGTAGTTACTGTATTTCACGCTACCTAACAAGAAGGCAACTAAAACAGAAACATTTGTTTTCCATTTCAAGGTGAATTTTCGAGAACACTCATTTTATGCCTGTTCCTGTTCAAAATCAATATAAAAATACTAAAAAAAAATAAAATTTCAAAATTTCTCTATATAATGTTTAATTGACAATAATTTGGGTTTTACATTATGATTTATTATTGTTATTATTGTTACATTATTACTTTATTATTGTTTTATATACATATTCATTAATTATTAATAATAATATTCTTACAAAAATTGAGTTAAGATTGAGTTCTTATCTCAAATTTTGTTAAGTTTTTGTAATTGACTTTTTTACAATCTGACTCAGAAAACATCTATTTTAACACCAGAATTTTTGTTTATATATTTCTGAATTTCTTATACATATTGATTCACTATTTTTTCTTTTTATTATTTTTGTTTTAATTTTTAATATTTGCACTAATTTTTGAGGGAAATGATGATTTTTGCTCGTGATTTCTGATGTTTGATTTTCTTGTCTTTCAGATGCCCCTGATGTTCAGCTAATCGAATAACCACAGGTCTGCTAGTTTCTCCCTATATGAGTACTACACAAGCTCCTCAATTAATTTTACAATGGCTCCACAGAGCATTACATAACAAAAGAAGCATTTCCGATGTCCTCAGAATTGTTATTGATTACATTGTTATCAAGAAAACAATGTGTTGAGAAATTTTGAAATTTCTGTTTCTGTAGTTTTCGATTGAGCTTGAAAAAGAGAATAGGAATAAAATTCGCTATAAAAACTAGAAAATAAATGTTTTTTATTTTAATATTAAGATTAAAATGACTACAAATAATCCTGATACAATATACTTGAAAGTAATTATTCAATCATATACGAATACATATCTTACATGTCTTATTTCGTTATTATTCATTTTAATTTCTGAAACTCCTGTATTTTACTCTTGTATCTATTAATATTTTACGTATTTAACGAAATTTGTTTTGGGCTGTTCCTAAATCGCATTAAGACTGGTTTTCAATATCAAAATTCCCATCATTATTTTTATTGATAGAGTTTGAATTAAGAAAACCTTTTCAGGAACTTTTTACATATGGGATCAACAATGAAATTTCATATAAAGATAGTCTTCGGCTTATAACGGAGTTATTTCCGATGAATGCCTTAAGTCGAAAGTCATACATGATACAATATATAGTTAGTCAGAAATCATACATCAGTATATAGATCATTAAATCACTCATTTCTAAATATTTTTAAAGCTAATTATAAGCACCAAGATAGGGCAATATTCAAAATACAGACTTAAATTACCATAGTACAACAGCAATGTACCGTAAAAAGTATACCTCGTGTTATATAACACACACGAAAAGAGAGCCGAGGCAAAGAAAAAAATCTGAAAGCTTGGGTTGTATATGAAGCAGTCCTTCCTTTGTAGCAAACTACATTGGGATATATTTTCGCAGTAAAAAGAAACTGTAAAAAATAACGTATAACAATAAACAGTATATAAGGATATCAATAGTATAACTGTCATTAGAAATACTGTAGTATAACAGTCATTAGAAACATGATATTCAATACCATTATTCATATCACCAGCAGCATAGTCGGTTTGTTGAGGTAATGAGTGAGCCTACAACAATAATATCCTTAGGCAAATTGGTTTGTTAGCTCATTTAAAAATAAGCAAAACATCTGATTTAGAGGCAACAGCTCTTAAAAATGGAATAACATTATTATAACTCAATCCAACAAGAACTACAATATCATTGTACTAGACAAAGAAATGCATCAAGATATGATTAATATTCATATTAACAATATTGAGTATTATAATATTCAGGATATTGATATTAATGACACCATTAGATTGATTAAGAGAAATGTCCGAAACTTAGAAAGAGAAATACAAACATTGTTGAAAAGCAGTTTATTCAAGATGACGATGTTATTACTATGAACGTTTTGTCAAAAACTTTTAAGCCTAAGCTGATAACAACCGACCAGACCTGTTATAAATTCTCTTATTCTTAATGTCGCTGACAAACTTCAACGGTTTAAATATTGTTCTACAGTTACGTAACGAACAGTGATTTCTGTGACAATCTGAAGAATCCTACAATTACGGACAACAGTATTACGATGTCTACTGACGCCAAAGAATTATTTACGTCTATGTCTTACGAAATGGTATTAAGGCATTAGAAAAATACTTTCAGACTTCAATTCTTATGAAAAAACGTTGATTTCTGCTTTACATATTTTTATTTTCGAATCAATACTTCCTTGCCAATGAGAAAGGCCTCCTTGCCAATGAGAAAGTGATATTGCAGCTTAAAGGCATGAGCCTTCCTTCCTCGGCTATATTGACCCAGATTGCTATGCAGTTTTTGGTAAATTCTTTTTTCACCTAACTATAGTTCAGTTTATTTTTTCTAGCGATATACTGATGATGTGTTTATTATTACTAAAAATGGCAGAGAAAATAGTATTTTAGAACAATTTAACTCTTCAGATGATCAGGTTAAGTTCACCCTGGAATTGCAAAACAATCGTGTCCCATTTCTTGATGTTGATTTTAATCACCATGAAAAATAATTTAATTTATAATGAGTCTTTTATGAGAAATTAACTACTAACTCAGTTACATCCTTCAACTCAGCTATTCCCCAGTTTGTTAAAAATAATTTAATTTCTATGAAAGACCCCCCCCCCCTCCTTCACCTCCCGGTCGTTAAATTAGATAATATTTTTAAAGTAACATCTGGAAATTCGGAATTATTTATGAGTTACTGGCTTATTAATTTACAAAGGTTACTTAATCCTGTTGCTTCCTACAGAGCTAGATACGATGCTGCAGAGTGATCAATTGTTATCTTAGATTAAAAAAGAAGTCAAGTACACTGAACCGTCTACAAAATAAAGGTTATTCTCTTAGGTCAAGAACCAACATTTAAAAAAGCTATAGGTTATATAAAATGTCAGGCATAAAGTTCAACAAACATATTTCTTTCCATAAAGCACGAGCGATCGACTACAAAAATTTAAAAAAAAAATGAAGCTGATAATGGGAAAAAATTGAGACTGGATTCTCAACATCGTGGATCACTATTCTCCAATTCAGATGCCTAAATTAATGATATAAAGTCAAAGTACAGAAAGTAAGAATGAAATGAAGCAATAATATTCAAGATATCAGATATCAGATTTCTTTCATTTTCTTTTATTTTATTTAAGTCTAATTAAAGGCCGTTAAGTCCGACGATACCTTTGAAAGACTTAACAGATCTCTACTAAATATTGCACAGTTATTGTCGAACAAACATAAACGTGATTTGCCGAACTGTCAAATTATTACAGAGACCTCGGTTAGCTTGGTCAGTTAATATTTGATTGATTGACCGAATTATTTAAAAGTAATCATTTTTACCAACTTTTAAGTCAAAAGTTTAATTAAAAATACAAATTTACAATTACAATAGTAATAAATGAACTTGTATAAACAATATTATTTTTTGAGATAAGCCTTCAAATTTATCATATGTTAATGGAACATATCAATTTATCATAGGATAATAAAATGTAACCTTGTTTATTAATTAAGCATTAGGATACCGAGTGATTGTTAGAAAAGCCAACATTTTAGTAAAACTTCAGGGAAACAGCGGGAAAAAATTAGATTGGTTACAGATTTTATTATAAAAGCAAAATAGCCTGCAGATTTTCTAATTACGGTAGTTATCTTTACAGTCGATTTTTCAAAAGTTATGATTCCTTTTTTTTACTTCTCAAACCCTAGCCTCAGGGATAGAACGTGGAAAGCCATATTCCTTGGATGCTTTGAGATAACCGATCTTTCCTTCAGTGACATCTTTGATAGCATTTCTCATGCTTTCTTCACTCCATGATTGCCAATCTGATGTTCATTGCATTTCCCCATCTTCCGAAGTGAATCTCAAACAAATAATTATAATTTTGTAACTGCTTTAATCATAAATATATTAAAATCACTTTAGTGCGCAAATATTTTTAATTTTACTTTATTAGACAGCCTACGTACACTGTCCGGCCACTTTATTAGGTACACCTCTGCAATGCGCATGAATATCTGGACTCGTCTTGTCTCACAACAACTCTTTAAGCCGGTGTGGGGGGGGGGTGTTTTCCTGGTACACATTGGGTTCATTGATGCTTCTGGAGGTACATTAGGTGCTAGAGCGTATCTAAACATCGTAGCTGACCAAGTGCAAACGGACATGTTAACAGTTTATCCTCATACAGATGGCTACTTCGAATAGAATAATATATGCGCCGGTGCACAAAGCCCGCATCACTATGAGATGGCTCGAGGAACATGACGATGACTTTTCCTTGCTGGAGTGGCCCTCTCAGTCCCCGGATCTCAACCCGACTAAAATTTGTGGGATGAGCTGGAACGAGCTGTTCGCTCCAGGCCTGCACCTCCTTCAAATCTTCAGGAACTGCGTGACACACTCATGTCTGCATGGTATACAATGCCTCAACAACGTTTTCAGCATCTTGTGGAATCCAAGACGAAACACGTAAAAGCATTCAAGAATAATAAATGACACATTTCAGACTGGGCAGATCATTGCCTATCGGAAAAACACAACCCGGACCCAATAACCGAAGTCTATATCAGATAAAAGATAGAGAAACAAGACTGATTATAGAGATACTTATTATACACAGCTTTAATTGCATAAATAAGGCAAAAGGTTTGCAAGTGAATAAATATTCAATAGAAAGTTTTAAAAAAAGTATTAAAAAATAAAGCGAAATTCACATGAAATTGTTATGAATTGTTAAAGTCGAAAAGGAAAAAGTTTGTTTTAAAGTCAAATTCACACGAAATTGTTGGAAATTGTTATAAATTGTTAAAACAAAGTCGGCATGAAAATATCTGTAAATTGTTTTGAAACAAAGTCGCATGGAAATATTTGTAATTATTAAAAATTTGAATCTATGTAATATTAATTTTCAAAAAGAAGCCTGCGGAAGTCTAGAAATTCTCTGGATGAAATATTGCATTAATGAATAAAAAAGATGATATGAAGTAATGACTGAAGAATTACACAAAAAGGTAGGAGATGAAGAAAAGTATACAGTAATCCCTCGTTTATCGCGGTTAATGGGGACCAGAGCCCCCCGCGATAGATGAAAATCCGCGAAGTAGGATTGGCCTCCCGTAGGAATTTTCGTATGTGTGTGTACCAAAATGTTTAAAATATGTATATTTATACTTTATAAACAGTATATATATATATATATATATATATACAGTATATTTTGTCTGACTTCCTGTGGGTATGTACAAGCCTCTGAGAGAGCTGCTCTCTCTCTGTCTGGCAACCTAGGAAGCCGTTTCTCGCACATCACGAAGAAATAGCGCTGCTTTCCACAATACGGCCGCCGATATGGCGGTATTTTTGAATTTTTATTTTTAAATGAATATTTTTGAAAAACCCGCGATGCACTGAAGCCGCGAGACTTGAGGCGCGAAATAGCGAGGGATCACTGTATTAGTAAATCACAATTTCAAATTGTTGTAGTTATGACATAGTGAAATTTGAACACAGATATCCACATACATTTCCTGTAACTGTTCAGTTATTTATTAGAATTTAATAGCTATTTTTTTTATATAATATAAATGGTATTTATTTTTACCATAATCCCTGATCAAAATTATTGCATTTTTATAATAAATGTCGATGATATAACCTAATAAATTTCTCTTCTCGTCTCTTTTTAGATTTATTTAGAGTTATTTAGATTTTTTTTTTAACATAAGTGCTTTATGTACTACATGAATATCTTTATCAATATCATTAACAAAAAATCAAATCACAAAAGCTCTATAATAAAAAAAATCTATTATAAGAGTTAAGAGATTTTTATCAATATATTTAGTGTTTAATAAGGTGGTCAGTTCCCTTTTAAGAAATGAAAATTGCTAACAATGTATCCCTATGTAACTTAGAAAGTCTACATGTATTTTTCAACTACAATGTACTGTGATTTAATATAGCGAGAGAAATATCAATTCAGTATTTTTGTTTCACAACAAGTCGCCTTTTGGTTTGGAATGAATTAACATTTCAGTCTAAGTGAGGATATAATTTTGCAAACAATATGACAATTAGGCCTACTCTTCATCTGCTTGAGGTTAAGTTTCTGAGGAAGCCTTGCCCCGCAAAGCAAAACGTAATTGTTAATTTTAAATATAG
>JAFIDM010000001.1:137224072-137244169 GCA_023159025.1 Thereuonema tuberculata
ACATCTTGATATTTCCTTTTTCCTGGCTATAATCAATCATTAAGCAACATACCTATTATTTTAATTGTATTCCACTATTTCAGTGAAAAACAAAGTTGCCTTTTTTTTCTGAGAATTCTTAGGTTAACAAGAAAGTTTCTGCCATTAGCTGAGATGATTGTGGTCAATTATATCAAACAAAGAAATCATTTGAGGATATTTATGATGATTTAGTCCATGATTACTGTTTTTTTTTTTAATTAAATTTCTCTTTATCAAAAAAAAAAATAGATAGATTTTGAAAGATAAGATTTTGGAAAAGAAAAGCAAAGTTAATTATTTACTAAATTAATTAGTTAATAGTTACTTTTATCATGACAACTTTGTGTTTAATCAGATTATAATTATAGAATTAGCATTCTGTGATTCACAGAATTTCACTTTTTATTTTTTAGTATTCTAGCTTCATGATTCTGAATCATTCATCATTCAGAAGTTTACGACTTGTTTTTGTATTTCATTGCATTTATTAGCTCAGATTTCACAGGTAGATTTCAAAACATTACGTTCTACTACAAAGGATCCGTTTGGAAGTGTTGAAGGTCGTATTAAGATGACTTCAGAAATGTGGGCTAGAAGAGTCCTCTCTCATACAGTAAATCCTTATTTTTAATTTATCATTCATTTTTCGACGATATATTACAGGTGATGCTAATAAACTAAATTGTTTAAATCCAATCATTTTTTTCATCTATTAGCCTTCCTAAATCGCTGCAATATAACATTTAACAGAAGCACACTCCCATCAATAAATCGAATTTAAAATCAGTGATGTTATATAACATAAACGCAGTAAATTCATTCAAGTCCATTAGCAGATGAAGTTCCCGCTATGTTTTTTCTGTGTTTCTTCGAACTGCGAGAAAAGATGTTTGAAGTCTAAACTGAGAGAAATGTATAACTTTTAAAGCAAATACAACGAAAATACCAGATTTTGTGAAAAAGAATATGGCACCTCCAAAAATTTAAAATATATTATATTAATAATGATATTTTATTAGCCTTGTAAAATGAAAATTATCAATTGTGTGCATATATTATCAAATATATGTCTCCGAATAGCTCTCGAATCGCTGTAAGGATGTTCTTGAAACTTAATACGCATATTTGGTCTAATTTTTATACTGAAATATTTCTAGCGTAAATCCTTGTCGATAAATAAGAGTTTAAGATAAGATGAGGTAATATAAAAATAATCCTACAGAAAAGTATTAGAACTAAAAGAGGATTTTTTTTTTCCAATTTTTTTTTTTTCGAAAACCATTACTGTTTTTATACGGGATTTATTATAATAAAGGGAGACTTGTTCTTTTTATTCTTTTGACGATTAAAAAGAAAGACACACAAAGAAAATAAGAAAAGTAGGCTGCAAATTCTTACAGCAACTTCAAGATCATTATTTGATATTCATTGAATGTTTACTCTGGGGTTTCTAATCAGTTAAATTTTTGTTATAGTCCTGATTAACATACACCTGTGCTTTGCTGGTGTCATGAACGTATTTGAAGCATTGCTGTAGACAATAACGGGATCTTTGTTGTATGTTTTCAATTATGTAAATTTTTATGCAATTATTCCTGTAAATGAATACAAATTAGACAACGAGATCACCTGCCTAGTTGCCCAGTATCGTTTCACCGGCTGTGTTTGTATTCTTTAGAATTGAAAAGCCTTCACTTACTTGAAGATCCTGCTTAATTGTGATGTCCTCAAGAGAAAGTTGCTGTAGGTTATTATCCTTTAGACAACTTTTTGATAACATCAATTATATATCAATCAATTCAACATCCAAATTTAATAATAATTATCGATTTTTTATGTGCATTTCATAACTTTATTATTATTATTGTTTGTATGTTTCAAACCTTGGGTTTCCCCAGCAAAAACAATATGGCGGGTCAAGGACCAAAGCACATACTGCCAAGTGTAAAGATGTGTGCAAGAATGATTAGGGATGTGTGCTTGTGTCCATAAATTTCCTAACTATGCGCGTAGTGTTGAGTACCACAGCCTTCTGCAGTTGTGCATAAGTGTTTTTGTGAAGTCCTAGTGTGCTGAGACTGTGGTGCAATGTGTGAGGCACCAGACCAGTGGCAGACAGAACGATGGGTACAACACGTACTCGATCCTGCCTCCACTGCTTCTGGAGCTCGTGTGCTAGATCAGTGTATTTACTGATCTTGTCTGCGTGAGTTTTCGGCATGTTCTTGCTGATAGGCACTGCAATATCAATTAGATAGGTCTGTTTGTTGACCTTATCAACAAGTGTGATGTCTGGTCTGTTGTGATGTATGGTTTTGTCTGTGTGAATGGGGCGGTCCCAGTATAGTTTATATGAGGGTGATTCTAATACGCTTTGTGGTATGTACTTGTAGTACGGGACTGTGCTCTTAATAAGTGAATGTTTGTGTGCTAGTTGTTGATGAACGATCGATGCTACCTGATTGTGTCGGTGGAGGTAGTCTGTTTGAGAGAGAAGGGGACAGCCTGATATTACGTGGTCGATCGTCTCATGCGTAGTGTGGCATTTCCTGCATTTGTCGTCATGTGTGTTTGCGTCGTGTAGGATGTGTTTCTTGTAGTTGCGTGAGGGGATGACTTGGTCCTGTATCGCGATCATGAACCCTTCGGTCTCCCCAAACAGCTCGCCACTTGTCAGCCATCTGTTCGACGCTTCCATGTCGACATGAGGCTGGCTGAGTTCGTGGTGATGTCTGCCATGGAGTTCCTTACGAGCCCATGATTCACGCAGCTGCTGAGAGTGGGTGTTAGGGGTGGTGAGTGTTGGAGAAGAGTTTTCGAGGTTAAGGGGTGTGAGGTGTGTGTCAGCCTTGACAATGGCTGAGTGGAGTGAGGAGTCTTCTGCTCTTTGGTGGAAATGTTCCCTAAGTGTATGTACTTGTTTTTCGTGTAGGATGATAAGGTTGATGAGTCCTCGGCCTCCCTCCTTGCGGGGAAGAGTCATCCTTTCCGTAGCGGACTTGGGGTGGTGCATGTTGTGTTTCGTGAATGTAGTGCGTGTTGCGCGTTGTAGTGCTTCGAGTTCGGTGTTTGTCCATGGAATTATGCCGAACGAATATGTTAGTGTGGGAACGGCAAAAGTGTTGATAGCTTTAATTTTATTTCTGGCGTTGAGTTGTGTTTTGAGGATTTTGTGAACTCGAGCAAGGTATGTGTTCTTCAGTGCCTTTTTGATGTTTGCGTTGTCAATGACGCGCGCTTGCTGGAAGCCCAGGTACTTGTAGGTCTCTCCCTCTTCCATGGATTGGATGGCCAAACCATGGTCCAGTTCAAAACCCTCCAAATTCGAAGTCTTCCCACGTATTATGTGTAACTTGCGGCATTTGTCAATATTATTATTATTAAAGCCAGTGACACTATCCTTCAATACTATATACTGAACATTGTAAAGTCTTAAAGAAGAAAAATACGACAAATACAGCCTGGAATTTGAACTGAAAAGTCTTCTTCTCCGAGCCCTTTCGCTTGTCATCTGCCATTTACTAAGGATTATTTATTGACAAGTGAGAAAGAAAGAAATAAGGAACACCAAAAATTGCTTTTAAAGATAAATCTGATGTGATGAAACAAAATTAAAGTTACGCCTGGGGAAAACTCATTATATCAGTTTATAATTATATTAACTTTTTAGGCTAAATTTGGTGAAAATGCTTGTGTAAAAGCGAATGATGAGCTTCGGAAGTGATTGGAAGTTAACGGAAAAACCAGAGATCACAATTGCGGATTGATGGTTTTCTACTGTAAGCAACGCCTTGAGCCTGGCAGCACAAAGATTTAAAATTCCGTACGTGTTACATTTTATTGTTTCTATTGTTATTGTTTTGTTGGGGTACCACTCTCGGGTATAAGGCCGGGATCCATTACCTTTCGCGCGGTCTCAGCTTATCATCCAGGGTAAATCTAGCTGATGATTTCTAATTAGGATGAAATGACCCTCCCAGATTCCCGTCAACTGTACGTCAATGTGCGAAAGCAGATCTTATGCATTTGCCTTCTGACTTACGTTAAAAACACATTAAACTTTATTTCTTGTAACATTTTATTTCATCTTTACTTAAAGAAAGAGCAATGACAGTTTAAACATTTACAGCCCAGCGTCGTATAAATAGGCTGATATAGCATGAAAACAAACACTTAATTTCTGTCATTAAAAAAGAAATTAGATAACGCACACAATAACTTGGTTAAAAAAATATAATTAAAATGTAAAATACTTTACAAAAAATTATATACTCCTCCAAATGAGAGTTGGCCGGCGGAAGCTTGAACTGCGCAGCCCTTCCTGTAGCTGATCAATTATGTTTTCCTGTCAAAATGAACGCAGTCTGTTCTCACCGAGAAATTATAGTTAACTTATAGTAGGCTAACGTTTAATTATCGGAGAAGTTCTAATTAAGAAAAATACTTGTCTGTACCATTCCTTTTGATAACTAACCAGCGATTACCGCAATGGCGGATTCCTGTCAGAAGATAAGACGGAAGTGCCTGACCAGACTAATCGATGCTACATGCACAGATCTCACAAAAACAGGGCGGCCAACTCTCATTTGGAGGACTGTAAAATATATGTTTAACTTGTTGTGTGTGTTATCTAATTTCATTTTTCATGCAAAATCGTGGCACACATTAAAATTAAATTTTTAATTTTTAATTTCTATCAGAGATTCCATAACCTAAGGGAATTTATTGGGAATTATTTGAATTTCAATTATTTACCGCCACGATTTTTTTTTTCCTCATCTTTGACTAGTAAATTTAAATACATCATTCATTATTCAGTTCCTTTGTTTTATTCATAAGGAGAGTAAGACATAGTTGACATGTAAACAGAAATCATTTGCAGGTAAAGAAATAAACATTACCTGCATAAACATTAAGGTGTTTATCGGCCTTTATTGACAAAAAAAAATTGGGCCTACTTACCTAGAAAAGCAATAAAAACATTAGTCAAAGTGCAATGCTCTTTGTTCAAAATAGTTAAAATGAATTGTTAATAGTTAATTTCATTTGTAGTTTTGAAATTGAATATAAATTCGAAAATTATTTATTTTGAATACCTTTAAAACTATTTTTAGAAAAAAAAAGTTGGTGAGTTGATGTTGGAACTGTATTGTTAGAGCGCGCTTTGAATCATTCGTCAGTTTCCATCAAATACAAAAAACCTAAATTAAATTGTTCATGTGATTGTCTTACCTTACAATCTTCTTCACAGAAAAATTCTGAAATTGAGTTTCTAACTTAATAGTAGAAGTAAACTGACAAGTTGGTTCATGAAATTTACTGACTTTAAATATGAGGAATGAAAGGTCACTGTTGCTTTGAACTTTAAGCAGAAAGTAAAGTAAAGGAAAATCGTTGTGGTTATTCATTAAGTAAATGGAAATTTTTTATTTCTATCTGTAATGCAGTCTTGGTGAATTTACTTTGGAAATGTTTCCAGTACTCTTCACCAAGTTTGAAGACTTCGTACAAAGTAGTTTCATGCCACGAACTCGCTTTAACAGAATGTTTCCAACATGTTTCAGAAGACTTTGTCTGATACAGCAGTGATACCTTATCGCTTACTGAAATTTCAGATATAAATAAAAATTATCATTTAATGAACAAATATAACGATTTTCCTTGACTCTACGTTCTGCTTATAGTTCAAAGCATCACATTTTAAGTTGATGATAAATGTATAGCGTACCAAATTTAGCGATAGATTTCGGAAATCATTTACTAAGAGAATGGATAAGTGAATAACCATGCTTGATTATAATCTTGAACTTTCAGTATTTATTTAATTCATTTATATATTGGCTTGTCATGAGCATTAGCCTGATGCATGTTGTAAGTTGGATCATAAATTTTAAGAAAACAGTCAAGCTGTTTTACTGTGGTACACTTGCAGAATTATAAGGGCTTCGCAGGTTCAGTCAATAAATTCTGATTGTACAGTCATTGTCCTCCTACTTGCGAATCTTTGAGTTTAAACAGATCCCTAATTATATTTATCGAGTGGGAAATTTCGGAAACTTTTATAAGTTATTCTGAATCTTTCTAGATATTTCAGATATGCAGGAGAGAGTTCTGGAAGCTAATGCCGCAAATAGTTTGATGAAAGGGTGATAGTTAATCGCAAGACCTGTATGATGTTTGTCAACTGTTACTCGGTATCACTTTACAGGACCAGATGAGCCGTCAGACGAAATAATGAACAGGGAAAACCCTAACGCCATCTGAGATTGTCCCTTCGTAAGCACTATAAGATTCTAATCGTCAAGTTGAGTTTTAAAGGAATTCAGTCAAATGCTGTCTTAAATCTTAAAATAAATCTCCAAGAATATAAAATATCTTAATTCTACGTATTAGATATTAAAAAATTAAGTTTGCTGGGGATATTTGCAGAACGCATATTATAGCACAGAGACGCAACAAGAAAATTAGGAGATGCGAAAATAAAATCATAACATGATTTATTCTTGATGTCATTAAAACTTATTTCCATGAAATATACAATGACTTATGAAATATACAATGATGGTGCTTTACGTAATCGGCTACAGTTCTTTATTCCACTGTCATGACGTAAAATAATAATACTGCAATGTATATCTACTTGACAATCATCACATTTCTTAATAACAGAAATTTCCATATAATGGAAACACAATACGGTCCAAGACGCTAATAATATTGTAGTTATCACTCTTCACAATAATTATTATTGCTGCAATAAAATATATTTAGAAGCACTATTATTCACTATCTTCTAAGATCACACACACGCGAGAGTTCGTCTCACTAACACGATTATTCACTATCATATAATAAGGGCTTTTCTGATATCACCTGTATGAAAAATATTAAGGCTTTTCTTTACACTTGTTTGATATCTAAATAACATGAAATAGGCAACTCATTTATCTTGTGAGATATTACACTAATTCCACTTAATAGTTTTTCCACCCTTGTATGAAAAAATCTAACTTCATAATCCATATAAAGTTAACCAATATTAATTATTTGGCTTTTCACTATTACGTTTCCGCTTGTGTGAAATTATTAATCTTTACAATAGCGTTTACTATTATAACTGTTCGTTTCCGATTCACTTCGTCGGTAATTATAATACTGCGTAATTAATTCTTCCTTCTTCAATGCAATAGTGTTGCACCCTCCAAAATGGAATAATAAAATAATTAATGACTTACAGTTTGTTGACGACACTTGGCTTTTCACCTTGGCGAAATTACTGCATTGATATCCAATCGTTGTGATATCGTCTATCCAGTCTCCAACGCACACTTGAGCTTTGTTACACGGAACCTCTTCTCTATGTTGAAGTTTAAACATGGCGCTCACTGATTAATCACTTGATTTGTGCTTCCCACAAATCGTTGCGAAATGTTCGTCTGCTTTTGCACTAACGGCGCTTGAATTGTGGTTATTAAATAAACAGTTCTTAATCCCATGTGGAGATAATAATTAGTATTCTCCTCCGTAGAATGAATATAGTTCTTTCACATAAATCGGTAATCCTTTTAAGAATTCTTAAAGATATAATTACTTGATGTTACTTCACTGGAAGTTACTTCACTGGAATCACTTTTTTGCTTCTTCCGTTATTTCAGGTTTTCCTGTTACCCGAATAATCTTCTAAATGGAAAATACTTGCTTCCTTTAATTGAAAAGTCTATTCGCAAATCTTTAGGATTCTGAATAATTATTTCAATGCTTTCCAGTTGAGAATACTTCGAACATTCCCTATCTTTTAATGACTCAGTCCAATGCGCATTTGGCATATCCAACTTCGACTATCTTCGTCTTCGTTTGACTAGTCACAACTAATATCCAAATACTTTCTAAGTTTCACTTATTTCGTGTATCCTAGGTTGGAATAAACTGTTGGAATGAAGTCGAAAATATCTTCAATTGATTTCGCCCAATCAATATGAACCGTCTTCTCAACTTCGTACTAAATGAATCAGCTGGCTTCGCCTGATTCGTAGCGTTGACTTCTTATTTCAACAGAGTTCAATTCTATTTGAGAATACATTGAGCCTTCTTCTGATTGCGCTTGCTACTAATTGCGTTGTCTTATACTGGGCGAACACGTGGCGATATTTTGGGACAATCATGCCCAATTTGATTGCTGGCAACCGTTTGCCCCAATTTGATTGTCCCAAACTGAACAATATTGCCCCAATTTTATTGTCGGTACCAAAGGAACAATATTGCCCCAATTTTAGTTGTCGCAAAATATTGCTGGTACGAAAGCGAATCAAATGAACGGATGAAATCACGTGACAATGCTGACGTCGAAGGAGGCGGGGCTTTGAATATCGGAAATTCAGTCACTCACGCCGGCCATTTTCTTTGAGAAACAAGGCTTAAAATCAGCAAAAGGGGTCGGCCTAAACAGATAATTCCAACAACAACATTTTGTCAATTGATAATGAAAGAATCGTAATTGATTTCTACAGAGGGACGGCGTTTAATACTACAGCAATTCTGTACGAAAACACGCTCTCTCTTTAGCTCTCCCTAGTGAGAAGCGCCGTAACTATACATATTCAGGGCAATATTGGTTCAGGAAAAACTCTGTGTTCGCGCTTGATACCGGTTGTCAGCAGTCAAATTGGGCCATCTTGTCCCAATAATATTGCCTCAAATTGCTCCGTGTTCGCCTAGCATTACACATTCCGCTCTCTCTAGTAACGAGACACAAGACTCCACTCAAAACTGCAGACTGCAGGTTCCAAGACCACACTGATAATCAGATTTACTCCTCTACTCAGATTACACGTATACTATACAAGAAGTCGACTCTCCCTACTTTATGACGTCTTTCTTCGTTACGTCAAAGCTTCATTTGCATATTTAAATTTTAGGCCACTATCACTCAAGACCAAAAGGAGAAAAAAAAAATTAAAAGTTTCTTTTCAAGCATTTTTAAATTCTATTTATCTCACTTTTACTTCAACTAATTAAATTATTTATAATAATAATTTAATATCCTAACAAAGTTATTATTAAGTTACATAGATTTTGTAATATTTTATATAGATGGAATTTATTACATGTTTCGCATAAAATTGATATATTATCTTCGGCGATGAAGGATTAATAATAAACAGAAGTTTAATTGATTGCTTAAAATTTATTTCCACAGCTGTTTGAGGAATGAAAGTTTCAAAATTAGCTTCAAAAATTACCAAAAAAAAAATTGATTGTCTAGAACGTATGTAAATCTACGTTCCGGAATGACAGTGTTAGGATTGATGTAGATCTATCTATTTATCTATCTGTCTATCTACCTACGTGTATAGATAGATAGATTAACTTCCGGCTTCTAATGTGTGATCGTTGGTCATTGGAAATACTTCCTACAGTGCTTTAAAGGATGGTTGGAACTTATACAATATATCTGGAAGACATATGAACATATTTCCAAAATGTTTGCAATATGATATCTGTACTTCAATAATAAAACATATTAATATTTTTATGTATTTGTTTTCAAAAAATAAAGCTTATTTAATATCTCTACCACAGACACTATTTAAATTTTACGTAGTTTTAATGTAAAATTCGTGAACTGATTAGTGAACTGTTAGTTTGCCATTTTAATTCATCTAAGTTTTTTTTCTCTAGTTTATCTTAATAGTGCATTAAGTTAACACATACCATGAAACCGATACATTCAATCAACAGAGTTATACGGGATAGGGACTTAACTGTCGTTAGTATTTTGTCTTAAAAACTGTATATTTCACTGATATTGGATTATTTTACAATTATTATTGATAAAAAACAAGAACATTAGTAATGATGAAAGAGAGAAGAGGAGACCATAATATTCTCTAAGACCGTTGTTGAAATTTGTAGCTTTCGATTAGAAGAGGAGCTTGTCGTTGCTTCGTTACTATAGTCGATTTAATGGAAGCAGATGATTTTTATTCTTTTTTTTTTTCAAAATGATCGTCACTATAGAATGAGACCATCCGAAGGCTCGTGCGATCACATTGTCGGGCTTACTAGCTTTATGTTCGTCTATAACTTTCCACTTCATTTCATGATCAAACGTTCGCCTCTTTTTCTTTGATTCACTAGGTTTTAAATCAGGTTGTGTAGGGACCATGTCGCACAAAATGTCGCGAAATATTTAAAGATAAATATACAAATAACCTATTTCTCAAACACAAAGTCAACAGAGAAACTGTTGAAGACACGTGAACTTTGCAGTCTGTCGAGGGAGGCTGAATGCGGATACAGTGCATGATACATTGTTGCTAAATAGAAACCTCTTTTACTTTACGCTCGCTTACGTCTTGTTCGAAAGTATGGTGGGAAATGTTTTGTATTCCCTTATGGATAACGGACTTATCTTCCAACGGATGTAACTGGAGCGGACGTAAGTCGAGGAATGACTTTACTAGCTAATGAATTAAACAAAGAAAAGAAATAAAGAAGGTAAAAAATGGAAGCTTCTACTTTAGTACACATTAAAAATAAAACAGGATAATTCATTTGCTGGCATCCGCCAGCCTCAAATAAATTTCCTTAAGCATAACAATAAAAGATGATAAATCTCAAAAGTGGATTCGAAATTCTCCTCTAATTGTAAATATGAATTTGTATATATAATTATTTGTGTGTAGTTTTATTTTTATTTAAAAAAAATAAAACAAAATCTCTCGTTCTTTCTGTCGAAAGTTCTTCTTGCTTTAATCTAATAAAACTCTCACATCTGCCGATGCATATAATTCTCCACCTTTTTTTTGGTGGGGAGAGGCGAATGATGGGAAGAGACTTCCTTCTTTCAGTTAATCTTTACATTCATTTTGTTGTGTATCGATGTAGGAAAACTTAGTGCGTATATACAGTGTGTCCGGGAAGTTCCCATACCCCTATTAATAGTAATAAATGTAACTATTTGATATTAACTGTTATTTCAATTGTTGAGACTAGAATGCAGGTGGCATACACATATTACAAACATGATTAATCCCACAGCTTGAAGACGCGGGTATCATGTTCCAAGTTCCGCTTATCGCTACGTCCGGACGGGACACTTCGCTGTTACTGTGCGCAGGTTTCTTCATGAACATTTTCCAGGACGCTGGATTGGTCGCAATACTCCAGCATCGCCAGCTCCATTGAAATGGCCACCATGAAGTCCTGACCTCATGACGCCTGACAATTCACTGAGGGGAATCATTAAGGCCTACGTGTCTGAACGTCGTTAGCTACAAATGAAGAATTCAGCAATGCAGTTCAGAACGCATTTCGAACCGGACGTGCTCCAAGAAATATCAAGTAGGATGTGGCGGCATATGAACTTGTGTCTACAACATGATGGACACTTTAATCTGCAAATATTTCTTAAAATATAACTATCAATTAAGGAGTACGGGAACTTCCCGGCCACACTGCATAAACTTTGATCTTGTTATCAGATGGTATTTATTTTTTATTTTCTTCTTGTCTAAGAATAAATGCATATACTTGACACGGTGGGTTTTGATATAAAATCCCACTCGGTCGAATAAAATAAATAAAAAAAAATAAAAACAAAAATAAATAAAAAAAAAATAAAAACAAAAATAAATAAAAAAAAATAAAAACAAAAATAAATAAAAAAAAATAAAAACAAAAATATCACAACTCTGCTACCAAAAGTTATTAAAAGATTAAACTATCCTTTATCTTTACGCTGTTCCCTCTTCTTTGATCAATGGGTTAGTCTGTCCGCAGCAGCTGGGCCCTAATGCCGCAAGATCAACCCCTGAGAAACAGGGAAAAAACAGCAAAAGATAAATATAAACCTTAGAGTAATCAAACCCAAAAATGAGACACTTGCGTCTAGTTGAAATAGATTACTCAAGCAAAATTTAACTTCAATACCCCTTTAAAGAACTTTTATTTAAAGAAAAGAAAATAACCGGATTTACTCCCTTTCTCTCTCTACTTTGTTGTCTGAGATAATTAAACTAAGTAGAATAAAAATAAAACAAACTAAAAATTCAATAAACACACAATTTAAATTTCATTCACACTTTAAACTTATAACTAATACAACACTCTCCCCCTTTTGGTCTGGAATCAAGGCTTTACATTAAACGTAAATAATTAGTCTCTTCTTTAACCTTTGCGTTATTAGTTAAACCATTTATGATCAAATAAAAATATCAACAATACACTATACTGTATCAGGATGAGTTATTAAATTACTCAAATGTTGAAAATGAATAAATCAAAACCAAAATACACATTACTCCCTTCCCCACCAGGTATCTGTAATCCCTAAGGCAAAATACCAAAACATTACTGAAAGAGTACACACATTAACCATCAATACATCCCTTTCACACACAAAGTATTTAACAAATATAGATTAATATTAAAAGGGATTAAACTTCAGCTCCTTATACAGTATCTGAAAATATTTAAAGCACAAACATTTATTTGGCTAAAACTCAACAAATTTTGTATTTACTGCCCACACACCTTTTAATACTTTTGTAAATTAACAGATCATCTTACAGATTATAACGTCCCTATAGAGAAAATAAAATATTGCTGTTTTCTTAACAATGTTCGATTTGGGTCTTTCACTTTGTGGGATTTTCTTAAGTTAATGATGTAACGAATTGAATCGTCACTGGAAAGTCACATCCTCTAATCAAAAATGGGTACATTAATCAAACAACTTTTCTCCCGACGATAAATCATACATAAGTTCAAAACTAAGATTTGCCCAATCTTTCACTGCGTTGATTTCCGGTTTCGTTTTATTTTCATTTCGGTGACACACACACCCCTCGAAATGACATAATCCACCCCAGAACACACAGTTTATTGACGAGAATACGTTTTTAAAGATTAAATTTCACACAAGTCCTTCTGTGGGAGAACTACCTCTAATTACGCGAATTCGACGTCACTACCTTATTTCGGCCCTCGCACTGTAGGTTACTAAGTTCAATTCAGGGTATGAATTTTGTGGTATTGTCACTTAATACCCTAAAACTGCCTTCCCCTGGCCGCTCCAAAACACCAAAAGCCAAATACTTACAGAGCTTGACCGCTTTCGGAATAGCCAACCTCGGTCGTCGTTCGAACAAACATGGAGTCTTCTATCCCTCGGTTCACGGCGATTTCTATCCATTTTCGTAAAAACGCACTGAATTCCACCACAAAGGTCCGAAGTCGTCTTGACACGCTGGACAGGCACTAACACCGTTTCAAAACGCCCTGACACCATACCATGTCGGCCTGAGAACAACGTATCCAGTTCTCTGTATTATCGTAATGGCTGGTTTACGTTGGACAGCACGTCCACTCCGTAGCAAAGCCATATCGCATCTCTACTTACTATGGTTCCGACCCTCTCTCCTCATTTTCCCGCCAAAAATAATTACTCGCACATTAACTACTGTAGTTCAGATCAAAAGAGATTTACTTACTGAACTTTAGTGCAATTTCCATCTTGAAGAAAATCATGAAACATCTTTTTCAAGCAGAATTCAACTTACAATGGAAACAATCGGAATACAGCCATTGTGGGAAACAATCACCGAAAGTCACCGAAAACAATTGCATCAGGCATCGTACAGTTGACGCACGTGATTGAATGAGTTGGATTCTGTGAAAACAAAAGAGAAGCAAGAAAAAAAAGAGACGGCCGTTGGAATAAAAATGGCGATCCTTAAGCGAAATACAATTCTCTAAATAGCATTTTGGAGACAGGTTTAATCGAATGTGTGAACATTAAGAGTTGATTTAAGCTATGATTAATAAGAAGAGTTTAGTGATATGAATTTGTTAATCATAATGTATACTCTATTTCAGCATATAAGTAGAGACGTTATATCATTCGATAAGAAGCGATTAGAACGAAGCCATTTTGTGAGTGATACAGGATGTTTCAAAGATTATTCCCAATGCCGAGATCCAATGCTTATTTATGCAAAGTAAGGTCATATTTAGACACCGCATTGAAGTCAGCAAGTAAGTGTTATTTTTCTTGTTGCTACACAGGACATTTGCATAATTCACGAACAACGCAACCATAGTTAAAGTTCATACGAAAATACAAACAGACAACCTTAACTATTAAAGTCAAGTGAGATATTTACTTCGTGAATGCTGATTTACTTGTTTTACAAGAACATTTAGTGATCGTAAGATACACCGATTCTCATACAGTGAAAAGAGATTATCGTAATAAAAGAGACTATAAGCAAAAGTGATTACGCTAATTGTAAAAAGAGATAAACCATTTCTAGGAAGAAGTATCTATATAACTAATATATAACATTTAATCAAAGAATTAAAAGTATTTAATTCTAGTTCACTTGTTTATATTTATTGAATTATTACTTTTATTGACCGTATTTCACGTTAGGATAGGATCGTAAACAAAGCAATTTTTATATCCACCTATACGGATTCGTTTAGCTTTATCTACTGTTTCTATTTAAGTACTCTGCTAACATCAAAACGCTTTGGAGAGTTATAGGCCCAGGTAACACTTCAATCTGCGTACTTGTCCTCTAAATGTATACGTAGTAATCCACAACTACCAATGAAACAATCAGGATCAGACCACCTTATCCAACTTTCCCGCTAAATTTTGCACTCAACACCATTTCCTTCGCACGAGAAAACCGGCGACAATGTAACTTACGTCATGTGACTAAGCTATGGGAAACATCCGTTTCTCACGCTTTCTAGATTTTTACATTTCACCATCATAAATTCAACTTTCAAAAGAATAAATGTAAATTTATACACAAAATAAATGATTAACAATTCGTGTTTAATTTACCAACACTCTAAATCATCTTAAAATTACCAAAACAATTACCTTTTAAAACATTTTTATTTCACAAAATCAAATCAAAAATCATCCCTAAACTATCACCAAAAATGCTCAAATTTCACCGTTACATACTGTATAGTCTTAGATAAAAGAAAAAGAGATATCCGATAAAATAAGGTTAAGGTCATCCCAGGATTTAGTATGAGTTCATAATGAACATCAAATAAGTGCTATCAGACGTTCACTGTGAACATACCGATTGCTATGTTTATTTCAGTTGCCTCGAAGACGAAATTGATAAAATTATGAACAACTGCATGAATCTGCTTACCTTGATCTACCGTAGGCAGACTAGTCCTATTGAAACTACTGGCCATATTGATGTTGTAATGAAAGGGTACTGACAGCAATTGATGAGGGAAAGAACTCAAACTCGCAGACATTGTTCCAGTCAGCCCAATCAACAACAGTTGTACATCATCGTGTGATATAAAGACAAATTCGAATAGCTTGGATAAAGCTTATCTATTCACATCCAGATATATGATTTACAGTGGTTAAGTCGGAGTGACTTAAGCGATGAAAAGGAGGATTAACCGCTCTTAGATTGGAGGCTCCGTCTGGTCTGAAGACTCGACCGAGAAGCGTCGTAGCCTCTCTTAGTGTCACATTGTTTTAGCGAAATAGTGTTTCTACCAAGAAACGCGTTCGGACGTGGAAGAGGATTTGGCATTGCTTACATTCGGATTGAGGTTGTATAGTGCGAAACCACCAAGTCTGGTGATATTGTAGGGTTAAAAGATATCTCCCTTGACGCCTTCCAAAGGGATATTAATGGCACAGTGATTCGCTGAGGAGATAATGAGACACATCGTGTTGTGTTTTCATTTCAGGACGAAGAACCGTTTTCCATTAGACACTGTCCTTCCATTGCCTCTAAATAGGAGTGCATGTCAGATCTCTCCTACTGAAGCATGTGTAGAATATATTTACAAGTCATTTGCATCTATCCCAGAATATCAGGGATTTTGTGCAGCAATTATAGAAGACTTCTCAAAATCTGTCACATAAAGACATAGAAGTTTCTTTGATTCAATGCCATTCAAAATCGGCATTGAAGCATCCAGTAAAGTTTTACTACACATTCATACTTATCTCACATTGATCTGTGATATTTATAATACAACTCTTTTGAAGAAAAAGTTAATTGTAAATTTTGTGATATTGTAATCAATTTTTACCTCTTTGTTATTATATAAACTAACTTTTTTATTGTTGTTGAAAGTCTTGCTTTGAGTTCTACATCCGATGGTCCAATGGTGTAAGTATTGGCTTAAGGACTGAAGAGGCCGGGTTCAATGCCAGACAAAGATAGGAATTTTTTTCCAGATTATTTCTTCTTCAGGTGGGTCCTACGGTTCACCAACCCGACCGGTCAAATTGGAGCCTATATCTTCAACAAAATTCTCTACACCGAAATAGAACAGAGGAGAAGAATAAGTCAAGTCTTACTTTTGAGGTGCATCTAACTTTTGACAAATGAAAGAGAAGATATGAACATTCATCGAGAAAACAACTAATAATTCGTTCGATTGAATCGGGATCTTATGTAAAATGAGAACGAGTTAAAGAGCAATGAACGTTGACTTGTTGATTTTTCACTTCGTTCACTACAATCACTGGAAGCCTATAATACCTCCTAGCGTTCCTTTGGAAGTCTTCGATCTAATAAGGATCCTTTAACTAACAGATAGAAGAATAATAAGATGCGTACCAAGAAGAAACGACAAAAGTAAAGAGTGGATGAGAAACCAACTAGGGCAAATGGTATTAAATTTTATAAAAAGTTTTATTTTTTTATGCAAACGTAATAAGAAGTTCTCGAAAGAAGGTATAGCCTACTTTCCTGAAAATATTATTCCTGAAAATTTCTCTTTTTAAGTCGCATAAACAGTAAATAAAGAAAATTCTACTTTTACTTTTAAATTAAGAAAACAACTTAATACAAACAATATAATATAAACAATAAAAAAATTACTTAATGAAGACATTAATTAAATGAACATTATTTATTTAAGTTGCGTAAATCAGAGTAATTTTAATGATATCACAGCATGCCAATTAATGGATTAACTAACATAATTAATATTCTTTGTTAGGTTTCACTGTTTTGGTTGTAATGCTTAGGTAGACTAAGTGATTTCATAAGCCTCACTTTTCTAAAAAAAAATAGGATGAAAAGGAACGTGGAACGACAGGAAAAAAGGAAAACATAATCGTAGAATAGCAACGGGCTTTCTCAGAATAAGAGGTCAACAAGATGTCCGTCTGATAGGTGAAATTAAATTTGTGGTATTGGTTTTGGAAAGAAGAGCTGCCTACAGAAAGAACTGATAAAAACCTTGAAGACATCTTCATCCTGCAAGGGGTTGAATTGCTGAAAGACTAGGACAGATATAATGTAGACTAATATTAAACTTTGTAGATAACAGGTAACTTCACGATATATTTTACACTAATAATATACTATTATGACGAGTACATAAAGTGAGCCAATGAGTTATTTGACAATTAAAAATATTCTTCAATAAAAGAAAACAAGCACATAACTAAACAAAACAAAAATTCACTGAGCTATTTTTGGTATTTTACTGGTAATCGGAGACAATACTGTTTCGTGTTCTAACGGACGTTAAATTTCATTTGTAATTACTAACGTTTTAATGAATTACAGTGGAACCCCGCTATTCGTACACAATCCGTTCCAGGAGGCAGTTCGAATGGCGATTTGTACGAATGCCGATTCATTTTTTCACATAAGATATAATGTAAATTGGATTAATCCGTTCCAGACCCACAGATGATTGCTTATATAAACCTTAGGAATAATATTTTAAGCCTAAAATACATAAAAACTATGAAAACAATAAATATATAGGCCTCTCTTATTATGTCTTTCTTTATCAGTATAGACGATATGGTTGATTTCGCCATTCCATACAGAGTTGCCAGGTCAGAGACACGAGTTCCACTTTCAAACTTCGCAACGATTTCTTTTTTTCAATTCAATTGTCGTTCTCACTGCTTTCCTTTCAGGCTTAGTTGATTCAGTAATTTTTTTAGACTCATGGCTGCACTATTTTTAATAAAAATAACAATAAAATATCATAAAGTTTCACGAACTTGCGTGGATGATGCGTAGCGTACGAAGCTAGCACGATACTGAACTGAAGCGACCGCGTGGAGCGTCCAGTACCGAGGTCACGCCGTCCGAATCGCGAGCAAGCGTAAGAATGGCGAGTTCAATTTTACTTGAAAAAGTTGTACGAATAACGAGTTGTACGAATAGCGAGGCGGACGAATGGCGGTGTTCCACTGTAATCCTTAACCAAGCTAAGCTGAAGGCTAGCGGGGATTAATTATTCTTAATTTAGTTTGATGTTTTTAATTGAGGGATCATTGTTTTGTAAGTTTGTCCGTTTTGTGTATTGTTCCATTTCACTGGGCTAGGTATGCTGGACGGATCGGACTGATGAGAGTTCAATACAACTCGAAACAGTAATATCTCCGATTCCCAGTACAAATACTAAAAATAGCTCAGTAATTCTGTTTAGTTTATATGTGCGTTCTTGTTTTCTTTTAAAATAAAATGTTCTAACGCACGTTAAATTTCATTTGTATTTAAAAACATTCTTCTATTAAATTTAGTTTATGTTTCCGGAATATGCATATTTCATATACATACTGTCACGAACGTATTCGTGCCCCGCGCTCCGCTCATTTCCCTTTCCATTTTCTTTCTTGACAATATTTTTCTAATATTTCTTTTCCTTTTCTTTCTTTCTCTTTTCTGATCATTTCCAACCTTCCATATTTCTCTCTCGTCGTTCCTCAGTCCTGGCGTCTGTTGGACTGCAATTTCCCGACAAGCTGGCACCAAAGAAACCTTAAACAATGGTTTAACGACTTCGGGAAGGGCCCGAGAAAGCTACTCAAAACGGTCCACAAAGGCTATCAGGCCATGAAGCCTATTGTTCACCGTTAAAGCTTTCTCCCAACTTTCTCCCTTTTGTTATGTGCATCGAGAACCCGGGAAAACAAAGGGCCTGATGTCACAACAACGAGTGGTGTTGCCACAAGCGGTGATGGGGACAGAAATATCTCGCCACCCCTCCCAGGAATATAACGGCGACCCCCGGGAGTAAACAGCGCAGTATCCGAGGAGAATCCGACAAGCAGCGGCCAAGAGCAGGAAGCGAGGTTTGGGGAAGGCGACACGGTCCGCGGCCAGCGGCTCCAGTCGCCAAGAACCCCACCCGCATATTTCCCTGCTCGGAGTGGATCCACGTCGGAGGCAAGCAGCGTTTGAGAAGGCCAGGCGCAGGCAAGACGACCCGGGCTCACGAGTCAAGCGTGTACGGTCATTGCAGAAAACCTGCCCGCTTTCATTTTCACTTGGAGCTCACCCCCTAAAGAAGGTCGACGGCAGTGCATATGCGGAAAGGCGGACCCCAGAGAAGACATCGCGGACTCGTTCAGAAATACGATTCCGCCAGTCTCCAACCCAGCCGCCTGTCCGCTCTTAGCTGTCGACATCTCCGGAGATACGGAGATCGAATCCAGTGCTCGCAAGTGTGCCTCCGCTGTGCCCAGAGGATGCCTCCGAGACCGTCCCAGCCATTCATCCCCGTCAGCGAAGGATCTCCCCCCAGTGCCGCCCAGGACAGATCCGAACGGACAATCAGAGTGAATTTATGACTTATCTTTACTTATTATCTTGTATTTTCTCTATTAGTTTATTTTAATAATAAAATCTTTCATTTAACCCTTTATCTGAGTTTTGCCCTTTCTCTTTCGTCTGAAAGGCGCGGGCCACTTGTCTCTAGGCTGGCTTTCCACGGCACCTCCCCCTTTCCCCGTCCAAACACCTCACTCCCACCTTACACACCTCTCCCCCCCTTGTCTCGTAGTCGTGGTTTGTTTAGGGATGCGTTAGATGGCGAGCGCCCCTAAAACAACATGTAACAATACTTGAAGTAATACAGAGATGAATACTGGAGTCGGTAGCCAAGTGAAAAGACACTTAACTGCTGAGTAGGTTACATCCCTCAGGGATATCCATGATTACTCCTCCAGATGGTTCCTAGAAGGATACCAAATTTCTGCTGAAGGGATATCAGGGTCGAACTGAATCATCTAATCTCAACTTAATTCCAGTTAGTCTG